>VZRE01002353.1:18960-42195 GCA_013396775.1 Cephalopterus ornatus
GGGAGCGCGGGGAGGGCCGCGGCGGGGAGGGCCGCCGCGGCGAGCGCGCGGCTGGCGGCCGGTTGAGCCCGGCGTTGCGCGGCGGGTGGTGCCGCGGAAGCTGCGTGGGAACATTCTTGACGGTCCTGGGCTCGAGGCCTCTCCAGGGAGAGGGCTGCTGGTCAGAGGCAAACAAGGACGACTTTCAGGAAGGGGCTCGGGTTTTATTTTTAAAGGAATTGCTGTCGTGCCAGCCCTGCTGCGCCAGCCGCAGCTTTCTGCTGGGACATGGTTAAGGAAAACAAACCTTGCAGGGCCTACCAATGTCAGAAATGGAGAGAACCTGGTTCTTGTAAGCCCCCAAACCATAATTCAAACCCACCCCGTGCTGCCTGTCGCCTCCCTCCCTGCTCTCTAAGCACGGCGTGCGCTCGGGGGCTGTCACCGCAGCATTCCCGGGGACTATGTGCACACAGGTTGGCAGCCACCCAGCATGGGCCTGATGCCCGGGCACAGGGCACCTCATGTGCGTGCACAGGATCGCAGTGACCAGCTTTCCCCTGCTGGCATAACTTTGCATCTTCCAGCCTTACCCTCACAAAGTTCCTCCTGGCTACCTAGCAGTTGCAGTCCCTCAGGTTTTGCAGGTGTTTCCAGTTGGGATGAGCACTATAACAAGTTTTGTGCTACTGATGCCTTGAGACAGGGGAAACTGGAGGAACAAAAGGGACGGGTGAGTGACAGACCACACCACACAGCCAGCACTAGGTGTACGGATGTGGCATCGGTCATGGTGTGAGTGAGTACTCGCCACTGGAATGTCCCACAGGAAAGGGGGCTATGCCAGGGCTCAGAGGATCCAAAATGAGATTGAGGAACCGAGCTGACCCACGAGCAGCTCACATCCTGAGCGAGAGGAACCAGCCTTCCAGGGCCGGTGCTTGGCACTGTAAGTAAGTGCAGAGAAGTGGGTTTGGCTCAGCTGGGAAGATCAATGGCAGCTGCAAACCACAGTGGAGCAGGGGCAAAAAAAGAGGTATTATTACTCTTCAAGGACACCTTAGCTGAATCATCAAGAGCACCTGTACTTCGCAGTGGGAATTGGAGTTCCTGTGAGTGCCTGGTGGGGAGAGCCAAGGCCAATGCAGACAAAATGGCAGTGCCTGCTCTGTAGCTGCATGGCTGTGCCAGTGTGCCTCACTCCTGCAGCAGACCTGGAGATCCCTGGGGCTGTATGGGGCTCTGGCTCCCATTCTGGGGTCCCACAAGCTTTCCTGCTTACAGCTTCCCACCTAACCTGCAGCCCACAGCACAACAGAGCAGTCTCCTGAGGAGCCTGGGTCACAGAATCGGCTGGGCAGCATGGTGCCAACTGTTGGCCACAGTCCTTCTGGTGCTGCCCAGCATGAATGGGTGGGAGATGATGTGCCTCCATTCCGCCCAACAGATGGAAAAGAGCAGAGGAGGGCAGCAGATCCCACCCAGCCTCAGACCTGTCCACAGCACGGGGCTGCTCACAACAGAGCTGGACATGGCCTTTTCCCATCCCACAGCTCTCCAGGACCAAACCCAGGTCCTGTGGGGAACACTCAGCTCTGGCCACAACTCTGAACAGAACAGGCCATTCCTGAGCCCTGTGGTCAAACAGCATGGTTATGTCCACAAAGCCCTTGTCTCCAGCATGTGGAACCTTTGTGGTTCTAAAGCATGACTTAATTTTTCATGTCTTTTTATTTTCAGTTCAAAGCACATGAAAAAAAAACACATCCTATGCTGCAGTTCCTTCAAGCAGTGTTTGCATAGCATGAAACTGTATGCTTGCCCATGCTGCCTATTGGTAATTGTTCCCGATTTATGTTATTGTCCAAACAATGTTCAGGCATCATTTAGGAGACTATTATTAGCAAAGGCTAAAATAGTGCCAAGGTGTGAGCTAATAATTAGGCAGGATGGAAACTCACCAGCCCAGTGGTAAAGCTCTTAAGCTGGGAATGTTTTGTTCAGCAACATAGCCGTAACCTGGAAATCAACAGAAGCTGGAGGAATGTGATCTGGGAAGTATGTAGTTTATACGCTGCTCTGCCAACTGGGACATCCACAGCATCAGGAAATCTTGGTCCTTCCAACACTGCTGTGTTTATTCCTTTTCAGTGACCCTCAGCTGCCATACTGTAATTCAAGCACTGTAATATTTATATCCTTACCTAAAAATCACAAAATCAGTTATACTATGAAGGTTGTTTTGATACAAAAGAGCAAGAACATTCATGAAGTGTTGTGCACTGAGCAGTGTTTCAGGCAGGAATGGGATGCAGTGTGTGTCCTGGGTCTGCAACAAGCAGAGAATTGCCACCTGGAAAGCAGAAGGTGGTTTTTGTATAAGGAGAGTAAGAGCATTCAAGCATCACAGGTAGCATGGATGGTGCCGTGCTCAGAGATTATGGATACTAAAGCAACTAGGATGTTGCTGGGATCACTAACAATTTAAATGTTCTTTTGCAGTTTCATACCACTAGTTTCAGATACAAGCTAAAATTAAGAAAAACATGAAATGAAATAAAGGGAAATGCATTGTCACATTTGCAGAGCACATTGATAGAACAGGACAAAATGTGCTTGGGAGAAGGAAGAAATTGATTGTTAATAGCACTTCTCATGATGCAGACACCAAAGAAATTTTATAAGTGCTGTGAAGTCTGTGTGTGTTAAGCTCATAGTGCAGACCTGCAAAGTGATCAAGGTAGTTCAGGGTAGGAGATTACAGGGTGTGCATTTGGATCTCATGAGGCACCGAGCAGCCGTAAACCTGTCCCCCACACAGCCAGGTCATCTCCAGTGCTGGGCATCCCCACAAGAATCTTCTGGACGTGCTGGCTTGGCGGACGCACAGGCAAGGGGATTGCTTCTAGGAGCAGGGCTCAAAACCAAGAAAAGTGCAGTAATCTGGCTCCAAGTACATGACAAACTTTGTTTATTGTATGAGAGCTAAACAGGAGGGAAGGAATTGTATAGGTCCCTGCACTGAAAATGGATTGCTATCCTAAACCCTGGGCAGAACATTTGAGTCCAGCAACATCTGACATTAGCTGTGATTGTCCCACATATATTTGGCAAACAAAAGAGAGTTTAAACTGATTTAATCTTTCTTGTTTTCTCTAATAATCAAGTTCAGATGAGAGCCATGCTGTGGACAGAAGGAAAAGTCCAGGTCAGCAGACCCCAGTATCTGTCAGGTGATAGAATTAAGGAGATGGATAAAGAGGAGAAATTTGATGAGGGTGATGGGAAAGAGGACAAAAAAAAGTTAATGTCAAACTCAATAACAACAAATTGAAGAAAGTGGTGATTTCTCAGTGAGTGGAGTGGCACCAAAGCAAAGTCTAAACATGCTGGGACATTGGACCGATCCCGAAACCCAAACCACCAAAATCACTGCCAATGGTTTTCCTTTGACAGCTTCAGCCACCAAGGGGGAAGAACTGGGCAGCAATTGTAGAGGAGGAGACCCAGATATCCTCACAGCAGGTACAGCACAGAGGGCTGCGAGCTCCGTGTCTTTTAGGTAACACATTGGAGTCCTAATGGCAGGAACATGTATAACAAGTGAGGTCACAAGGACTAATACTATTACAACAGATTTCGTATGAATTAATCATGTTTGAGCCATGATAACATGGTTACCGAGTTATCTCTGAAGACTCCCATCCCTCTGGCACTTTCTTGTAAGGCAGTTTCTTGCAATGGGGCATGTAGTGTTTTCTTTCAAAAGAAAGCAAGCTTTTCTTTCAAAGGCAAACTCCTTTATTCTGAGTGAGGTTTATTCTCGGTTAGGTCGAACTTTTGTAGTATAAGCAATTCCAAAACTGTTTGTAAGGTTTTGTATTGGGTTTTTTTCCCTCCTTTCTGTACAAAATACTTTCAGGATCCTGGGAAAGTTCCCCCATCAGCCTTCTGGCTTTGAGATAAATGTAATCTCTTTAGAAAACCATGCACTTAGATAGCTTACACCAGCCTCGTGTTGGATGTGGTGTTCACCACAAATCACCTCACTGCCAAACCAAGACTAAAACACAATGAAAGAAATATCTTAGTGAATGTCCATCTTAATTTCTGTCCTTTAGCAGCAGGAAACCCCTGTGAAATGTTTTTATTAGTCCTTGCACCAAAAAGAGGTTGTGAGATCTCCAGATAAAATTTTCCCGAATTAATAGACCACACAGATCAGCATACATCCCTAAATAGAAACTCTTATGACCATGAGAGGGAAAACCCATGCAGGACTGGAGCTGCTCGGGTGCCTGTGTGTCATGGCATAGGTTTCCAGTCTGACCATCCTCCCTGACGCTCTGTGGCTGCCAGGCTGTTACTAAAGGAATGAGAGAAAGAAAGCAAATGAGAACTTTGACCAAACTCCTGGAAATCAGAGCAGTTGTTAGCTGAATTGCACATCATAGCAAAGGATGAAGTCAGGTGAATGCCAGTGGGTTATTCATGGGCTATTTTTCTCGATCTGGTCATCCCAGAATAGCTGCTGGGCTTCAGTTTGCAATACAAAAGCTGTTTCTGTGGCTCACATGTAGTAAGCAGGAAACCAGCAGGAAAGAGTGAAGATTCCACAAAAATTCCACCTTTTCCTGTATTACTGACTGTGCTGATGCTTTCTCTGCTCAGTTCTTGTTTGACTCCTGGGCACTTATTCAGATTTACCCTCCAGCAGAGACAAGAAGTGTTGTTCACGGACTGAAAATTGGAGCTTCAGTCCTGAGCAACCAGTTGGCTGACAGATGTTTCTGCTTGCCTGTCTCTATTATCATTTTTTTCTCCCACTAAGTCCTATCTTAGGAAGTGTGTGGCACTAGTGCAAACAAGGGAGGGGGGAAACCCACAAAAAATAAAAACATTTAAAAAGCCTTAAGCATGAATTCCCAACCAAACTCTGCTGCCCCGGTGATGCTGGGGGTGTGTCTGCACTGCCCTCTCTGGGTGGGAGTCTGACTGCAGTGGATATTTCATGCAAGTCAGAGGGCAGATGTCACACAATGTCTCCCAACTCCTGTTTCACAGGACAGGGAGTGTCAGCAGTCCAGTGGTTTGCAGAAATGCCATCTGACGAAATATGCGAAGTCGAGCCCCAGTCCTGCAAGGAGCAGAAATACCTCTGTCGGTGCAGAGCTGCCACCAGAATCTTAGTGAGGGATGCAGCAAAGCAGGACCTCAGTAAAGTACTGGGTAAAGCTCAGGAGGAATTCCATTCTGCTTTCTTCATTCTTGGAGCAGATCAGATCTCATTTTTGCCCCTTTCAATGAGTCCCTCACGGATTAAACTGGCCCATAGAAAGGAGGCACAAAGCACCACGGTACATTTTGTCTTTTGAAACCACCTTCACACACCAAAATGGGCTCGGGAGGTTTTTGATTCCAGGAATGGAATTTTTTATAGAGCCTAATCCAGGAAATAAAATTATATGGCTGACCAGCACTGAGACACACACCATGTAGCCTTTGCAAACTGGGCAAAGAGTAACGAGAGGAGCACAGACAGCACTTGGAGACATGAAGACTGGGTGAAAATCACATATTTTGGTCAGAAGTTTACAGCTGAGAGGAAAATGATAATTCTGCAAATGGTATACTAAGCTAACTAGTAAAACCTTCTTATACGGAGGTGTAAGCTTCTAAGAGAAATACTAAAAGCCTCTGTATTTTACCTGTGCATTTTTTACATCATTGCAACCTCTATTCCATTTTAAATCCATCTCTCAGGCCCTGCAACCCTATGGTACATAAGTCCCTTAGCATATTCTTAGAGGATACTGCGATTGTACTAAAACTGATTAAAACACCAAAGGAGGCAAAAGGCTGAAAATGCCAGGGTAGTGTACAAATTTTTTCAGGATTTGAAATAATGGCCTTGGAAAAGTGATGCATGCTTGTAGGGAAAACACATGAAAAGACAAAAATAGTGCAAAAGACTTATAACTGCTCTGGAATCCCACACTGCTTCACTCCACCTCTGGAGCTCAAGTGAAAATGCTGAAGCAGTTTATCAACTTCAATACACTTGGGGGAGTTTGACAAAATCAGATCGCTCTAATCATGGCCCTCTTTCAGCCTCCTTTAATGAGGAGTTAATTGCCCATGATGAGGCTTTGATTTCCTTGGAGTGCCCTTTGTAATTTTCAGATTTGAGGTTATTCACAGACGTTTTCATGAATAACTGCAGTTCTTCCTGAGTAATAAAGGAAGAGAGTCCTGCCGGGGACATAAGCAGGATATTTTCCACCTGTGCATGAGGTACCTGTCGATTTTCTTCTTTCAGCCTTTGCCCAGGTTTCATGTCCTTCCATGGAAGTCAATCATCTAACAATGTCAACACCCATTTTCTCTTCAAGCTGTATTTCTACATGTAATTTTTCACTAAAGCAATGATGCAACTGAATGGAAAATTATCATGGAGCCAACAGCGTTCAACACTGAAAAAAGCCTATGCTGCTGTTGGAATCTAAGCTGGACAGGTCGAGGCTCTGGGCTTTACAGCAAGGGCTCTTTAAACTAGGAATGTATAAAGACTTTTCTCTGGTTTGGCACACAGGCAGCATTCAAAAAATGCATCACAGAAATTGAATGTAGAATTTAGATATCCCTGTTGATAGATCTAATCCATTTTGCTTGGGTAGCACAGAATTGGTAGCTATGGGACAGTTTGCACTGTTTGCTTGAAAGAAGTTTAAAATTTCCTAGGTGATGAAGTTTCTTCCAACTCTTTTCAGGAAACAACAGCCTAACATAGCTCAGCATCAAGAAATTTTTGAGAGATTTTTTCTTTTTTTTTTTTTTTTTTTTTTTAAGTANATTTTTTTTTTGTTATAGATAATCTCCTTTCCATCCCCACCAAACCCCTTGTGAATAATCCACTCTGGAAGCTCTCTGCTGGGATATGGCCCTCACAGTCCTTCTAGAGGTTGTTGAGAGCAAGACCAAAAAGCAAAGAATGAGTCCAGCAGTGTTGTGCAGTTCCTCACATTCACTCCCCTGACACTGTCCTACTCGCACCTGCTCACCACCACCAGCTGTTCCTGTCATTCTCCCATCAGTGTTTCCTTTCACTGTTCCCCAGTAACTCCTTGGGCAATACTGTCCCTTCCCAGTCTTGGCTGCCCAGGGTAAACCAATGGATGAGCTTTAAACAACAGAACAGAATAAAAATTGCTTCTCCTCAGCAGCTTCCCCTTCCCCAGTGCCCCCACACCCACTCACTTGCTGTCAGATGTCTTTCCTCTGATGCCCGTTGACTCAAGGGTGGAGGGTTTCAGAGAGACACTTGTCAGAGACATCACCTTGTCCCTTGGGCAAATCTCACTCCTGACAGAGCTCCTGGGCTCTGCTGTCCCCTCCTTGCCATGTCCTCCCAAACATTCCATGTGAGCTCTCTTTGTCAAGGTGCTGAGCATCTCCAGCTGAAGTCCTGGAGGCCAAATGGAAGCCAAAGTCCCTGGAGACTTTCTCCTCTGTTTTCCTCCTTTTTCAGCAAACAACATTTGCTGGTGAAGATGGGCAGAAAGAATCAGCAATCCTGAGCAAACTAGGAATACTTGTTCAGACCAAGTGCCCCCAATATTTCCAGCAACCAAAGCCACCTGAATCCAATTTATTTGCCCAGAAAACCTGAAAAATCATGAGAAGTCAAGACAGTCACTCTATGTTTTAATAGTTTAATTTCAAGCTACCAAATGTTAACATGAAAAGAAAACACAAAAACAAACAAACATACAACAGGTTTTGTTTGTTTTTAACTATTTGGGGTGGTTTCATTTTGTTTCATTTCTGGAATGATTTGGCCTTGGTGCAAAAAAAGTAAGAAAACAAAAATGTTGCTGTTTTAAGTTATGTCTATACATATATATGTCCCATAATGATCCGATAAAATCCTTGGGAACATGCACAGCAGAAGAGCTGCTTATTCTGTCCAAATGCCAGTGTGATGAGGGAGGATGTCACACGACCATCTCACCACCAACTCAGTGACATGGCTTCACGAGCCCCAATGCCCTCACCCCCACCCGTCTCATGTGCACAACTTGTGCCTCACGGTTCCCCAGGACTTGCTCAGGGATGGGTTTTTATCTCCTGATAGTGTGATGGGCCTTGATGTTCAAGGAAGGATGATGGCAAACATTGGTATGTGGGGATTTCTGGCTTCCTGGAGAGCTCTCTAAGCTGCTCTGCCTTTGGAAGCACAGGGCAATGGTGTTAGAAGAAGAGTTTAAAATCTTGGAACACTTCCGAACTCTTTTACAGAGGGAGTGAGGTCACAGGCAAATTAGGAGGTTGTTAGAAGGAGATTGGGACTGTTTCTAGACAGCTGTCATTTTCCTACAAGGGGTTTTTACCTCCCCAATAAGTGACTGTCCAAGGCAGGAGCTAGTTGAGGGAAACACTTTGATCACGCTTTGGCCGATCCAGTCCCGGTGATGCTTCTAAGGGTGAGACAGTTTTGCAAAACTCCTCCACCCAGTTCAGAGCTCTGTGACTAACTGTCCTGCATATAGCCCATTTCCTCAGAACAGCAATCACAGGCTGCAGACAGCAGCCTAGTCCTGTCCTGGTGATATCCTCAGCACAGGCAGCTCAGTGCAGCATGTCTGAGGAAGCACTAAAATGGGTGTGATACTCTGCCCAGGAATTCCAGTATCACGAAGTAATTATTTGTAATAACTCAGAGTAACAATTTCCATATGTAGGACTCAAAAACAAGAACTACAGGTCAGGAGATGCCTCCTCCAGCTTGTTAGATGAGAGCAGGATTTCCATGTCTTTTAAAATAAGATCTGTCCTGTTTTCTATTCCAGTCTCCATCACCCCACCAAAATAAAGTCAGCTACAGACAGTCAGTGAGCAGAGCTGGAATTTTTGCTAGAGGTTTTGGGGGGAGGTTTTGGCAGAGACTGAACTCTTGACACCATGATCATATTTTACTGATTAAGGAACCTGGACAGATACACCTTTCACTTCTAGTTTAGATGAAAACCTTGACTGTCTTCTCCAGGTTGGCAAGTTTGGTGTTCAGGCTCCTTCAGGACTGTCCAGAATGTGAAAATTCATAAACAGAGTGAAACCAAGAGGCAGAAACAAACTGAGGGCTCCCTAAGAAGAGGTCCGTGTGCGCTCCTGCACAGAGGAACGAGATCTTCCTTTGCCCATCCCTCAGAGAGCTCCTTTGTCCAGCTGGGTGGAAAATTCCAGGAAGGTGAGGGTTAATGCCAAGGACGTTATTTAGCGGAATGGTGGCTTTTTTTTCTCCTTCTCCCCCCATTCCACCACACACACAAACACTGGATCCGGCACACAAAGATCCTGAAGCAGGAGGAAAAGAATTCCGTGCAGGATGTCAGGACACAGGCCAGCACCTCCAGTGACACCGGGAGCTGGTGTGTCCTTGCCCCCCCAGCAGCACCTTCGGCCCTCCCCAGCGCACAGAGCTGGGTCACCGCCCCCACCACAGACCTTGCTCTGTTCCTCAGCACAGCGTCACCCTGGCTAGGGATGGCACAAGTCCTCTGGACCCCAGCCAGGCCACAGGGTTTCTTTCCCCCTCTCTCTGCCAAAGCAAATTGACTTCTGACACCTTCCCTTATGTTTTCATCCTTTAAAGGGTGGAAAGCTGAAAGCCTGGCTTTGCTGTGTTTACTTCCATGCCTCCTCTGTGCTCTCCTGCCTGGATGATAACTAAGCTCTTTCAGGGAGGACTGGGCACTAGAGTCACTGGCCGGCACTGCGTGCGGGCAGGGCAGCATGTGCGTGCATGTGCACGTACACGTGTGTGTGTGCCTGAGTGCCCCGGGGTGCCCTCCCTGCAGCCCAGGGGGAGCAGTGCTGCCCCAGGAGCGTGTCCCGGATCCCTTTGCTTCTACTCCCCAGCATTTCATCTCCTTGGGCTTCGGCCATTCTTCTCTGTGAAGGGTTGCCAGCAATTCCTGTACCCGGTCACTTTATGTAGCCTTGTGTCTCCAAGGAAGCAGCACGAGGAGGAAGGTGACCTGCACGTGCCCACTCTCCAGCAGAGAAACCAGTGGTTTTCGGTTCCTGTGCTTGGACTTTTTGTGACAACCCAGTTGTGATGGACACAAATACAGACCCTGACTGACAGAGCTACATCAGCAACAACTGTGGAACCAATCAGTTGTCCAAAGATGCCCCAGTTTCATCACACCAGCAGTACACTGCAGTACAGCCTGGAGAGTTTCTGGCCTTAGAGCACTCAGGCAGTAAAGCTGACCTGGCTTCTTAAGGATATTAAATGCTTTAAAATTGTAGCACATCATAAAACATGGCCAAAAACTATAAATTGGATATTCTCTCTCCATGGATCTTACTCTTGGTAAACTTCAATAAGATCCAGGTGAAAGAAAGCATCAGAGAACTGGTTCATGCAGAGACACCTAACAGACTTCCCACAGTTTGTCTGTTTTGAATGGTAAAGGGGATCTAGTCCATTGCTCCTTAGAGACCTCAAATGTATTCTTAACTCTGTGTTGTAGTAAAACAAAGCTTTTGCTGTAAACCCAAATATGCTAATTTTTTCATAAGCTTTGGAAAGTTTCAGCCAGCCTTTTCTGGAGTTTTGTCATTTTAAGGCAATTAAGTTTCTAGAGGTATTAAAAACATGAGGAGGACCTGGGTTGAAAAGAGAAATCTTAATGCTGTTTTTATTTCAGAAAAGCATATTACCTAGTTCCTCCCTTATCTGACAAAATAGAACACACTGCAGATTGTGACCGAAAGAGAAAAAAGAATTTTCTACCCTGTGGATAATGAATCTTATTGTCCTCTTAAAAAAAAAAAAAAGCATTTATAACTTTACTATCTCAGACAAGACCTTGTGCTGACAAGTGAATACCTTCTTCTACTTCCTTCACATTAGCAGGAATCTAATCCACATGTATATCTACAGACAAATTCACCTTCTTGATCATATACAGTTTGCTGCATTTTTTCCAAAAAGAATGAGAAAAGGCTTGTCCATGAACTGAATGAACTCTGCCTCTTCTACTACTCTCCTTTGTCTTGCATGAGATTATGAGGGACCACCTCATGGTTTGTGCTGATGTAAAATAAAACACTATGGTATTAAAATAGTCCAGTTAGTAATGAACTGATTAATAAAAAAGGTGATGCCAAAACCAGGTGGGATTCATCTGAAAATTTACTTAGTTAACAAGGGCACTAAGGCTCAAGCCCAAAGCCCAGTGGAAGACACCCGTGCACATAGATGCAGTCCAGTGAACTTGGCCATAACCAGCAAATCCATCAGCTGTGCCGTGACGACAGCCAAGATGCACTTACCAGATCTTGTGCACAGATGATGAGAAGAACATCCTGTGACAGATTAGTGCAAAAAAAAGTGCCTTGCCAGAATCTCTTCTGTCTTTGTTTCTGGTGTAACTTGCTCTGTTACCACAGTGGTTACCAGGAAGACATTCCTTAGCTGCACAGTGCCATAGAGAAGACATTTCAGCTGAGTTTGTAACAAGTTCAGGGCCTAGAGAGAAAAGAGCACAAGACATCAGAATGTGCCATCTGCCCTTGGAAACTGGGAAAAAAAGAGCTTATGAATATTCAGGGACCTCCCTGTGCTGCTGGGTTCACACAGCAAAAAGACAGAAAAACTCAAACACATACAGAGAGGAATGTCTGCCTTCCTCCCTTTCCATGTGCTTCAGCCAGGATGTTTGTGCAAGAAGAAAGTCAGCTGAACAATAAAACCCTTTTGTCAGATGCAGAAGGGAAGTCTGGAGTCCAACACACCAAAAGAAAAGATTGACACCATTTCATCCTTATGATAAGGGTCCCAGCTCCAATATGCACATCACAGCTTCCTTATTAGGGGATCAAACTGATAACAGCAGCAGTGTGGTATTTGGTGCCTTGAAATTTTCACCCAAGAATTGTGAAGCACTTTACGATTAAACCTAAATATATCTTTGTGGGAGATGGGAGGGGCTGTAAAGAGATAGCTTTGCTTATTTTGACCATGAAAAACACATAATTCCATAACAACACAAAACAGAAGGCTCTAATTCACCAGGAAATGGTGTTTTTAATGAATTTTAATGGAATTATACCCAGTCAGACTACAAGGCCAGTGGACTTGCATGTCTTCACACTTAAAAATAGTTTTCTTGTGACCTTTTGTAGTTACATTTTTAGTAGTAAAGATGATATAAAACAATGGACATAAGAGTCCCTGCTTTAATAAGCATTCCACTAATTATTCCAAGTGGAACAGTGCTCAGCAAAGCTGAGAGGTCCCGCAAGACAAGGGACAAACCAACAGGCCTAAGGGGGCTTCTGAAGAGAATTGAGACCTAGGGTCAGAGAGACCCTTATGCAAAGTTGGAGCTACTCCACAGCCAACTCCAGACTTTCGCAAAGATTGAGTGTGAAGAACAGGGCAAAAAAGCTTGAGAGTCAAAAATTCTGCTGGGAACTCTTCAAGTTTTCCTGCTGTTCCCATGGCTGGAAATGCTGCGAGAGCAACTTTTAACACTTTCCTTGCTCAGGGCCACATTTATTAACACCACAAATAAGAGAGTGGGAAAGAAAGTATTGTGAACTGTCTGGAAAGCCACGAGCTGAAATGACGTCTAGGAACTAGAAGGTTTTACATCTGAGAACTTGAAAAATTCATCAAATTTTCATCAGATTCATTAGTTTTGTCTGGAAAAATGTTGGCCTCTCATCTGTCTGTGTAGCACAAGTCTTTGCTTATAGGGTTTCTTTCAACCCAAAAGTAATTAAGCCCCTAATTAGTTAAACTTTGAATGAAGTTCTGGCAAATGACATCCCCGACAAAGAGAGTCAGCAGTCCTAGCTGGACTGGGGTTGTCAGACATTTCCAGAAACCAGCACTGAGCCCCTCTCAAAGCCCACAACCACTCCTCCTGCTCCTCTGCCCTCCCCATCACCACCAGCCTCTTTTCATCTTTCATTGCTGTAGGCAGCTCACAGAGATTTTAATGTCCCAGAAGTGATCCCAACAAAAGGTTTCTCTATTAAATCCATCTCCAAATAGCAGTAAGGTTTCCTACGTGCCCCTGGACCTCATCACTCTTGGGCAGCCACAGTGAATCAAGAGTTGGGGCTGGTGTCATTCTGTGCTCTTTGCTTGGGTGCTGCTCTCCTCCAGTTCAGGGAGGGCTGTAACAATTTCCTTTGCCAAATGTGTCCAGCCAAATGAGAAGGGGATGAAGCTGGTTATACAGACATGTGGAGTCTTCAGATTCTGGGGCTTCCCTGCTGCATTTATTGTTCTTCTGCATGACTATAGCAAGCTTGAGTGACTGCTGTCCTGACTGAGGAGTCAGCAGCAGGGGCTGTTACACTTCCAGCCCTGGCACTGACAAGAAGAGGGATTTGACTTCTGTGCTTCCTTTGCCCATATTTTATTTTCAGAGTCCCTTTAAACTGACATAAGCTGGTTTCACCAGCACCAGCAGTGCTGACACACTTCACCTCTAGCCATGGTGCTCCCAGTGAGTATTCTTATCCTAGCTTCATCACAGCAAAACAGCACATATGTTTTATCCCAGGATCAGACATGCAAGTAGCTGTGTAAGCCATCTCCCAGTGACTACCAGGGCATCATTTGTCCTTTCTATGCCAAAGTGACCACTTTGGGGTCAAGGTTATGTTTCACTAAAAGCCTGTGATATTCTGCAGCACTGATTTTCAGTGCGTCCTTTGACCTTGTTCAGCATCACCAATCCTTCAGGGGCAAGTGCACCTTGCTAACAAAATCATCATCATCATCATCATCATCATGGCTAGGCTTCGCGAATGAAGATTTGTGAAGGACTCTACCCACGCTTGCTACAAGCGCACTGATGGCTAAAAAGGCCAATGCGAGATAGACACGTCCAGTTGCAAAAGGCACAGCAGAATGGCTCCCCAGGTGGTACCGACAGGACACGGTTCTTTCTGCGTTGTCTTTTCTCCTCGAGAGTGATCCTGCGTGTATTCTCAAAAGAAGCAGCAGCGTTGTGGATAGCAACATTAAAGCAACATTAAAGGCAAAGAAGAGAGCACAAGGTCTCAAGTGCCTTGTAACACATTCCCCTGGGCTCTGTATGGAGCTGGCAGTGCAGTGGCAAGGTCTGGGGTTGCTGGGGATGAGGAGGAGTAAGGGAAAATGCAAATTTGCTGCAAGAGGGCTGAAGAGATCTGTTTTAAATAGTGGACCCCAATTTGTGTTTGGCTTCTTATGAGTGGACAGTGGTGGAGAGCCAAAGTGTTCTCAGCTTATGACTGGCACAGGAGCTCCTCATGGGGGTGTCCTGAGGAAAGAGCTGACACACTGCTAGAAATCTCCAATGTGGCCCTGTAGGGTGCAGCTTATCACAATACAGAAATGCTCTGTGCCTCCAAATTTGCTTTTCTAAGGAGGAAATGGATTATAAGAGCCTGCTTATGATCTTATTTCTGGTGGATTTTCTTTTGTTATATACCCCTCCTAATATTTACTTTTTGAGGATCAGTTCCTTGACTTGTATAAGCTGGTATTATGTCTCTGATTGCTCTGGAGCTGTTCTGCTTGTGACCAAACACAAGGTGGTGGTCTCAGATGGTCACCACTGGTCCTCTCCAGCCCTTTTGCCGTCACCCTTAACAAGGAGGTCAAGAGCATTACCACCCATGAAGACATTGCCATGTCACTCTGATCCCCATCGTGCTCACCCATTTTTTCAGACAAGATGGATGTCACAGGAAAGCGTGTGTTGGAATACTCCTCGTTGAACCTGCTGTGATAGGTTTGTTCTAGCAGAGCAGAGCAAAGCAGAGAGGGGCTTTGCAAACATCTTCACAGCCCTTTAGCAGCAAAGGGCATCTTGCCACCACATCTTCCAAGCCCGAGCGTGCCTCTTCCTCTGGGATCACAGGCAGGAAGCAGTAGCCTACAAGTAGGAGCAGTTTTGGGTAAAGACTCGGCTCTCCTGCCTTGTCTGTGTGCCTGCTCCCAGCAGGACTACTTCCACTCCAAATATGTTATTGCAGGGAATAGACGGGAGCTGGGTGGGGCTGCATGGACAATAAAAGGAAATGCCTCTGCTCTGCATATGCTCTGGAGACGGAGGGTGTCTGTGTGCTGGGGAGGGGATGTTGTGCAAGACAAGGTCTGGAGGGCAGGCATCTGCATGAAAACCAGAGCAGAAGAAAGTATTTGAGAGAGGGTGGGTGGGTGGATGGTGTCAAAGGAGTGGGAATGGAACGAAAGAGGCTTTGTATGGCCATGTGGGAGAGGATTGTAAAGAGGAGATGTGAAGCAGAGTGCCTGTGGGTGGCATGGAGAAGGATGCAGTGCCTGCCCCATGCTGTCAAACAGAACACCCCATTCCAGATGCTCCAACCACCTTTTCCAACCCCATTGACTACACCCTTATTTTACACTGTTAACACTTTATATCCAAATGTCCTTTTCTGAAGCAGAAAATTTGTGGTATTAGAGTCTGGGTAGGGTGCCAAGGTTCAGCAAGAGCTGTCCATTCCTTCAAGCAAATAAACACTGCACCTTTTCAAAGCTCCCTTGAGCACACAGAGAGGCTTCAGAGTTGCTGTAGCGCTGGGCTTGAGGGTCATTAGAGAATAACATCTTCAGAAATATTTCTCCTGATTTTTAAATCAATGAGACATCTTCTTCTTAAATGTATTCACACACATCAGTGATACCACAGGGAAAACAAAAGCTTCCTCCTTCATTGCAGTAGTCTTCCAACCATACTCTGCCCTACAAGTTTGACACTTTGCAGTTCAAGGCTTTTTTTATTCTGATTAAAAAAAAAGGCTTAGACCAAGATTCAGCTGACCTGCAATACCCTGACACTTGAGATTGGACCTCACTCCAAGACAGCTTCCTGAAAAGCAGCTGGCATAGGTCAAAGAGACTGATAAATAAAATTAACCCATTTGAAGACCAAATAGAGAAAAAAATTAAGCTTGTTCATAAATATCTTTCAGAAAGTGATAACATAGAAATAGTGACCTAGTGTGAAGCTGTACTCAAAATTCTAGAGGATCATGATAATCTGAAACGTAGATTGGCTTCATGAGTTTGGAGTCTTTCTGAAAAATCAGACCACAGCAACACATATTTTGTCTTAGCCCCTGCATGTGATCTCCAAGCCCTGCTGTTATGACTCTGGTTTGCAAAGGGTTTCAGTTTGTTCATTTGGTTGTCCTGGATCAGCTTCAAATAGGAAGGAAAATGGTAACAAAAGACAAAACAAGCCTTCAAAGGTCCTGAGCACTGTGCCTAGATGGTGATCTCATGGCAGTAACGACCTCAGAGGTGTGTTTGGTTTGGTTGAAATCCACAGAACTGCCTTTTGCCAAAGATATTTTAAGTTGGCCAAAACCATCTGTAAACACAACCATGCAAAAACACATGCTGCAGTTATACAGTCACAAATATACATGATGTGTCTCACATCAAGTCATATACGCTCCTCATGGGAAATATGGGGTCTGCAGCCATGGTCAACCTGTCATTGCTATTTATCACACAGCTCAGGTGCCCCAACCCACAGCTCACAGGTGACAAGCCCATCAGTTGTAACCTGTGCAGTGCAATACAGCTGTCTCTTGTGGAGGTCCTGGATTCTAGATGAGGGACTATTCCAAGTTTTTATTTCTCTTCTTTCAAGTTAAAATCTGTTTTGGGGAAGCCATCTGAACTTTGCTGGGCTTCTCATAATTAATCCACTTAAAATGGGAAGGAAGGTGCTTGTGTGGGTCCAGTTTTCCAGGATGAACATTGTGCAGCCATGGCTGTTCAATGGTTGTGGCTCAGAACTTCTCCCAGCAATGACTGCCAGCAGCACACAGGTTGCTCCCACACAAAGCCCTCAGTGCTCTGCCTGCCCAGCATTCTTAGTGCTCAACACATGTGCTGAATCATTTTCACAAGCTGCTGTGCATTCCTCTCCAAACACACACGGGATGCACTGATCACCTGCTTTTCCAAAGGCTAAATCATGTACTCAGGATCAAGGCTGGAAGCTGACGAGAACAGCCCTGTCTGTGTAGGCAGAGCCCTGCCATGGCAAAAACTCACACTCTCAAAAGCACATATTTTCCCATAAATGGCCAGCCATCACAAGCTGATACAGGCATAGGGAGGAGCTCTAATGTTCAGTAATGATGAGGGAGCAGTTCTGTGACATGCTTGGACTGCAGAATAAAATTGGGGGTGACTTCCCAGACACTGCAATGCACACTGACAGTGCTTCGGGCCAACAGCCAGCATGCAGGGCTTGGGACTTCCACCTGCCC
This sequence comes from Cephalopterus ornatus, assembly GCA_013396775.1. NCBI lineage: Eukaryota > Metazoa > Chordata > Aves > Passeriformes > Cotingidae > Cephalopterus > Cephalopterus ornatus. The sequence goes on from VZRE01002353.1 coordinate 36,265, forward strand.
CCCAGCCCCTGAAGGACACAGAGCAACAAAAGACCATTTTTAGCACATATAGGTTTGCACCATCTCCTGAAGGTCCAGACTGAGTAGTGCACACTTCTGACTCCAGCCTCTCTTGGGCACTGACAGCATCTGGTGGGATCCCCTGAGCTAAACAAATCACCTCTGAGGAGATAGAATACAGCATCCTACTCTAACAGCTTTAATCACGTTTAAACTATTTTTCAAAAGCTCTGGCACATAGTACCTGTTGAAAAGGCTCCCTGAGCCTGCCAACTTTCAGAGTATTTTCTGTCAAAATGATCTTGTTTCAGTTTACTGTTACAGCAGATCCCAGACACCACCAAGGTCAGGTCGCACAGCAACATCTGTTGTCATCCTGAATTTGCTTCCATTGAGTATTTGACCTCAAATTTCCCATGCTTGGTCTCTCTTAAGAGAGGTTGTTTTGTTTCAAAACTGGGAATAGAATCCCAGTAAGTATTTTCAAGTTCAAGGGAAGTGAAAAGAAACAAACTTGAGCTCACAGTCTCCAATCTTCCCCTATGTACAAATACCAAGGCTGTACTTTTTTCAACAGGCCTCCATCAAGGAGAATTGAAAGGCAGAGCTCAGGACTAGGTCTGGAACCAGGACCTAATCCAAGGCCACTGAATCTCTGGCTGCAATGATATTACATTGCAATGAGACAGGAGGAGGGTGGCACCCGGAGGGAAATTGTGCTTGAAAGTTTCCCTTGAGTGTGCTTTGGGGCCTCTGTTAGAGTTTTGTAATGGAACTTATCAAGGCTTATTCTCCTCCACTGTATGGGACGAGTCATTGCTGCTTCAGTGTTTCTGCTGGGGTAGTTTGCATGAAGAAGACTTACATGTCAGCTTCACAAAGCAGAATCTTCAAAAGACGTGGCCTTTATTCAGGAAAAAAAGGAAGTCACAGGTCTCCCAGCATCCAGGGAACTCCTGCCTTTCAGCTGCCGCAACGAGACCCAGTGCGTGAGAGCAGAATGCTGGGGAGGTGCTCTTTTCAGATGGGAGTCAAGCCTTGAATTCTAATCTTTTGTGCTACCTGGGATAAAGCAGTCCCAGTATAAATAAACATTCCTGCCCTTTCAAACCACATTAGTATTGAGGTCTTTCCAGATAGGGAATAACAAGAACAGGCACAGGAAGAGATCTTTCCTCATGCCATCACTATTAAGGTTCTAAAGACCTGTTCTTCAGCTCTTTCCCTATCCAGTTTCTCTCACATCTCTGAAAAACTGTTTAGAAAATACAGCTCTGCTAATCCAGTGGCTTTCTCCTCTGAGTCTGCAGGACTCTAAATATGAAACAGAAGGAAGGCAAGACCTAATTATCACATTAATTAAAATCATGTCCCAGTCTCACTGGGTTTACTTATGTGATTAAAGTTTTACTGAAAGAGAGGAACAGGGGGCAAGCAAGGAGCTACCCCACCAATTTCAGCAGGTTGTGGACTTTTGCATGGGTATTTACAGCTACTCTTACAACTATACGAAGGTTTGACACCACTGGAACTGCCTGGTCTAGTGTGCATGGAAATGCAAAAGATGAGATTCCAAAAGCAGCAACACCTTGGCCAAATAGCATGAGTGAGGTGTTTTTGTAATCCTGCTTGCTTGACGAACAGCATGGCAAGACACACTATGTGTTTATGCTGCAAATAGGAGCACAACCCCAACCTAGAAGTGGCTTTAAAAGATCTTTATATTGTCTGCTTGTGTCCCACACTAGGAAGGGGGGTGGGAGGGTGGGGAAGTGTACCTGTCGGAGAACATTGTGTTGTAAACACATTTTTCTCCTGGCCTAGCAGCAAAACTACGTGCCACCCGACTCTAACGAACACTAGGCAAGCAGTGAAGGAACCTGTTGCTGATTGGGAAAAAAACCCTTTCACAAAGAAGCAAGTCAGCCATAGGAGGTGAAGTTCCTCAGGCTGGGGGTAAGAAAGGGCAGTGACTGGTAACAGAGGTATGGGGAATGCATACCTGACCTGATGGTTCAGAGGACTGTGGCAAGAAATGCTGTTATAAAACTGACTTTTTGCCCTGAGGGAGGAAAGAAAAAGGAGTATTTGTCACTTAGAAACATATTCCTTTTAGTAGCCTTCATACTCTTCAGACATGCCAAATCGTTGTGTAGAAATCCTTATGGCATTTTCAGCCCAGAATGAAGCTACAGCAGACAAAGGAACCAGGCCAACAGGGTATCAGTGAGCCTTGCTAAAGGAAACACCATGTAAATCGGGGAGAGGAGGACACCATGACTATAAGGATGTATTCCTTCTACAGCAGGGGCCCAGTTCAACCTTTGGGTTGAGAACAAGATTCAGCCTGGGCAGCCATGTTAAATGACATTTGGTAGGGAGGATGTGATGGGCTAGTCTTCACACACCAAAGGTTATCATCCAAATTCACAGACAGGAACACAGATTTTTTTTTTACAGATCTGATCTATGCCCTGGCTAACCCAATTTCCTGCTCTCAAACACAGCCCATGACTTAATGTTCAAAAGGAAGGAAAGTCCTCTCTGGCTTCAGCTCACTGACAGTACATTGCCAGACTTGGTGAAGTGTCTTAACGGATCTCTACATTTGTTCAGCAAATGTTTAATTAGTGCTGCTGTACATCAGAGCATTATAAGATTAGGTAGCAGTGTCAGCAGCATGGCAAGCCCTGAGTCATGCTGTGTGTTCTGCAGTTCTGTAGTATGGAAAACAAACCCAAGTGAAAGTATTTGTTGATCCTATGTGTTGGTAGACTCTTTCAAATAGTTTCACTGCACTATCAAATAATAACACCAAAAAATAAAACAAGATGTTCGTATCTGTTGAGAAATTTCCTTCTGTTCAGCTCTGGCCTTTCTGTTTGAGTGCCTTTGTCAGATAGAGCCCTCCTTACTGCTGCTCATGCAACAGTGTCACGGAGATCTGACAGCAGCATAGTTTTCAGCCCTGTCCCATAAATAAGAGGAGTATTCTGAGCGCTTCCCTACTTGCACAGGAGGATGAGGACTGTGCTATGTTCTGAAACAAGCCCATAACCAACAAAGAAACAACTGCATTGGAGCAGAATTCCTTGGCCTATTCTTTGTCTTCTAATGTAGACAGAGCCAGAGGTATGGAATTGAGTCCCTCTGTGATGCCTCCCATGGGATAATGCACAGTTTGCATTTCTCCAAAGCACAGTTATTTGGAATAACAGTTGTAAAGGAATTTATCTTGAATGCCCTTTTGAAAACAAATTCCAAACTGTTAAGGTTTTCTTTTTTAGGGGGTGCTGGATTCTTTATTTTAATGATTCTTTAAGGGCTACAGTTGGAACAAGCTGGTTTTGATCTGCTTGGAAATGGGCTTCCCTGCTAGAAAAGGCTGTTTCAGGGGAGCACTGACATTCAACGCCCCTTTGAAAGACAGCAGGGACCTAAAGACCATCGATGCTGTCAGATTTCCAAGATTGAATTCCTCCCTATAATGTCCAGGCTTGCAGCCAATTTGGCTGGCTTGGAGCAGTTGTAGCTTTACAACATGCATGATGTGTATTCACATTTCAAAAAGGAAAAAAAACCAAACCCAACATTGCAGAGTGATTCAGAGAGATACGCAGATGATGGAGTGGGGCAATGAAGTCACAAGAAAAGCCAACACAAGCAGACATCACTAATTCTGCTCCTTCAAAAGAGTGCCTGAGCATTTGTACCCCAGCCCAATACAACTATTTCCTTTTTCCATATCTGATCCCCTACATGGCTGATCCCCTACATGGCTGCTGTGATACTGTAAAACAAACTAGTTTCAGAACATAGCAGGCTATTCATGATTCTTTTCTTATGAAGATTCACTGTTCTTCAGAAACTGATCATTCATGGATATTTCTTGGACAGGAGGCAAAGGGGAAGGAAGTGGATTGTCTAAGTTTGCTCGAAAATTTAGAAGAAATGTTCTCTTTGTTACTGACACATTTTGCTGATCTATAGCATACAGATATCCTAAAACCCCTTGACCATGCAGTGGAGATAAAGGAAAATGGCTGAACCCCACCAAGCTACCAGTGTGTAATAAGCGTAAAGGCTTTAGAGAACCTCTATTTAGTATAATGAGTGTTGTTAAATTCAGAGGAACTTGCAACTGCAGAGGAAATATTTTTTCTCATAGATTAGGAAAGAGGTACTTTAGAAAGAAAAGATCCAGAAATTTTGTCTGGGGAGTTCCTTTAGTAAAGGCTGTGCCATTTTAATTATTGTATTGTTGCTACAACAGTGAGCAGATTGTGGACACTAGACATGGAAAAATATGGGTGAATAGCAGTAATAAGCATCAGTCTTGTCTGCAGTCTTAAATTTGTCTGTCCCTTTGGTACCTTTTTGCTTACAGGAAATGCCTCTCAAGGTATGTGCTAGGAGAATAAGAGCTGATGGTACGGGACTCCATACTTTGTAATACTCCATGAATATGTGTGGGGAGTCAAGGGAGACTGGCTGCTTTGTCTTTTTAAAGACAAACCATATACACGGGGAGGGGGGCTACTCTTTAATTTTCTGAAAGTATCTCTTACGTATCTTATATTCAAAAGCATTTGTAAGAGTTGTTTAGAGACAGAGGAGATGTCATTCCTGAAATATCACAACTTGTCAAATCTTGTATGTAGGGAGATAACAAAGATCAGACCGCAGAGTACTAGGTGGCAAACATAGCATTTGTCATATTACTTTATAGTTTTTAAAAATCTTTTTACCTTCCAAGACAGTCTTTGAGACTGAGATGTGGTACACTTCTGTTTTTTAAATGTTTCCTTATCTTTAATGCTTTAAGTACTTGTTTGGAGGACTGAACCTATAACGTGAAAGAGGTTAAAATATCTTAGCATGGATTAGAGTACATTTTTCTCATGTAATATACTCATTTCAGCACATCTCCAGAGAGGATTTTATAGCACAGATATTTCTCAAAGTGACAGAACTGTGAAAGTGTCTGTCCCTGGCATGTGTTTACCTTGGAACAGTCTCTCAAGAGGCTTCTTCTTCAACACAGACAGACTTCCCCACGGACACAAAATTTCCCTGCCATGCAGATTGAATACTTTTTAAAGGAAACTTCCTACACAACAACTAAAACCCACAAATGATAGGGGGCAGGGAGGGGATGCACTTGGGCCGCTGTTGCTTTTCCTGCCTTTTCCATGACAACCGGGCCCAGAAGCCTCACTCCCCCAGGAAGCCCTCTGGGTAGATCGCACTTCAGGCAGCATCAGTAATGTGGGATAACAGGAGCTCGGGCCAGTCTTTGAGGGCAGTTACACACCACTCTTCTTTGTCTGGGATGGCAAAAAATCCCATGACAGGAGCCTTCAAAGTCTTGGAGCGTGAAACAGTGCTCAGGTGTGCAGGAACAGCAGCCTTCCAGAATACACGNNNNTTCAAGAATCCCCGGCCCCGCCTGTCCCGAGTCCTGCCAGTTCCAGCCTATCCCACCGCATTTGCCCAGAAAATCGATCTTTTAGCGTCACTTTCGGGGTGGCTCTCTTCCCGTACTCGCTCTGGATTTTGGTGTTGGGCAGCGCCCACCGTGGTCATCGAAGCCATCGTGAGCTGGGGCCGTTCAGCCTCGAGCAGAAGAGGCTCCCAGGAGGCCCCAGAGCTCCCTCCCGTGTCCGAAAGGGGTCCCTCGGGGGTCTCAGCCGTTCCGACCGCCGGGGCCGCGCTCGGGGCGGTGGCACCGCGGCCCCGCCCGGCCCCGCCCCGCGCCCANAGCGCCGGGGCTGCTGCCGCCGGCAGCCACCGGGCACCAGCCATGGGCCGCGCCGCGCCCTGGCCGCGGGCATGACAGCGCGTCCGCGCCCGGAGCTGTGCCGCGGGCTCCGCGCGGAGCCAGGCAAGTACTGACCGTCCTGCCGGGGCTGCGCCGCGAACGGCAGTGGG
>VZRE01002353.1:42201-88501 GCA_013396775.1 Cephalopterus ornatus
TGCGCTGAGGGTCAGCGGCGGAGTCGCTCAGCTGTTGGCGCCGGGGTCGCGGGAGGGTTCGCGGAGGCGGCTCAGGGGACACTGGACGGGCGGGAGGCGGCGGAGGCGCCCGGTTCCCTCGGGCGGGGCGGGGAGCGGTGTGTGTGAGAGGTCGGGACGGGAATCACCGAGGGCTCCGGGAGTGCCGGAGCGTGAGGAGTGTTCGCAGAGTCGCTGTTGCATCCCGCTGTTGATCCAGGAGAGACCAATCAGGTGTGCGTTACCGTGCGCTCGTGTCGGGACAGAAGGGCGAGCGCGGGATCCAGCGCTGTCTCGTCCCTTTGCTTCCCCGCGAGCAGCCGCCTCTGAGCGCGGTTCGCGGCACCGGCTGCGGCCGGACAGGGTTGCCGGGGCTGCACGGAGCTGCTGCTGCGGTTCTGTGCTCAACCGAACAAACAACAGAATGTCGTATTAGCACAGGGTTAGCCTGAAATAATGGAAAATAAGAGGGAAAACTGTAAACGTTATCCAGAATGCTAGTCTGAAATTCTCAAATGAATCATCCAATACAAACAGTAACTGAGTGGAACAATTTTCTTTGCAGGGATTTTCCACTGGAATAAATATCAAGTTCTGTTAAAAAAAATCCAGAGTGATGGTTCATTGCAGCTTCTGCTGACAGTTCTTTAGAGCCACTTGCGGTTTTTACCTGTGGGCCCTACCTAAGACAGAGGTGGCTGGTTTTCCCTTTACCTTCTCATCTTCTTCTATATTTAGAACATTCCTTAATGTTCTTTTTCCTAGGCAGACTTCTTTGTCTCAGCATCACAGCCAGTCGCTTGCACAGCCAGAGCTGTAGGGCCATGGGCACCTGCTTCTGCAGAAACGCGGAGCTCTAAATGGATTGTATTCCCCAGGATGCAAAAAGCATGACCAGGCACTGCACCTCATCCTTCCAGTGATGTCTTTGAGGACCTGGTCATGAGTTTGTCCAGCATGACCTTAAGCTAATTAAGCCACTGGTACTTGGGTTATGTATAAATGGCAGTGTTCCTGGTCACAGCACAGTTGCCAATGCCTCGCAGAGACCTGGCACTGCTCATGCCCAGCTGCAGGGAAGTTCCTGGGTACATTTCCTGGGCCCCTGGGCTGATGCCTTCCAGTGCACAGCTGAAGAGAATTAAAGTATTTAGTCTGTGAGCCAGAGAGAAGGTGGTCAGGAGGTCTTTTTGGTATGCACAGACCTTTTAAACCTGCCCCCAAAGCCTGCAGCTAAGCAGTTTTCTCCAAGATCTCGCTGCTTGCACAGGCAGTAGTTCGGTTGCAGCCCATTTATTTAACGCCCTCTAGTGAAGTTTTAAAAATTAACATAGATTCCTTTCATGAGGAAAATAGATATTAGATTTTATTGGTTTAAAAAGATTTACATTTTCTGAGAGACAGCTGCTTCAGGGAATCCCTCTCAAACATGATACCACACTTTGGATGGGTACACAGCCTAATTTTGGAAGGCATCTCTGACTGTGGAGACATAATGATAGTCTCTGCCTCCCCCGCAGACTCTGGGTGCTCAGCGAAGGTATCTGCATCAACAGATAGTCTAGTAACAGTGGTGGTAGTGGATCAAGAGTTTGGATTTGATCATCTCAGAGGTCCTTTCCAACCTAGCTGATTCTATGATTCACTGGACACAATTCCTTTATTTCGACCTGTCTTTAAGTGCTGCTGCACTTGGGGTTTTGGCTGAATGTATTTGTGGATTGCTTCATATGGCTCTGGTCTAGGTGAGCTTGGCATTCACAGAAGGGTTCATTTATGCTTCTTGGTGCTCCACCTTTGTTCATTATAATTCAGCTGGGCTGGCACCAGACTTGGGAAGTGGCCTTGTCTTTGCAAAGGAGCTAGCTTCAGGGGCTGGAACTCTTTTAGGTTGTAACCAAGGGATGTAACTTGATCATCTGTGTAGTCAGACTGGTTTTTACTTCATAGGTGTGGGAGATGATGAGAAATGTACCATGGATATGGTTTCTCTTAATTAGCTGGAAGATGTAGTGGATGCTTTTTCTTCATGATCAGTCATGAGGGATCTCAGATCCTCTCCTGCTTGTAATACATAAGATTCTGATTTGCAGCTCCAATGCAGAGATGCTTCTTGTGGATTTTTTCCCAGTCCCTCGTGGACAACATTACATCAGCACACCATCCTCCATCTTTCTGCCTGCCACAGGTTCACCACCCCTCTGTCACACCAGCACCCTCACAAACACCCACAGACTCCTGTATTTGTTCTGTTCACCTTCATCCACATACTGCTCACTCCTCCCAGCAGATCTGAATCCATGCATCTTTGAGAACACCCCCCAGTAGCACTTGGCCACTTGGGCTGTTGCTCACCTGTGTCCTGCGTCACCCATGTGTGGTCACACCAATGTCACACTGCATCTGTCTCACACAAACACCCCCAGCAGCCTCCAGAGCACTGGCAGCATGTCACCCATTTGGCAGCACTGCCCAGGGGTCTGGCTGGAGCTGCATGCAGAGGTCACACAGGGGTGGTACTAAAGTGTGGTGCACACCTCATCTACATGGATTTTCTGGCTTTCCTAAGACAGGAAATCTGCCTTGCCAGCTTCCCACCTCTCAGTGTGCTGCTGGTGAGGGACTGGTACCCCTTCAAGGTGTTCTCTCTCTGGTCTGTGGCAGCAATATGATTGCTGACATCTCATAGATCAAACAGCAGGTCTGCTTAACATCATCTTCTCCATTTCAGCTAGAGTTTGTAAGTGTGGCAGTTACTGTGGTTTAAAACAAAACCATAAAGCAGTAAAACCCACTTCTCATCTTCTACTTCTCTGCATTTCCTCCTAAGAGATCTTAGAGCTGTGTGAAGAAGGACTGGCACAGGGATGGGTGCTCAGTGCCCATGCACCGGGGATCAGCCTCTCTTTTCTTGTCTGCCCAGTGCTGCCTTTCTCATGTTCCCTCAGAGCAAATGGCAGAACAGATAAGGACATGGAAGTTTCCAAAACCAGGCATTCACAGTTAGCCCCTCTGAAAACAGGTAGGGTGGAGTCCAGTTTGTGGACTGTGAGAGAGAAACTGAAGCAAAACAGGATGGTTTTGGGAGTTAAAACTTATTTTTCATCATTCCTATTGACAGGCTTGTTTTGGCTTGGTTAGAAGATGTCTGCCACATTTATTGGGAAATTTATAACCCAAAGACCTTTGTGCATGTATATGTGTGTATGCAGATGTGTATGTGCATGTGTCCTTGTGTAGGGATTGCACATGAAGAGCTACTATTCAGCCTCAGGAAAATTTTCTACCTGAAAATTAATAAAACTAGTAGGGACTAACAGCTAAGTAATGGCAAATATAAAATCCATCTACGAAACTCTTCTGTAAATCTTGCCAGACAATTGTCTTCTGCTCTGAAAGCTTCAAAATTGGAAAGATTTTATCAAATTATAAAGTATTTACCAAAGACCCACAAAAATACTTATGACTGTAGGTATTATTTATGACTGCATATTATTTATGAATAAACATGTGTTAAGCCCAAGTGATACATTAGGGGCAGATTAGGAAGTCATTGGGGTCATCTCTACCCCACTGTATGTCCTATATTTGGCCAAGTTTCAGCTGATACAGTTTTCACGCTAGTTCCTGTAGAGCTAAGGCAAAAATGAAAAAGAAATAGTGGGAGAAATGAACACAGGGAATAATATATAAATCAGAATAAGTGCCTTTAAGTGGATTGTTTCTTGGAGTTTTCCATCGCCTGCTGCACCAGAAATGGAGGCACAGAGAATGACATCTCCAAAAAGCCCTATGGTCACTCAACAGGTGCTCCTGGGGGCAGGTGAACCTCTGTGTCTCTGTGCTGCCCCTCTGTCACGCAGATCCAATCCCCACAACCCTACCCTGTGCCCTTGCATGGGGTATGAGGGGTCATTGCGCTGCTTTAGCCTTTGTCCAGTTCCCAGGGGATGACATACCCACTCTCACCACCCTTATCCTTTGCAGACCACTGATATTTTATTGTTGACTTCAGGGGAGCAAGATCTTCTGCTTTTGTTGTTTCTTTTCCTTGGCTCTGAGTTTCTGCAGTGGCTTGCAGCAGTTGCTCCTGTGGAACAATTATAACAGCCTTGTGTAAAACTTAACATGAATAGTTTGATTCCAATGCTGGTCTTTTTCCATCTCTCACACCATCAAAGAACTGGGACATGTTCTTTAAGGCCACACAGATTGACTTGCATTGGTTCATAGCAAGGGCTTTTAAGTATAAGAATGTGCACATTTCTTTGTTAACCTCACTTGGCAAACTCTCCCCTGGCCTCCAGGTTATTTGATCTCTGAGCTCCTCATCCTCCATAATCAGCTTCTCTCCTTCCCTTTCTCAGCTCACTGGCAGCTCTTCAGGCTGTGCTTTCAGACCCCTCCTTTGCACCTCCTGTTTCACATGGGCTCAGCTCACATAATGCTGCTCCCTCCTTCCTTCCCTTTCTTGACCTTTTCTCAGCTGCTGAGTGATGTCTCTCCCTTGGCCTCTGTCACTGCTTAACCCTTAATGTCTTCCTGCAACTCCAAAAACTGGCAAAAAAGTGCAATTGTCTAAGCCCAAATCTACTTTTATTTGCCCAGCTCATGTAACTTTAGACTTGCAGTTCCTCTGACATTCATTATGTTTGGATCCTAATTTGAAGCTGGGATATCTATTTTTCATTTCAATCAACTGCAGAATTCTGTGGAATCAAATCCTGCAATTTAGCACAGACCTATCCTGGGTTTTGAGGAGGAGTTTGACAGTGAATGCTACTATGAGTGTGCCCATGCTAACGCTGACAGGCAGTTGAGCAGGCAGCAGAAAGAGGAAAATGCCTTTCAGGGTGTGTGTGCTAGCAGCGATGCAGTTGATTAACCCATTTTTCAGCCAGCCAGCTCTGAGAGTACCATTTAACAACCCTGAGTCTGTATAATGCTAACAGGGTGCTTATAAGGCATAAAGGGATTAACGTTCACCTCTAATGAAATCCAGATGCACAGAGCTGCCTCTTTTCAAAGTCTTTTCCATGGCCAAGCTGCAAATAAAATTATTTAATCATTGTAAATAGATGAGAAACACCGTGGCTCAATGTGAAGCATTGTTCACTCAGTACTTAAGCTCACAGTCACAGGAGACTGCTGGCAGTGGCCTAGTGGAGAGGCCGGGGTCACCCTCTGCCTGTGACAGCATCAGTCACATTGGGGAATGCGGCACCCTCCTTGGGGAGCACAATTCATGCACATGAGTGCCTTTGGGCTGGGGGAAGCTGGCTTGGAAACAAGCCTCCTTCTATCCCTGAGTAAAAGCCAAGGCAGGTCTAAAGGGGGTGAGTCTGGTCAGTCTCCCAGGAGTGTTATGGACCACTGGCACCTTGTCGGCTTGCCTTGATCATGTGTCCAAGAGAGGTGAGGACACATGCCAGTGTCAGCTGCAGCTGTGCAGTCTGCTCAGGGGACCTGGAGTTTGCAGATGACACAAAACTCAGAGGAGCTGTTGACTCCCCTGAGGGCAGGGAGGCCCTGCAGAGAGACCTGGAAAGATCAGAGGGCTGGGAATCACCAACCATGGGAAGTTCAACACGGGCCAGATTCTGCCCCTGGGATGGGGCAACCCCGGATGTACGGACAGACTGGGAATGAGAGGCTGGAAAGCAGTGCCAGGAAAGGGCCTTGGGGGTCCTGGTCCATGGCCAGTTGGCCCTGAGTCAGCAGTGCCCTGGCAGCCAGGAGGGCCAACCCTGTCCTGGGGGCGTCAGGGAGGGGATTGTCCTGCTCTGCTCTGACCTGGGGCAGCCTCACCTCAATATTGGGGCAGTTTGGGGGAACACAATGGAAGGAAGATATTGAGCCATCAGAGAGTGTCCAAAGGAGGGCAAGGAAGATGGGAAGGGCCCTGACGGAAAGCTGGGTGAGGGCATTGAGGGCATTTGGTGTGTTCAGCTGGAGAAGAGGAGACTGAGGGGAGACCTCATTGCAGTCACAACTTTCTGGGGAGTTGAGTCTGAGGACTGAGCTCTGCTCTGTGGGGACCAGGGACAGGACCCAGGGAATGGCCTGAAGCTGTGTCAGGGCAGGGTCAGGTTGGATCTCAGGAAAAGGTTCTTCCCACCAGAGGGTGGTTGGGCACTGAACAGGCTCCCCAGGACAGGGGTCACAGCCCCAAGGCTGCCAGAGCTCATGGAGCATTTAGATGATACCCTCAGACACATGGTGGGATTGTTGAGGTTTGTCCTGTGCAGGGCTGGGAGTTGGACTCAAGTGATCTTTGTGGGTCTCTCCCAACTTGGCATTTTCTGTGATTCTATGATTTTTGCCTCATAAACTGTTTGTGGTTTGCACTTTCTCTTCCTTGTGCAGTTTATATTTTCCTGTATCATACACTGAGTGTAGGTATTCTGCATTTCAGGAGTTAATCTGGGCCCCAGCAGGGGTTGGACCACCCTACTCATTCTCAGAGGCCCCACATAGAAAGGCTGAAGTAATTCTGCAGCTGTCTATGAGTTTTTAATTTTTAATATGACAGGAGGAGGGGTTTAGAACCAAGAGTGGGAGGGGTAAGGGGTTATTTTAAAGACACTAAGGAATGTGTTACATTTTTCTGTTCCTCAGGTCTGGCTGCTGTAGAAGTTTTTCATTTTGCCAAAGTTCAATTCAGTGAACTCTTTATTTGCATTTTTAAAGAAAGAGCATAGTTCTTAATTTACTTTGGCCTCAGCTGTGAATTTTGATATTGTGAAACCCAGCAAGTTCCCTTCCAATGTTATATATACAACTTCACAACAGAAACTTCTGCCCCAAAGTACCAGCCTAAATTAAATGGTTTATAGGCGTTATAGAAGTGTGCCCCCACTGATTTCCCATGTGAGTATTATGTGTAGTCATCTCATAATCATTGATGCCATGCTTATAATTGGAGCATGCTGCAGCTTGAGGCCAGAGACCGTATATGTGTGTAGAGCTGGGTGGAGGTTTTCTTTAAAGGCAAAGAATTCCTTGTGAGACATTCCTAGGGTGGCTTTCAGCATTGGTTCAAAGGAAGGAATGAGGAAAGAGACCTGCTATAAAATTATATCAAAACACATAGGGAGAATCTGTTGCTGTGGTTTTTCACCATGGAAAGAACCACTGCAGGAAAATCCCTACAGGTGACAGCTGTTTGGTCTAATCCATTGTTAACAGATATTTCAAATGTACTTGACCCTGGACATCAGAATTGCAAAAACCATCTGGACCTCCAAGAAAAAGCGAAGAAATTTTACAAAACAAGGTTTTACTTTTCCCACTGCTTTTGACCTCCCTTGCCAGTAACTAGCAGGGGGAAGGAAGCACTTCCTCCAGCAGCTGTTCATGTCTCAACAGGCCAAATGCACGAAGTACAGAAGTATTTCTGAATCAACACTAATATTTATTGATCTCTTCGGTTTCCATCAATGAGTGATTTGCTCTGCTGGAGACAGAGAAGAAACTTGCATTTGTGTTGCTCAAAGTTTTTCAAATTGATATTGATACAAAAAATACTTTGTCCGAGTGTAACCTTCAGATGTTCAGAGCCTGATTCAGCTGCAGATGATGGCTAAGAATCATCCTCACCAGTAGTAAGCATTTTTCTTTGCAGTGCCTTTTTTTTTTTTTGTCCCAGAATACACAAACACCCCCCTCTTGTTGAACATTAAGATTTGCAGAGAAAAGACCACCTGTGAATGTTCTCAGCATCAGCTGCCCATAATTTTCACAGATTCTGTCCACCAACACCGTATCAGGGATGAGGCTTGGACATAGCAGAATTTTTTTTTATTCTTATATTCATCAGTTTTCACCTCTCTGTCCAGTTCTGGGGCTGCAGTGAGGGAGCACAAGCTGCAGGTGGGAACCCAGTTTTTTACAGAATCACAGCTGATGGATGAGAGTTCTGGCCTTGTCTTCCTGCTTAAACCTTTTGGGCCCCTTTTCAGGTGCCTGTCTTTCTCTTTTGAGAAACAGTTGAGAGTTTTGCTCTGCTTTGGAACCCCAGGCAGTGCCATGTCATGGGACCAACCCTCCAGACCCTGCTGGTATCCAGGCATGGGCATTGCTGGGGAGGGCAGGGGAAGACTGTGTTCAGTAGCCAGAAACATAGCCTGAAGCCATGACAAGTTCCAAGTGTCCTTATTTGGATTCCAGCCCAGTGCCATTGAAGAACATCCCCATCACATCAGCTGTCCAGAAAGACCTGCTTCTGTCAGGAGGACTGGTGCTCCATGCGGTGGCCATCCCCTCCATGCTTTGTAGGGCATCCTGCCTTGTTGCCAACCACTCTTGGCATTGCTCCAGACTCCACGGAAGGCATAAGTAATCCATGGAAGCAGGAAGAAAAAGTGTTATGGAACAGATTACTGTGAATCAAGCCAATCCCCAGCCACTTTGCTTTTCACCTCCAAGTGGAAAATGCATGTGGCCTTTGGCAGATGAGAATTGTTTCTTCCAGTCCTGCTTATATGGGACACTTTAAAGTAAACCAGCAGGGCTCCATTTCTTGGGAGGAAAAGGAAATGTTTTCAAGTGAGTCCTTGCAAACTGATTTACTGCCACCGGGCTCTGCATATTTTAAGAAATGTTTTTTAGTTAGGTTGGAGCTGTGTTTTAGTAGTAAAGGAGAGGGAAGCAGTTAGTGAAACATGGCTCAGATAAATATTTACACCCAAGTGTCTTAGCTCTAAGTTCACATCAAACCATGCTTCATACAGAGCATATTTTTTGGAGGGCCTGCTCCATGTTGGAGCCTTCTCCCTGTTGGATCATGCTGGCCTGCCCATCTGGCAGTTATCTGGAAGGAAGCAGGTTAGCAATGCCTAGTCCTGATCACCACTGCGGCAGCATTTCTCTGCTATACAGACCATCTTCACAGAAGCACAGAATCACAGAGTGAGTAAGTCAGGAAGGGACCTCAGTGGATCATCTGGTCATCCTCCCTGCTCAATCAGGGTCATCCCGGAGCACATTGCACAGAATTGTGTCCAGACAGTTCTGGAATATCTCCAGTTAGGAAGACCCCACACCCTCTCTGGGCAATCTGTTCCAGTGCACACAGAACCTGCATAGTAAAGTTCTTCCTCATGTTCAGCTGGACCTTCCCGTGTTCCAGTTTCTGCCCACTGGCTCTCGTCCCATTGCTGGGCACCATGGAGCAAAGCCTGGTCCATCCTCTGACACCTCCCTTCAGATACTGACAAACAGTGACAAGGTCCTTTCTCATTTGTCTCCTCTCGAGGCTGAACAGGCCCAGCTCCCTCAGCCTTTCCTTGTAAATATGATCCAGTCTTCTTCCCCAGGCTGAGAACTGGACAAAGAGAGGCAAACCAGTGCAGGAAACAAATCACAGCCCAGGCTTTTTTCTTGGTCCTAGAACTCCAAACTCTTACCTTTTAAGGGACACTTGGAGGAGAAGTGGACGGTTTTTTCTCTTATTCTGGGTGGCGAGCTGGGCAGGAAACCAAGGCTGAGAAGAAAACGCATCTCTTCCAAGGAGCTGGTCCATAATGTAGGAAGGAGCATAGCTCTTCAGGCCAGTATCAGCCAAGACCACACTGGCAGACTGGCATAGCATGCTGGTGGGACGCAGGGCAGGCAGCCGCAGGTGATCTGCCTCCCAGTGGTTGCCCTGCGATGAATTCCCACTTTCGGGCAAGGGGGAATGGCTGCAAGACAGAAGCTGCTGGAGCCCCAGCTAAAATTACTCCAGCTTGAGGAGTCACATTCAAACTGTACAGTTTCCTGAAGATGAAGTCTGGCAACAGGGGAGGAGACAGAAGCCATGCAAGGGCGCTTTTCACTAAACTCATTTTACGTGTACATCCACATAAAATGACAAGCACAGTTGTTTTCAGTTCATGTAACCTTATGCCTGATTCCCTTTTATGCAGTGAACAATTTCCCCTTCTGTTTCTTTCTCTCTCTCCAGCAGGGTTCTCTAACTAGAAATGCAGTGCCGAAGTCTGACACGGGCACATTGTAGGAGCATCCAGTGCTCACATGAATGGAGCAGGAGGCAGCAGCATCCCACATTATCTCATTAAGAGACTTCTGTAGGAATGCCTCTCCTAATGTAAACTCATTATGGGATTGAACTGCAGCGGTTGTTTTCACATGGGTGGATCCAAGCTGAAGCAATCATTTAATTGTTTCTGTACTCTAAACTGAGTTCTTAAGTATTATTTTGAATGTTGCCTGAGAGCTAGATAACCATGTGCCACATTTATACAGTAACTTTTGCTCTGTTGCAGTAGACCGCTGAAAACTGTGTCCAGTTGATTAATAGCCATGATCAGCTATCTGCTCTGACACCACACACTGATACCATGATGAGAATATTTGTAGGAAGAGAATGTTTTGCAAGATCCATCCAACAATAAGAATAATGTTGATGTTACTGGCTCAGAACAGTCTGTGATGCTCCAAATAACCAAAGACATTGTGGCCCATGTTTTACTCTCTCTGATTGTGTCTTTAGCAACATAAGCCTCCCTAACAGATAAGAATGTCAGCATTGAATGGACTCAGAGTCCACGGTTATAAAAATTGCGGTGTTTTTTTTTTTTAAAGAGTATATGATACCCTTTCACCATCTTTGCAGCCAGAAAGTGGACTGGTTGTTCTACAAGGGAAGAGTGACACTGACAGCCAAATGTTCCACATATAAGAGTAACAGAACTTGGCATTTAAGAGCATTGGGAACAGCGAATTTTTCCTGCGTGAGCTGGGTGCTGCAACCCCACTGTGACATGCTGGGGTTGAAGAAAGCACAGGGTGGTTTTAAAGAAACAGTGTATCAATGTTTCTGAAGCAAATAATTTATGTTCTGCAGAAAAATCGCACTATTAACCTATTTTGTTTTCATTTCTGAATGGGAAGTAAACCAAAGAGCAGCATTCCAGTGCCACAGGCATTGCAAACTTTGACTAGCTATTGGCATAAGGAAAACCCATCCTGTGTCATTATTTTTCAGCTCCATCTCACCTTAACTATCTGAAGAATAACATTCAAGTGCAGAGATCGGTGGAGGAAAAAAAAACCCACTGCTGCTGGCCAGCTGAGACGATAGCATAGACCCTACATGGATTTGGAATGAAGGGCATTAGACTCACAACCTCCGCACTGCCAAGAAATACACAGCTGAAATGGGTAGCTCAGAGATGAGTAATGCACAAACACAGTCCAGAGTGTTGCAAGTGTTCAAGCACTTCCAGAGTATATTGGATAAATGAGCATCTGTTTCTATGGCATCAAAACAGCACAGAGATCACGCCATGTCCTTCAGCAGTGCTCTGATTCCATGCCTGGTAAGCGTGAGCTGACCTCCAACAAAAGCACTCCCTGGCTCCAGCACAGAGGAGCACAACAAGGTCCCTCCTTCATCCAGAAGCAATGTTCATGGGCAGGGGCTACCCAATGCTGCTGGCAGCCAGGCGAGCCTGGCTGAGAGTCACCAGCCACCCCCTCAGAGCCCAGGCAGCTCTGCTCGAGCCCAACCCTTGGGCAGGTGGATGAGGGGGCTCCAGCATCAGACAGAGGCCTTGTGGTGCTGCTTCTGTGTAGTGAGATGGGAGTGGTTTTTTGCAAGAAAACCATAAAACTGTGGAGCTTAGAAATATGCAGGTTTCAGAGCCCACTTACATGGCACTGGAAGAATACTCAAGGTGTTAGAAGACTCTGTCCTTGTCCAGCAGTCTCTTAAGGAAATATCACTTACATGGGCTGGCCCAGACATACTCAAATGGTTTAAAATGGGTTACACAGCTAGGTTCTCCCAAGCAGTGAGGGAGCACACGAGCAACTGTTTTACTTTGTATGGCTACTGAAACCAAAGGCAGAACAACTTACTATTCCTATTGGGTGGCCAAAATGACTGCCTTACCTACAGTAAGGTATTATGAGCCGTGGGATTCTTTGGCCCAGAAGATGCTACCACGAGCAAGGGTTTATTACCATTCAAGCAGTTGCTGCAATGCCCCTGACATGGAGGTGCATTGCCTGCTCTCTTCATCAGTGCTCTCTGCAGCTGGCAGCAGCTGCTGGTGTTCACTCCTAGGCAACCACACCCACCCTCGCTTCCCACCCTAAGATAGTGCATGACTGGTGCTTTGCTGCAAGTTGTTTGTAGGAACATTTTATTCTATTAAGGCACCTCTGGAAGCTAGATGTTCTGTTTTAGTAGGGACTCTTGTTTTAAAACAAGCATTTTTCTGCTGATGTTATTTTTATTCAGTTCTCCCTGTGAAACTTCTGAAGACAAATTTTTGCTTGACAATGTCATATCAGGATATGAGGGAGAGATTGCCATCCGTCTCTGTCTACATATGCACATGTATCCAGGGAACCTACTCGGGGAGCACTACTGATGTTGCAAAGCTGAATATTCATGCATTAGAAAATTGCTTTATTAAATCACACTTGCAGGGCCACTCCAACCTTAAGTTACGTAATCATACACTGTTTTTCACAAGGTCATCTGTGCTTTGGAGGGCTCTGTTGGATCTGATCAGCCATGGAGTCAGGAGTCTGTGTTGTAGAAAGCTCTTGCCAATAGGATTGCCAGATCTTTTGTTGCAGAAGTCAAAAGGTGTCTTGTAAACTAAGTGGAAGATGAGGAAGGTGACCCTTTCCTGGCAGCTGGAGTCCATGCCAGCCTCTGCCATGGAATTGCCTTTCTGAACTGTGTTAAATCACTTCCACCAACTTTCAAGTGGTCAGTAATGCCCACTTCATAACTTCTGGGCTTTATCACACAACTCTCTGGAGACAGACTTGCAGCCATGCTGAGCCCCTGTAGCTCCAAGGAGGGTGAGCAGGAGCATGTGCTTCAAACCAGCCCCAGCCAACCTTCCAGGCTGCTCTGGAAATCAGGTACAATGTGGTGAACACCAGTCATGTAAATTCACTTAAATCACTTTGGTTTTGGCCGTTCCATCAGTGATGTGAGGATTCTTCCTCTGACATCATAAGTATGTTAATGTGGTCGTAAGGTGCTGAGCTGTAATAGCATCGTGTCCTCAGAGATGGGACCAGTGAGCTTGCAGAGTATTTCTGTGTTCATTACAGACCTTGAAAAGTTACAGAAAGTAACAGTTAACAAAAGGAACACTCTTTCTTATATAGAACCTCTCCCTCCTCAAGCAGAAATTCTGGTTTCTTTCATTCTTAGGATTTTACTTATTTTGATACATTCAGAAATCAGAAGATCAGTAATTCTTAGCATGCTCTAAACTCCCTGGCACTTAAAGCTCTAACATAGACAAATGCTGAAATTAGAAATGAACTGTGCGACAGATTTTCCCATGCTTACTAATTAAGAGACACTGATGTTAGGATTTCTCTCCCAGGCTAAAATCTCTTGCCTTTCTCCAGACAGAATTAATGTAACAAATAAAAGGAGACCTGTGACCTCTGTATATGTGAACTTGGATGGTTATCATGTCTAACTCTCAGGTCTCACTGTTACAGTCACCCTGTTTCTGTGTTATACAAGACTTGGTGGCTGTGGCTGTTGAAAAAAACCACATGTCTTGAGATTAAGCTTCCTGGAGAGAGACCTAATAAGACCCTGTTTGCTGAATCTGTAAGTCATGGAAAATGAAGGTAGAGAAAAATTTACTATTCCTCCAGCCCATAAAGTACAACTCCCTCCAGTATTATATGCTGTCATAACTTTGTCTGGTCCAGTCTTAAATTGAGTTTCTATACCTTTCCTTAAACTATTCCATGGCATGAGTGCTTGGAAGTTTTTCCTGACCTTCATGCTTTGGGGTTTTTATCTGTTTATTCTTGTCATTACTTTGAGATTTGGCTGTGAAAATATAAATGTGAGAGTTGACAAGTGTTTTTATAATCAGGAAAGGGAGGGAGGTGTCTGACAGCACAGATCATGGCTTTCAGTGATGAGGTTTCATGAGTATTAGCTAGATGAAAACAGAACTTGTAGAGTTCAATGAGCAGGTAGCCAGGCTGACTGGAATGTCTTTTTGTCTTGCAGAAGATGAAGCCCATAGTCCAAAGAAGACGATCTACCCCATCTGCCATTTCTAAAGCTCTTGGCAAGTCAAAGTCCCATTCCAGGTTGAGTAAATACCTTTCTGACTCCTGTTTCCATCTTTCTGCCTACACAAACTGAAATCAAATTCACATGAATTCAAATTCATTTAACAATGTTGAGGGCAATTTGGTCCTGCAGCAGGAGCAGGCAGGGGCAAGTGGAGAGGGACGAGGCACTAGAAAGACACGGTAGCACACAGGACATCGGCTGGGGCAGAATTTACCACCTCATGTACCAGAATTGCAGTGGCACTGTCCCTGAGGAGCATCCTAGTGTTCCATCCCACCACTTCCCTGCATAGCCACCCCCAGGTTACTCATTGCCAAAGCCCTCTACAGCCCTTGCTCCATCTGCTGGACTGCCAGTGGGAGCGCTGGCCCTGAAATTTGGCCCTGGCTCAGATACAGATATATTTGGGCAGGTGAGGAGGCTGGAGATGACTCTGGAGATGGAGGGAAGGCTGGGAGGCCTGCCCAGGACCTGCCAGTCCTGTGTGGGATGGCATCAGCTTGGGAGGTTTGTTGAGAGAGCCATGGGATTCAGACATGCTCGAGAACAGCCATGTCCGTTTCAGAATACAGCAGCTTTCCCTTACTACCAGCTCAGGTTGTGCAAAGCTCCCTCCCTTGTCTGCACCTCTATCACGTCTCTGCTGACACTTTGCTCCTGCAGGTGTTAAACACCAGGAGTGTCAGTAGACAGGCACCCACCTGCCAGACATGCACATCTTCAGAAACACTAAGTGCTAGCCCTGACATGAGCACTTCTGTCCAACAGTGGGACTGAGTCCTCCTTGACATCATCCCCTCCTCCTCCTGCAGCACCATGACAGATAAGGGGATACTACAGTCCTTTCTGCCTTGCTCTGATAGGAATCATAAATAACATTTTGTGAGGGATTTGGTTAGTTTGATTTTTTTTCTTTCCTTGTAAGAAAGAGATAATAAAGCTGAACTGATTGACATTTTGATCTGAACCAGCCCTCCAGAAGAATATCCCTTCTGTATAACACCATCAGTGATTGATGCACAGTACACACTGCTTCTGTGGAGTCAGTTTTGTAGGACCATTTATTATAAAGGGCAGGACTGATTTTCTTTTGGTTGTTTTTTGGTTGTTTTTTGACTAAGTTATGTGGCTTCTTTGTCATTCCCCTTCCCCATCTAAATTGCACTAGGAAAAAAAAGTAAAGAAGAGAAACAAATTCTTGACTTTATTTGGCTGAAGAATATCCTTGTGAGGGAGGGAAGCTTTAAATGTTTCTCATGATGAATTGCTGCGGGGGGAGTTGGCCCAATGCCATCTTTGCTTAGGCCACCAGAGTATCAGTGAGACTTTTTTTTTGCTATCTTGTTGTGTTTACGAAGCTGTATAACTCCTCCGGATTTAAGAAATCCATTGCTGGGATTGTGAGATGTTGTGGCTCCCACTGCTCAGCTGATGGACATGGAGAGCTTTTAATATCAGATTTAAAGGTGATTTAGCTTTTCACTTGTAGCTCCACAGATGCATAGACCAAGGATTCACTTGTTGGTGGCTGTGGAGTGGTGAGGAGGGAAGAGAGAGTTTCTGTTTGCCAGAGCGCAGGTGTTCCTGTGACTGGGAGATGATTTTAGAAAAGCAGCTACTGGCTCACTTTAACCTCACTCCTGTGAAATCAAATGAGCTCAGTTATGAGGCCAGTGGAAACTGAGTTAAGACGAGCAATGTCAAAAATACTGCCCTTACAGCTCATGTGGTTTTTCATTTGTTTGTATAGAGACTGCCCTTAGACTAGAGCAGTATTGCTAAGGGGTGGAGGGAAGACAAGTGTCTCTTTCACATCATCCTTTTTCAGGCAAGATACACATTTTTGTCTAAATGTGGAGACAGGAGGATCTGTGGGCTTTTTCTCTCTACGTAAGTCTAAGGCTGTGTCTCAGAGGTTCACTAATTAAGTCAGGGTCAGGCACATGAACACACTGTCCAAGCAAGAATCAGCAAAGAACTATTCCTTGTTCATGCAGCACATCCCACCTGCTGAGACCCAGAAATGGCTGTGGGAGCTGTCATGCTGCCAGCACCACTGACCTGAGCCCAGAGCAGTGCTCTGTGAGGGTGCTGAGGTGCAAGATGACGCTTCACAGAGCTCTTCTTCATGGGAAGAGCACAAGGAGAGGATCTGGTTTAATTCCAATGACAGCTTGTTGACTGAAGTCAACATGCAAAAACCCTCAGGTTTTTTGGAAATGGTCAGCACCTATTTGAATCTCAGTGTAAACAAGATGCTGGATGGCAGCCAGGCAATCGAGAATCAGATGTCTGGAATTAGATGAGTGTAACGGTTTGGATCCGGCTTTTCCGTCGAATGCTCAAACCTTACAGTTTTCAGCCTCTCCTCCCCCCACCTCCTCTATGAAAAAAAGGGAATGGGAGAAGGGAAAAGTTATTGAAACACTGAAATGACTAAACCAAAGCTGTATAAAAATATATACATGTATTTCCACTTATATACAATTAGAATATTATGTACATAGAAGAAGGGACCCCGAACACCTCTCCCCACCCCGAAGGGAAAAGGGAAAGGGAAAAAAAAAACTAAAACAGATATACACAATTAAAACTCAGAAGTAACTAATAAAGAACTAACAAAAGAAAATCTTACTACTCTCCTCGAGATAGCAGAATTGCACCAAGCGACCGCCAGCACTCTCCGCTTCCCAAGGTCTACAAGGCCTCACTGGGCATCACTCTTCCACACAAGCAGAGCTGACAGCAGAGAACCTGCTCCCAGATCCACCGGAAAGGAAAGAGAGGAAGAGGCTTCTCTCCCTTCTTATTTATACCCTGGTTTACGTAAAAGATCATATGGAATATTGGGAACATGACCACTTCCTCGGTTACAACCTGGTTACCAAGGAAGGTCTAAAATCAAAACCACTACAATGAGTACATGCAGTTCATTGTCTTTGTGCTGCAGCCTTTGCACTGACAAACAGCTCAGTCTGGATGGAAAACGTGCAGAAAGGACAGTTCCCCCTATGCCTGTCTGAGCTGTGCCACAAGCCATGGGCTTTCCGTTTTCAAGTCATAGCTCACACACGTGTGCAGGAAATAAGCCTTTTACCTGAGTATGAAGTTACTCAAAATTACTATTTCAGCAGCTTAACCTCACTAGATTTGGTGTGGGCATTTAGGTAGTTTTCCATCTGTCTGAAGCTGGTAAATTAATTGGGCAGGCAAATGCAGGTGATACAGGAGAGCAATAGGGATAGTACTGGGAGAGGCATGGGGCTGATGGGCTCCTCCAAAACAGACATCTGTGTCAAATCATGAACCCTTCCGAGAAAAGCTTCTGACAAAGTCTTGTGATTTTTCTTACTCCTCTAGGGGAACTACGCTTTCCTCTTCCCATTTGGACAATGGACTGGCAAGTGGGGTGTTCAGCAGCCCAGGCTCCACCTTCATCCTGGATGAGCGAGTACAGCTAACTGTGGGCCTGCAGACCCAGGAAAGACATCTGATCTTGTTCAGCGATGTGGTGGTCATTGCCAAGTCCAAGTAAGAGGAATTCACACTCACTCCATCTCCCCAGTATGTGCTGTTGAAACTAGGGTCAGCTCCCATCACATGGTGGGATTCTTGGAGCTGTCCGGTGCAGGTCCAGGAGATGGACTCAGTGACCCTTGTGGGTCACTTTCAACTCAGGAGATTCTATGATTCTATAAGGTTCTGATCTATTTGCGGAGCAACCAGCAGTCTTCAAAACAATGCTCCTTTACAAATGTGAATCTAAAATGTGGCATCTCTCCCAACTTCAGAAATTCTTCTTGGTATTAATGTTTCACTCCATTTTCTTGAAGGAAAAGGTTGTCTAATCAGTTTTGGCCTTTCCCTTATGAGGTTGCTTGAAGATATAGCATGGGGGCAAGAGGCAGAAGGACAAAACTGACTCCTTCTACCACATTTAAATTAAGATTTGTCACTGCATCTATGTGAATGGAAGGGGCATGACCAGATTCTGGAGGTCTAGGTGTTAGGATCTGGCCTAAGGGATTCCTAATTTCCATTGCAGATCCTCCTCCAGCCTGAAGCTGAAAAAGCAAGTGCATCTGAGTGAAGTGTGGACTGGCAGCTGTCTCAGTGAAGTGACAGAGAAAAAGATGAGTCCCGAGAATTCATTTGTCATTGGCTGGCCTACCACCAACTATGTTGTCACTTTCAGGTATCTTATCAGACAACAGACCTCCCCTTGCATCCCAGTAGCTGGCCAGGTCTCCCATGTGTCAAGTGAAACAACGACTGAGGCTGTAGGGCCCTGAACTCTACCCCTTCACTTTTCCCCATTGAATAAAGGACTTCCACTCACATTAGGTAGGGTGGTAAAAATTTAGATGTTTGGAAACAGTCATCTTAGAAGAATATCTGCAGGTTCATCCCTGAGAGCCTTTTAGAGGACCAGTCCTTGCAAGTGTTGATATAGGAAGGGCTAACCCAGCTGCACAGCATCCTATAACATCACAACCAGATCTGCTCTTAGCAAAACAGCTTGAGCTATCAGGTAACTTACAAGCATGTTGTTCGAGCAACTGCCATCCACCATCTCTGCAGAAGATTAGTCCTAGCTTGAGAGTTTTTCATTACAAAGGATAGGTTAGTTATGTCAGTGAAAAATGCTAGCTGACCTTGTGCCAGGATTGAATCCTTTACCCATCCCTAGTGTGGCACAGTCAAACCCTTCTCCTGCAGTCTTTTGCCAGGGTGTTCCAAGCCCACTATATCAGAATATAGAATGGAAAGGTTCCTCAAGATTGGGCTGCAAAAGCAGCACCATTCAGAGTTTGCCCAGCCCTTGCTAACCCCAAAAATAGAAATGCAGGAGAGCATGGAGCAGTCTAGAAAGTAGCCTATTCGTATCCAAATGCCATCTCAAAGACGGTCCCAATGTGAAGCCTGAGGTAATAAGGCTCACTAAAAAGCAGGTGATCTTTTTATTACCTTGAGCACAGTCTAGTCTGACTAAATGGAATCTAGACCTGGTATATCACCGGTAACTCAGGTCACTGCTGGCTAAGGGATTTCTTCTTCATCCTTCCTTTTGCAGAGCAGAGAGGTCAGCAATCTCCAAGGGTCACTGTGTCCTCAGGGGTTCTGTGGGCACAGCTGGGAAGTGCTTATCTGGCCCAATGTTTCTCCATCTGTGGGGCAGCTGCCTTGGTGGAAAAAGAAGTGGGAAACATGTCATGGTTTTCATACCTGCTGTCTCATCATTTTGAAGGGTTGGGATGTTGGTCTTGCCCAGGTGACGCATTCCCGATGAGGGTTCATGCTCTGACATGCAAGCTGCTGTTTGTGTCTTAGCCCAAACACAACAGCAGTTCCATTTCCTTCACTGTGAGGCATCGGAAACCTGTGGCGGCAGCTGAAGCTTCTAGGAACAGCAAACATTGGGAAGGAAATATTAGCAGGAAGAAAATAGCAATTAAAGGTCACTGCAAAAATAACAAGGGCCCACAGTATGAGTTAACTCCAACCTGATAGAAAGATATTTGTCCCTTATCTGAACACTCACCAATCTGACAGGAAATGTGGTCCAGTTTGTTGCTGGGATTTGTTGTTGTTATTATTATTGTTATTTGTTAAAATAGAACAGAAAAAGGAAAGGACTGTACTTTTGTTCCAGGGCTTTGCAGGAAGGAACTTTGACTTACAGCTATATATAGATGAAATTGGGTAGAGTTTCCAAAGGCTGTTACCCGCTCAGCACTTGTTTGATGATCTGCCTCCCTTTTTGTCTTCAGCTCAGCTGATGTGAAGGAACGATGGCTGTCAGCGTTACTGTGGTAAGTGACCCTCCTTTCATTCTCCTCCTGGGTGGTTCCTCTATGGCCCTTAGAGAAATTTATCATGCTAGATATCAAACTGCACTCCGATTATCAGCACATTAAGTGTCTAACTACTGTTTGAAAAATGCACCTTTAAAATCTGAATATAGAAGCCCCTGGATGAATGCAAAATTGGTGTTAACATTTGGGAGAAAATGGGATCCATCAGATGATATTGTTGGAGCATCCTTTCTCCTTTGGAGCTGGAGGTTGACTTTGCTAATCACTGTGGAAATGTCACAAGTCTTAGTGATGCTTCAGATGTTTTTTGATTTGAACTAAAGTTTGTATTTTGTGGCATCTAGAGACTACAGCATTTTCTTTTTCCTGTTTTGTTTTACGTGTTGTTTCCACTAACATGCAGACAAAAGTGTTTTTACTGGTACAGAGAGGGAAAAAAATCTTCTGATTTGTGGGGAACAGTAGTGATCCTGAGGGAACACTGGAAGATGTTATGCAGGATATGTTTATTTGCACTGAAGTACTGCACGTGGGAGGGTTGCTAGTCTTTGGGCTCCAGGTGGATATAGAAGCCAGGAGCATGTGACCACACTAAGAACTTTACATTCATATATGTCATAATTAATCTGTATTTATTACAGTACCAAGGAGGATGTCCCATCCAAATCTTAGTTAGGAAATTACAGTCCTTCCCCTTTTCTTTGGCTTTCAGGCATATCAGTGAGGTAAAACGGAATGAATACCTGAAGAATCTGACCCTTCAGATCTTTGTGCTGGATGACGACAACTGTTCTTCTGTAAGTAAAGTTAAGAACCTGCTCATCAGATCAAGACTACACAGGGGTCTGTGGGGTAGAGGCACGAGGACAGGGCTGTGCTGCTATTCCTGTTTCAAATTCAAGTCCCAGATGAAAAGTCAGAGGGTGTGCATGTGGGCATCTGCATCCTTCCCAGTGGAAGCCCACTGGGAGAGTTTTGGTTTGAGAAATCAGGAGGTAGCCAGACCCTCACCAAAGAGCACTTAATTCTTAAGGTTATTCTTGGTCTCTGGATTCTTTTCTCTTTTCCTTCTGCTGCACTTCACAATCTTTGATGGTTTATGGCTGAGTGCCCAATTCCTATTTGCAGTGCTGTAAGTTGAGGATATTGCACAATGTTACTGGTATGTTCTCCTGAACTCACTTGCTGGAATGTGTCCCAGTCTAGCATACATTTCTTGATTTCATGCCAAGTGTGGTGGGTCATGTTTGCCTCCTGGGTACTCTCGTCTCAAAGAGCAGTGCTAGATACTCATGGTTCATCAGCATTGTGCCATGTTTACCCTTTTGAGTGACAGTGGCACTATGATCAATTAAACACTGATGTGATCAAACACAGCATCTGAGTGCCACCCACCTCCTGTGATTTCAGGGCGGGGAAATCTTTGGAGGGTATAATAGACCCATGATGGAAGAAGTAGTGGAGAACAGCTTTCACATCCTTTCTGGTGTGGTTCAAATTAGTACAACTCTTCCATCCATGAATATTTAGTAAAGACATTCATTAGACAGAGGAGTGACATTTTCCCCAGATTTTCAAGCTAGAGGAAACTGCAACCAAACTTCACACCTTTTCATTGGCTTCCTGTATTTTCTCTGTTTGCCCTTCTAGACAACTGCAGTCAATGTGTCCAATGTGGAAACTGCAGAGAGTGTAATGAAGAAGACCCTTCTACAGCTTGGGCTCCCTGTAAGTGGCAGTTGCCAGATCTTAGCCAAGGAAGCTGACAACATCTGGTTTACAGAACAGTGTGGATGTCAAAAAGTCTAGTTTTGTCGTGTGTTGCTTTCTGAGTGGAGAGCAACCTCTTGGACCTTCACCCTGCCCCTTTCAACTAACATTTTTCTCTTCTCTATTCCTCACCCACCAGGGCAGGACCAGTGAACACCACCTCTGGGTGGTCTCAGGAAAAGATGAGCCTGCTTACCCTCTCATTGGTAAGACCTCTCCCACCTTCCCTCAATTCTAGCACCAAAGGAACAAGTGATAAATCATAGTAGGGATTGTGCCAGAGAAACACCACAAACATTGCCCTCTTCACTTAAAGAAGCAATGGGGGGGGGGAGGGCGGGGACTGTTGCTGATATAAGGTGTGACATCAAGCTGCTGTAAGATGTCACTTGGCTTTTATGGTCTCAGCATCTCTGTTGAATCAAAGCATGGTAACATCTTTGAAGATCTTCACACTTACCTCCCTTTTCCAAGCAAATCTGTGCATTTCTGGATGGGAGCCTGTGACACTTCTCAGCAGATGCTTCAAATAAATGGGAGATCTTTAGGCTGGCCTAAGAAGTTCCTTCAATGCAGTGGTTGTGATGCAAGGGTAGGACATGCCTCAAAGCCCAATCCAATCCCCATGGCTGCTGGTATGAGCTTGAAGGGCTACAGGTTTAGAGGCTGGTCATATTCTCCTGCTCATCTTTGCAGGCTTCTCCTCAAGGGCAGAGCATGAGGTCAGGGGCAGCCTCAGCCCACTTTCACTGCCTGTGATAGAGATTTCCACTCTTGTCCATCAGACAGAGCATCTCCTGACGCTTTCCAGACCCTTTGCCTTTGGGCTCTGTCAGAAGCCAAACAAATTGCTGCACTCAGGTGGTCACTCAGAAAGAGTATGATAGGTCCAGAGGAAAGCACTTTGGCAACTTATGGAAGCAGAATTTTTAGATGGTCCATTGGTGACTTGTAAGCCTCTAGTTAGGAAGCTAACATGTTTATCCTACTGTTTTGGTAGTTATTTAGTTTTCATTGTATTTCAGTTTGCAATAGTGCTCTGTTGCAGAATGTTCTGGAGAGCTGCTAATGAGGATTGACTGGCCAGGTTTAACTGGATAAACTTATTTGTCAACCAATGATCATATACATGTGTGGATGTGCCTTGGCCTCTTCAGTCCACACGCGGAAATTTCAAGTAATGTTGTTTAGAGGCTCAGCTGCAGTGGAAGCCATTGGATGTGGCTGCTTCCTCCTGCCTAGATTTGGAGCTGTTTTCACATAGCTCTGCATCTTTGCTTGCTCTTTGCACAACTCTGCTCAACAGGGCACGAACATCCCTTCAGTATCGCATTGAGCTGTCTTCGGGACTCCGCTGACCAGCAACAAAGAACCAACAATAACACTCTTCTGGCTGATGGGACAGAGGCTTCATTCCTTGCTCAGCTCCCAAAGGAAAAGCAGTGTCAGTTTGTCCTGAAACGCAGACTCCAAGCTCCAATGCAGCTGAGGAGAGGTAGGGGCTGCAGGAGTGCATTATAGCCAGGTAGAGATTTTGCTGCTTTCCATGGCAGTGTCAAACTCTTCCTGGCATCATATACATATCCATACCTGACAGAGAGGCGAAATTTGTCTTTGCAAATGTTCAGAATTAGCTTTCAGTCCTTGATTAGCTTTCAATTGCAAGTCGTTATCACAGAGTCACAGAATATGCTGAGTTGGAAGGGCCCCATCAGGATCATCGAATGCAACTCCTGGCCCTGCACAGGACACGCCAACAATCCCACCACGTGCCTGAGAGCATTGTCTAAGTGCTCCTTGAGCTCCATCAGGCTTGGTGCTGTGACCACTTTCCTGGGGAGCCTGTTCAGTGCCCAACCACCCTCTGGGGGAAGAACCTTTTCCTGAGATCCAACCTAAACCTCCCTTGACTCAGCTTCATGCTGTTTGCTCAAGTCCTGTCACTCACTGGTCACAAGAGTGGAGAGATTCTCACGCTGCACAGACAGGAAGGTTCCCTGAAGAATGGCAGTTGATTGAGAGTTTTGCTGATGGTTGAGAGATGAACAAGTGGTTTCACTGCTCTATATTGTCTGACCATCCCCACTGAGAGTGCAGTTAATAAACAGAGAGGAGTAGGAAGTCCTTGTTTTGCTGGGAACTCTGCCTCCATCGTTGATCACTCACTGTCCAGCAGGAAGGTGTGTAACAGAGTTCTGTGTTTTCCTTCAGAGTCACTGCAGAAACACACCAAGAGGAAGAAATCCTTGATTGACTGGGCCCTGCGCCGCAGCACCAGCACTCCCACAGGCAGCCCTCTTTCGCAGTCACCTACCACCCCACAGAAGCTCTTCGGCCTGTCTCTGACCTCTGTCTGTCCTGATGGGATCCTTCCCAAGCCAATCATGGTAAGAAACAGTCTGGGCTGTTTGTCCTGACACAAACTTGACATGTTTAGCCCAGAATTTAAAGCCACTCGCAGTATTTATGAGAACTGAATTGGGAGGAGGATCATCATTTGCTTGTGTTTCAAATTCAGATCAGGAACAAGGGCAGGAACATCCTTCTCCTGGGTAATGCATATCACTTCATTCACAGATGTCTGTCCTGTCTCAATGGGTGTCTCCAACCAGGTCATCACCAGCTGACAAGGGGCAGTGTCAATGGATCCTGCCATGCTACATAGCCTAGACCTCACTCACTACAAGAGTCCCCTGGTCTCACTTGTCACAGGATAAACGTACCCACAGGAACTGTACCTGCAACTTGGCTGTCAGGCTCTTGTCCCTAGTTAAATCAGGATAAATCTCCCGTATTTTTCCTCTTCCCATTATTGCTTACGTCTTACACTAATTATGTTACAACACATGAAGTGTAATATACACAAACAAAGGGTAAAGAGTTAGGCTTTTAAGTACAACTGGGCTTTCTCTTAGGATATGCTGCTCCTGCTGTACCATGAAGGTCCCTCTACTAGGGGCATTTTCAGACGGTCTGCCAATGCCAAGACTTGCAAGGAGTTGAAAGAGAAGCTGAACTCTGGAGATGATGTTCAGGTGGATGGAGAGTCAGTCTTTGTGGCTGCAGCTGTCATCACGGTATGTTTGGCCAAATAACTCAGCTGTCTGGGCTAATGGTACCTTCCTTCTTTAAGGAAGCAACATGAGTCTTTATGGTTAGGGAAGATTTCGAGGAACAGAAAGCATTTTCCATCAAGGTACATTCTCAGCTGATGGCTTGGTCCGTCTGTGTGCACACAGGTATCAGCCTGACACAGTGATGCTTGTTTTCATATGCAGGCATGTGCAGTGGTCCTCAGGACAGGGCTTCATTTTGTATCTCCCTGGACCAAAGTACCTCCAGCACAAAATACAATGATGTCCACCTGCAAGACAGCCATGGTGTCTGTAGAGTGCCAAAGAACATGCCAGAGCCCACACTCGGCAGTTCAGATGCTGCCCTGGCGTGCATGAAGCCCTTTGGGGGCAGCAGCACAGATGCTCTTTGTTGTTTCTGGATGCACAGAAGAGGCTGCAGGAGGTTTGGGAGGACTTGTACCATTTGAGGGCAACTGTTCTGCAACCCTCCAGACAGCTCAAAGGAGCTGGCCTGTGCTCTCTGGACCCCAAGCCCTCACCCTCTGATCAGCCAGCAAGCAAGAGGGAAAGCAGGTGCTAAACCCAGGCAGAGGGGTTGTGGCAGCTGGGGGATGAAGCTTGTGATAAGACTCATGTTTTAGTAAGAAAAAGCCTATATTTTGCACTGGCAATTAAATGGGTCGGAATAATTCAGGCATCAACTGTATCAAAAACCATCCCTGTCTCATGTTCTTGTTAGCCTGATACAAAAAGTTGGTGACTGGGAGGATACTCAGGCACTTTCCAGTGCAAGACATATATTGAGTTTTTAAATAATCCCCTGTGAAAAACCAGCAGTCCTCCTAACTGAGGAAAGTACAGAGAGATCTGGGCACAGCCTCAGGGCTGAGTCCTCTGCTGCAGTGGAGATCAGTCCTGGTCGGAAGAAGGGGCAAAACAGGAGGGCTGCCTATTTATTCTGCAGTGCTGCCATGGGAGAACTTGGGGAGGACAGCTTGATGGGTGTGGGAGGGGAGGATAAACATGTTTGTCATGTCTTGTTTTATCTTGTGCTTAATATGAATAAACAATGACTATATGCACTGTGAAACTGAAACCAGGAATTGAAAACTGACCAGACTGCTCTGCATATATATATTTAATTCAGGATTTTCTCCGAAATATACCTGACAGTGTTCTATCCTCAGACTTGCACGGACTGTGGATGGAAGCTGTGGACACAGAAAATCGGGCACATAAGATTGAAGCTATCAAAGGGTTTGTAAAAGCCTTTGTCAAAGCTTCTTTTGGTGGGAAAAGGGGGAGCATACAGCCCTAAGAATAGCCTTCATCTTCTAGGATGTGGCAATGCTCCACGCCACAGTAAAGCTATTGCTGATGGCCAGTGTCACTGATTAGAATATTTTTCTTTTAATGGTCTTCTATAAACATCATTAACATTTTTTACCCCAGAGAAGTGATTATAAAATTGTTTTCCGATGACCAGTTCAAATTACCAGAACCAGTAAACTGAAAAAGCACAATAATTCAGCTACCAGGAGTGCATCAAAGTTAGCAGAACTAGATCCTTAATGACAGTAACTTTTTTCTTATGTGAACAAAATGGCACTGATGATCACATTGGCAGTTACAAGAAACAGCCCTGTCAAGGTGGTCACTGGGACCTTGAAAACAGCTCTACTGCCTTGAAACTGCTGCCGTGAGCAAGAGCAGCTTATCGGCCTCCTGTGGGATATCCACTATGTTCAACCATGGCTCAACTCAGTTTTTGAACCGTACCATTTGGCCTGGGCCTCCTTCCTCCACAGTGTCCATAGCATGGGACATGGCATTGCGGGCTCCTTCCCATATGCTCTTGACCCAAGTTCCTGGTCCCTCCAGCTCTGGGACCAGAGCAGATAGGCAATATGGATGCAGACTTGTGGCTCTCACATGAGTTGGTGGAGAGTAGTCACATAGTCTCACTTTACTATCAAATGTGAATGTCTCAGACTGGGTGCAAAGGGGCAGAATGGGGCAAAAATTTTTGAGAAGCAATCTCTGGTGTTTGAAGAGCAGATGTTTGTGAACAGCACTGTTTTCTTTTTTCCCACCCTCTGAATAGTCTTGTCAACCAGCTTCCAGAGGCTAACCTCATCTTACTCAGACACCTCTTTGGAGTCCTCCATCATATTGAACAGAATTCCGGTGTGAATCAGATGAATGCCTTTAACCTGGCTCTTTGCATAGCACCCAATATGCTGTGGCTACCAAGTCCCACTGGGCCTGAAGAGGAGAGCCAATCTACAAAGAAGGTAATCTTCCATAGGCTTGGGCTCACATATATCTCCCCCTTTCACTGTATTTTGTAGGCTAAAGGAAGGCATAACGTCAGTGACAGTGATGGCTGCTTGGCATCCAGGCCTCATCCTTTTCCCCGTGCAGCTATGCCCACACTGGGAGGGGGGGTTTAGCCCCTCAGACTATCCAGGGTGGGAAGGGAAGCAGTAGTAGCTTTCACCAGATGGACTTCCTATATTATCAAGCAAGCACAAAAAACCTGGAGAAACTGAAGTCGGACACTGCCACTTCAGCTGGGACAAAGTAAGCAGTGAGCATGACAGTGCACCAGAGGGGAGGAATGCTTGCTTGTAGCTTATGAGGTGTTAGTAAGAGTAAGGAAAATTGTAGAACATGCTTTATCTGGCTCACAGTAACAGTTCATGTAGCTCATATTCTTGCCTCAGATGTATTCATACAGACACATTGCCACGTTATTAACAGCTTCTTGAGAAAATTGTATCTTTGTCAAAAGAAATGGAACAATCTGGGAATGATTTTACTTGCTGTAAATGCCTAGCTCCATTTTCATGAAACTAAACCTGTGAATTCCTGTTTTGCCAGGTGGCCTTGTTAGTGCAGTTCCTGATTGAAAACTCAGGAGAAATTTTTGGGGGTGATATTGCTTCCTTGTTTCAAAAACCTGACAAAAAGAAGTTCAAAAACTTAGAAGAATCTCTGGGTAAGTTGGTGGGTCTATATCTTCCAGAAACATTTAAAATCTTTTAACAGGTAAAGTCCTCATGCAAAAGAGTTTGCTTTACCTTCTTGTCTTGTCTAAGGAAATGCGTTGAAAACCAGTTGAGTTTGGTTTTCCCTTTGCCTGTCCAGCACAGGCAGAAAGAGATGGCAAAGCAGAGGGACAAGGAGCAGAACCTCAAATGTGTCCCTGGGGATGGCTGCCTCTCTCTGGGTCTGCTGTTCAACCTACTCCAGCCATTGCAAGAATTTAGTGTAGCCTTAGCACATTCATGTCCCAGCAGTCTTTTTTTTCTTTTCCAGGTTAGGTCTGTAAAGCTAAACCACATGGTCGAATGGAAAGCGATGGAGTTGTCTTTGTTAACTAACCTATGAATACAGGCCCATGTTGAAAGCTTAGGTCATAAAGACAGAATTTTTTTATTATTCCTTGTGAAAATAACGGATCATCTTTTTTTTTTTCCATGGGCTTGATATAATTTCCCTGCCTTGGTTGTAAGGTGCTATATATGGCAACAAATTAATTTGTGTCCTCTGCCCCAGGCATAGGCTTGGCTCAGCATGATGATTCCTCTGATGAGTTGGAGTTTTCTGCTCATGACCCAGAGGGGCCAAAGCACCATCTGGAACCTGAAACAGATGCCATTTTTGAACCACCCAGCAGCTTGTTACTGAACGAGGATCAGGAAGACTGGGACTTGTTCAGTGAGATCACAGCCTGCTATGAAAGCAAAGCCAGAATGAATGCCAGTACAGACAGCTGTGACCTCCTGGAAGAGGATGGTTCTTTCTGCTCCATCGGCTCCATCCACTCGCTCAGCCTGGCCCGGGACCGGTGCTCATCAGAACCCAGCGTCTGCCTCAGCTCCCAGCTCCCTGCCCCAGGCCATGAGCCAGTGGCCCGCCAGTCCAGCTGTGATGCCACCATCATGCGCAGCCACATAGATTACATCCACAGGCTCAGGCAGCTGCAAGTGGAGAGCCAGAAGCTGACTGATGAAGGCCTAAGCCCTGGGGTTAATAAGGCCAGGCAGAACTTGCAGCAATCACCTCAGACCAGCTCCAGGGTGAAGCAGCTCAGCCTTCAGAAGTCCAGCCTGTCCAACAGGTCCAGCTTCTCCAGCCTGTCCTCTACCGCCACCTCTCCATCTGCTTCCTCACTCAGCTCCTTAGACAGTGCTTTCTCCTACTGCTCAGAGTCATCAGCCATTAGTCCCACAGATGTCTCATCCCAGCCATTCATGTTTGGCACTTCTGTCAGGCTTCATGCTGTGTCTCCCAAGGTTGCCAAGAGGTCCCCAAAAGAGTGGCACAAATCCCTCATGTCTCCTGTGCCTTTACATCCATTTGACCTGGCCAGTTTCCATGAGGATGAACCCAAGGCTGGAGAGAGCAGTCATTGCTTTGGAGAGAGGAAAAGTTTTCCATCTGTCAGCAGAGCTGCTGTGGGAAGCCCACTCACTGACATTGACTGGGAAGAACAGGAGAGACAGCTGAGTTGTGCGGGGTGCCACAGCCCAGGGCTCAGGAGCCAGGATTATACCAAAGAAATTGAACAAAAGCCTGAATTCCAAGCTGCCAGCCCATCCAGCAACACATCCCCACAGGTCAGCCACCAGCAGCACAGGGAGAAGGCAGTGAAGAACATAGAAATCAAAAGCAGTGATGCTTGCCTGCTGAGCCAGGAAAGCCTCAAGCGCACTAAGATAACTTTTTATGTGGCCCCAGATAAAGAAAGCCCTTGGGGGTCTCAAGTCGGAGAGGGGAAGGAGGAGAGATCTGTGGCAAACATCAGCAGTGCTGACTTGCCCAGCAGCAGCAGTGAGCAGAGCCTGTCCAAGAATTTGCAGACTGTGAGAGTCCACATCCCCCAGACAGTTTTCTATGGGCAGAACACCCCCCTTGTTCTGCAGTCCATCTCCAGGCACTACCACCATGAATCGAAAGTCCCACCCCCACAGGCCGAGCACAAAGAGAGCCCCCGGAGTGCCTCCACTCCTGAGGAGCTGGAGAGCCAGCCAGTGGAAACGGCGCAGGCGCCAACCCAGAGCGAGGGCTTTGACACATTCAGCCACACCATCCGCATCATCCTCCCTGCCTACATCCGAAACACCATCAGGGAGTATTTCAAGCACGATGAAACAGAGCCCTGTCCCACAGTGGAGGTGGAAGCAGTGGAGAAGGAACTCCTCCGGAGCAGGGTCGAGTGGCTCAGGAGCCAACCGCTGGCAGACGTGGCTGCAGAGGAGCATGACACAGTGGCCTTTGCCAAAGAAACATTTGTCTAGGGCAATGGATGTGGAGGAACTAAATATTTTTTTGCGTATGTGCAACAGAAAATATTGTGTAATATATGATCAGGGTGTGAAGAATTTAGCAGTCTGCATGGGACAACAAGTGTAAAGTGACACTCATGTGTATGTAATGTTGGGATTCAATAGTCATTTTGGTAGGAAAGGTGGGGACGAGGAGGTTTTCCTTGTCTTTTCTTTATGCCCTTTTTTGATGGAAGAGATTTCACTGGCCGGGTGTGTAGTAGGCTGAATGCTACCACACTCTCCCTGTCCATAAATTAGCTGACCTGTACAGGGCCTGACACTATTTCTTTTTATAGCAGGAAAGGAGAAACTGTGCTTTATTTTCTCCAGTCAGCTGCCGATGTGTGTGAATGACTGGAGAATTGAGACACCTCATGTTCTATCAGAATTGGTTAAAAATCTTTACACTCCCACAAAACCCACCCTTATTCACTGTTCATCACCACGACATCCAAATGAAGATCCTTCACCTCCATTCAGAAATCACTGCTGCTTTACTCTGCTTGTCTGTTGTCCCCCATGGGCTCACAGCCCACATCCATTACTGGTTGAGTCTGGGTTCCAAAAATACCAACTGGAGCCCAGAGTCCAAAGTCCAGCATTCACTGATAGACAGCATATGTAACATTTTAACCTCAAGATTGCTTCTTTCCCTAATTAATTCTTTCTTCTAATACCTTCCCCAAAGCTAGCATTTGACAGAGACACAGTTGCTAAGAAGGATTTTAGCACTATCACTTTGACAAGGCTATGAATGTTCTTCAGTGTCCTCTGGGAGTAGCTGGTCCTTTCAGTCCTAGTGAAAGGTGACATTATTTTTCTGTAAATGATGGTGTCCCTTTCCAGAGGCAGTATGGATGGGGCAACTAATCAAATTCCTAGTCATGCTAGGAGGGACTTGAGCAGGACTTGGCTTTAGCATGAGGTCAAGGAGTTGTGGAAGTCGTCAGCAATGTTGTCAAGTGGATGCTGAAGCAAAGTCCCATCTGGCCAGAAAGTTGTCTGTCCATAGTCTGAGACTGTCCAGGCTTCAAGAGCACTGATGCTGGCTCAGAAGAAGCACTATAGTTCCCACCCAGCAGAGTACGTGGCCCAGTGCACAGAATTAAGTTTGGAGCAGTTCCAGGCAGAGATGCGCTAAGCACGCTGCTGGTGGGGACCACCAAAGAGACACAGCCAGTGGACTCCTGGAGCATCTCCATGATTTCACTCAAAGCCGTGCTCAGAAGTGCCATAGCCATAACAGGACTTTTTAGAGGATTGTAATGCTGCCAGCTGAGCTCTAAAAAGATGCTGAGAGGACCACGTCAGTTTGATAGGTGTTAAGAAAACAATGGGAAAAGTCTCAACGGTTAAAAGGTTCGGAATGGTTCATTTAAAAGTTACATGAGAGTTTTCTCTGGTGGTTTCTCTCAGAGCCACACTTCTTTTACTCAGTGTACAGTGAAAGGGTGAAGGACAAGAGAAATGCGTGAATCCTAATGACTGAGAGGTAGTGCTTGTGGAGTAAGTTCCCCTGCAAGCTGCCGAGTGTCTGCAAATAGCCAGAGCTGGAGCTGCCTGACAACTGCCATGGTTCAGTCCTTGCACAGAGGGGGAAGCCACTGCTGTAAAATGATTGAGGAGGTGTCAGATTCCTCCACTCATCTGCCAGGTGCCTGTGAGGGTCAGTGACAGGAACCTGGCCCAGCACTTCAAATTCACACCATCAAATACTGGGGCAGGGGAGCCAGGGGGAAGCCCAGAGCCCTCTTTCCAAGCTGTATAGGGTTTGTTTTGTTAGATGTTGGGTGTTTGTTTAACTCTCAGATGTGGCACTCTCTGTCTCTGATCACCTTTGTGGCCCTTGTATAATGAAAGGTGTATATAATCATAACACAACCCCTCACCACCATCATTTTCCTCATACATGAACAGTGACAAGGCATTCACAGTCTTTTTTCCAGAGCTGCAGTTGTAACTATTTCAATAAAGGACACACAAGTTGTCATTGTGCTGCTGTTGTTACCTTTTGTTCCCTTGCTCCCGCTTCTCTCTCCCCTGTGTCAGGGTGGTGGTGTTTGCAAGTACGCATCTGTGCTGTGATAGGCACTCACCTCCCAGCTGAGGTCTGCCAGACTGGCCATGCCAACAAGGAACCCTCTGCCAGCACAGCAGCTGGCAGGCATTACTCCTGCCTTTTCAAGAAGGTGAAACAGCACTAAAAAGTCTGCCTGTTCTTAGAAGAGAGATTGTTCTGTATTCTGTTCTATATTCTGTAACCTGCTAACAGATTGTAAACTGGCTCAGTGGTTGGGCTCAGGTCAAGCAAAGGGGACCTGGACCAAATGCAGGCTAAGAGCTCACAATTTGCATCACCTAAATGAATTAGAAGCAAGTTAAAAAGAAATTAGTTTTTAGAAACACTGAGACAAGCAGGGAAAAACACACATTTTTCCGTGCCTCATCTTAGGCTGCCTAAGATGGGCACAGTTCCCTGGTTAGCTGCTCTAACCCAGCCCTCTAGTAATCATTTTTCAATATTTAAAACAAAGCAAAATCCTGTCAAATGTAGCACAAACCACAGTTCTGGGAGTGGAAATCTGCAGCACTCCTTTTTCATGAGCCAGGCAATAATGCAACTCTGAGAGACCAGTCTTGAAAAAGTTCCACAGCACCCAGCTTGCTCATAACAAGAAATACCAAATACACAACTGGTTAGTTGGCTTTCTGCCCCAGAAAAGCCACATTTTCCTTTAATGTACAGCCCTGAGACACAAATAGGTTTCCCTTCTTTCTCTGCCCTTTTTCAGATCAAACAGAGGGATTTAGACCAAGTTGGCCTCACACATACTGAAAATTCTACTCACTGCCTGACTGGACACAGTCTCTCAGGAAGTCATGTCGCATGGTTGCCTTCCAGGAAGCAAGGAGCCTTCAGGGCCTGCTCCCAATATAGACCAAAGCCATACAAGTCCAACTCATTTGCCTGGAAGAGAAATGACTCACGCAGTTCAGCCTCTTCTTATTTCTGCTCAGCATGTATGATTTGTTTTCTTATCCTGCAGGCTGACAGAAACATGACGGAAGTGCCCGGAGCAGCTGTGGCTTATTTTAACCTTCTCAATCCTATTTCTGACATTCCAACAGGCAGGAAAGCCAGTCTCCAAAGACATATTCTCCCCAATCCTTTGCAGGTAGCTGCTTTGTGCAGAGGCCTCACTGCTATCCCATGGCACCTTTGAGAGTCAGACAGCCCAGCCAAAGAGTAGTGTGGGCTACTTTGATGCCCTGCACTTGAAAGCTAACAGCTTGTCCTAAAAACTCTTTCTTCGAAGGTCACCCACACGCTGAAAACAAACACAAGTCACTCAACCCTTCTGAGACAGCATCTACTTCCTCCCTTGCCATCCTGCCGTGTGGGTGCAGAGAGCTGGCACCTCCAGTGGCAGCCTGGGCTCCAACTTCAAGCTCGCGATGAGGTGGGGGTTGAGAAGCAGGACTGCAAAGTTCCCGATCACCTCGGCTTTGCAAGGGGACACCAGGAGTGGGGAGAGACTTAAAGTGGTACCGAAAGTGGCGGGTTTACTGCTTTCATTTAATCCATTTTTATTCTCTTTGCTTTATTACAGTAAACCTGGGACAAGTTAGAGGAGAAGAGGTTTGGGAGAAACAGACACAGGTTAGAGTTTTCTGATATATGACAAAGCAAAGGGCTACCCTGGGGAAGATTGGCCTTGCCCTGGCCTATGCCAGGAAATCTCCCCCGCAGGTAGGCGTCTGCTAAGAATAAAATTCTGACAGGGATAAAATTTTGTACCGATTTCTGCATGAAGGACCAGAAAGGAAGTCAAAGTCTAGTGCGGCGATTTATAGAGTATCACTCGTCAGCAGGGACCCCGAGCCACGTCGAGGGGGGTGCAGGGCCGGTGTCGGCAGTCAGAAGGCATGGAGGCGCAGAGACCCTCAGCCACTAACCGCCGCTCCGGCTCCCCAAGGCAGCTCCGGGCAGGGACCGAGCGCCGGGCAAGACGGAAGGGACGGAGGACGGAGGGAAGGCAGGAGGGAGGGGACGGAGGGCGGACCCAGCGCAGCCGCCCCGCCAGCGCCCCCGGGCGCCCCAGTGCCGCCAAGGCAGCCCCACCCGCCCGGGGCCCGCGGTACAACGACGTTCCAGAGAATCACAGAATCGTGGAGTCATGGAATATCCTGAATTGCGAGTGCCCCATCAGGTTCAGCGAGTCCAACTCCTGGCCCCGCACAGGACACCCCAAAATCCCACTATGTGCCTGAGAGCGTTGTCAAAACACTCCTTGAGCTCTGGCAGCCTTGGGGCCGTGACCACTGCCCTGGGGAGCCTGTTAAGTGCCCGACCACCCCTTTCCTAATATCCAACCTAAACCTCCCCTGGCACAGCTCCAGCCATTCCCTCGAGTCCTATCACTGGTCAGAGAGAGCAAAGATTGGTACGTTGCCTTTCAGGAGGATGTTGGAGACCCCGGTGAGGTCTGACCTCAATCTCCTGTTCTCCAGATGAACAAACCAAGTGTCCTCAGCCACTCCTCATATGGCCCCTCCAGACCCTTCAGCATCCCCATGGCCCTGCTCTGGACACTCTCTAATAGATTACTGTCTTTTTTATATTGTGGTGACCAAAACTGCACACAGGACTCAAGGTGAGGCCACACCAGTAAGGAAGGAGTAGAGCAGGAAAATCACTGCCTTTGACCGGCTGGTAATGCTGTGCTTAATGCACCCCACCAAATTTCCATTCAGCTCATTCTATTCCAGCCAGGCTCGTGATACCAGAAAAGCACATCTCAAAGCCTCTTTAATAAATTTTTATTTGACATGTGCGGTAGTACAACAATGGGAAAATTTAATATTTGGAGACAGTGGCTGATCCTGGAACAGAACGATTCAGGGACCTGTAATATCTCAAGTTAATGGAAGTGGTTCCCGCTTTCAGGATCAGTCAGCATGCAAATGTTATCAGTATGCTCTTGCTGGCCAAACTCAGGCCACCTACATCATCAAGCCCCTCAGTACACTGACCTGTGAAAAGCTGTCTCTTCTTAAGCTTCCCATATTGGGAAAAATCTGCTCCACTTTTAAAGAGCTAAGCCTTGGAAAATTCTGAGCAGTTAGTCACAATAGCAGAATTCTTAAATTTCCAAGGACAGGACGAGTCACATACAGCACAGATGTTTATTGACACCCACTCAGGGAAATATAAAGCCATACTCTTTAGTCCAGTTGCATTCAGCAGAGCATTTAAGCACTTAAAACATGTACCAAAGACCCTATTAAGCATTAAAACTTGTTTAAATAAGATATTTGCCAAACAGGCATTTTATACTGAATCAAACCTCTATGGTCTACTGCAAGCCAGCCACAAAAAGCAATATTGTCAACCAAAAGCGAAGTACCCTGCCACACCTAAATGAGGACATGAGCTGTGCAGGAGTCATTTCCAGTTACTGTTTGCTTTGCTTTCCAACCTCCAGCCGTCTCCTGATGTCTGACGCATCCATGGGGACCCGCACCGTCAGACCATCCATTGACTTCTTGACATACACTTGGCAGCCAAGGCGTGATCTGAGAAGAAAACATGAAGTGAGGGCTCATCTGTTCGCATAGAAAAGGGAGAAATTCCCAACCCACACTGGGATGTCTGATCCAGGATGGGTTTTCACTAAAGCTCCTGTTAAAGATCTCCTGTGCCCCAAGAGAAAGCAGCTCACGAGGCACAGCTGTAATACAGAACAAGCCCTGGCCCCTTGGAAAGAGGTGCCACATGCTGAATCTGCCTCAGAGGCTTGAGGATCTACTGAGATCAGCAGGAAGGCTTACGTCTCAGTGAGTCCGTATGCCAAGTCCAGCATGTCCAGCTCTTCATCTGAGATGGCATCAAGCTTTTGGAAGGTGTCCTTGTCAAAGATGAGGTGGCAGGTGGAGCAGGCTAATGTTCCTTCACATGCACCTGGCAAAGAAACGAGGGAATGACAGCAAATCAGGAAAAACAAGAGCATGAGAGAGACCATCTTCAGGAACAGTATGAGAAAAGGTCCTTTAGCAGATCTGGAACATGTCAAAAGAGATGCCAGAAAACACAACAGATGGATGCAGGTTTCAGCCTGCCTCTTCTCCGGGAGGATCACAACCAGTTTTCAAATTCATACATCAGCTCTAACCAGTCAAACACGCTGACAGAGGCTGGTAGAATGCCAGTGGTGACTGTGAAGTCACACTGCCATCTCAGCATGGTAAGTCACCCAGCAAGCAGCTTTTGGGGAAGGGAAGCTTGCTTTATGGTCTCAGCAGAACAGTGGCATATATACAGTTGCACTATTCCCAAGTACCCACTGGTCCTTAGAGCACACACATATACCCTTCTGCAACACCTACCAAATCCATCAATGGCCAAGTTTTGATTGACTACCACTTCCAGCAAACTCTCCCCTTCTTTGGCTGTGGTTGTAAGTCGCTCTCCATCCCGATTTATAAAATGCACCGTCACCTGACCTGCGGAGCTGTAAGACAAGTTTGCAAAAATGAAGAGTCCACCCTTTCCTGCAGGCCCACAGTTGAGGTCTTTTGGCTGAGCGCCAGAGACACGGCACAAGAAGAGAAACATGCATACAACACTTTCTCAAAGGATTACACCATGGACCTCAGAAAACATTCAAATTAACAGTTCTCAGTGGCAGGCAAGTCTGAGTTGCCCCAAAATATTTCCCACTTTATCAAACATCCCTCAGAATAAATGTCTATCTGAACATGAAAAAGTACAGGTGCCCTGCACCTGCTGCTTCTGCTTGGGCAGGCTGGCAGAGGGAGCATGTTAGGCAGGCAAAGCATTTGCAATCCTGGGCCTGGGATACTAATCCTGGATAGAGTGATGTAATAACAAGCAAAGTGCCCAGGATCAGATACTAATCCTGCAAGAGGGGCTGTTGTCATTCATGGGTTTTTTCCCATTCCATTCCAAAGGAGATTACTTGTGACTGTTCCTCTTCTGATGCTTTTTCTTCAGTGAAGTGCCCTTCTTTCCTGAATTCCATCACAGGGAGCCTTCTTGTGACAAGACATGCCCATCCCCAATCTACAGAGCTCCCAGACTGAGTAACCTCCTCTGAGCTGATGTGATCCTCGCTCGGAAGAAATTGCTGGTTATTTTGACAGCTTGTGAGATCTATAAATAAGAGGAAAACAGCACCTACTTCATCTCCTCCAGACCAGGCTCTCACAGCAGTGTGGAGAAGGCTGCCACCCTGATAGTGGTATCAGAGATTTCTCACCAAGGCAGTACATTCTGAGACTGTGTTATATTTGCCACAGGAAGGACATGAGCAGTGTTTTTTCTTAGTGTAC
This sequence comes from Cephalopterus ornatus, assembly GCA_013396775.1. Lineage (NCBI taxonomy): Eukaryota > Metazoa > Chordata > Aves > Passeriformes > Cotingidae > Cephalopterus > Cephalopterus ornatus. Next base: position 79,655 of record VZRE01002353.1, read on the forward strand.
ATACCCAAACGGTCACTTAGAAAAAAGGAGTTACCCAAAGGTCCCATCTTCCTGTGCTGAAAGAGGGCAGCACCTTGGAGGTAGTGGGGCCTTTTGCCCAGTAACTCTTAATATGGCACTGCCCAAGTGCCCATCACCCCAAAGGCCAGGGCATTCTCCAGTGGCAGAAGCTGTGTCCACTCTCTACTCTTCCATCAGGCTGGCAACATACACCACTCATCCAGATCCCTGTAGAGATCCACCTCCGTCTCCCACAGCTCGGGTAACTCCAAAGCACTGGCAGTATCAGCGCTGCCCTGTGGCTTTGCTGCTGTCAGTTCTGGCAAAACAAAGCCTTGAAACTGGAGCAAATTTTGCAGTGAGGACTGGCCAAGTTCACAGTCCCTTGATTTTTCTCACTTACACAAGACTGAGTGAAGCAACACCCTTTTTCTTCTAATACAAGTGCTGAGGTAAAGCTTGGTAATATTTCTCCTGGAAGCCCTTGGGCCAGTGAAACAAACAGCAAACATGGCTCAGAGCTGTGAGAATTTCTAATATTATCTACTGATTTTTCACACTGTGTTTGCAATTCACATCAAGTACAAACTGTCATAACCCCAGGTCACGTGTTACAGTAAAATCGTCAGCTAAGGAATCACTATAGTGCCTACGCTCCTCAGTAGCAAGGCGTCCTCTTGGGAAGTCACAGACTGGGAGGAGGAATTGGTTAAATGGGAACTGTACCTGTGATAGCAACACCAGCAGCTGGAAACACCCTGCGTGCTCAACCCTTCTCTGCTCTGTGGCAAAGAAAATAAAGAATGTGGAGATTTCTGACGATTTGCTTCAAATGTTAAGCACAAATATATAAGGACCAACTTTAAACAATTTCCTTTGCTCTTTCTTAACTCAAAGGAGGCAGAGGTGGAGTACAGGGGATGTATCCAGCTGGATAGGAGACAGGAAAGAATTCCTGTAAAAATGTAATGGGAAAGGGGGAAGAAATGCTCTCCTTTTTCAACTTTGCAGGTCTTGTTCGTTCCACTCCATGTAAATCACAATGACCATCCAGCTCTAATTCTATTTACCTGCTGATAAATCAGTGCAGTTCAACTCTAAGTCAGTAAGGATACATTAAAATGTGGACTTCATCAGTAAGACTTCAGGAGCAAAAAATTAAAAAAAAATTATCTCTTTGGAAAGTCAATTCCCATATTCCATCAAAAATTGGAAGTGAAGAAGAGATGAAACAGTATTTTTCACTTTCTCTGCTCTTTTGTTTGTAGTTGTGCTTTGATTCAGCTATTAGGAACCGCTGTACTTTTATCCCAGGAGGCTAGCTTCCTGTTTTTCCGAGAGCTTCAGCTGCAAAAAATGCCTGAGCTGTTAGTGTAGACTAACTAACATAACCAGGGTCCTCTGGTTATGCAAACAGCTGTGAAGTTGGCACTGGGCCGTGCTGCAGAGGGAAGAGTTTCCCACCTGCAAAAAGGAAAGATCACGTTGCAGTCACGCACAGCCATGCAGGACCACTCTGTTTTCCAAAGCAAACAACCTGAAAACATCATTAAGACATTTCAGCCTCCTTCATAAAGACACCTGCAGACATTTCTTTGTAAATAAGCAATTTAAAGAGTAGTTCTCAAATGTCAAAATAAAACAAACTAAAACAACCCTCTTCATATTTTGGTGTATCAGACTGATTTATTCCATTTGTATGACAAATAGGCAGGTTTCTGGCCAATGTTTGCTTTAAATTTATGGGTGAAGTAATTTGTTACACAATAGAAATGGTAAAGTGATAAAACTTCACTTAGTGCTGCAACTGAATGGATTCTTCAACAGGATAATGAAAGCTGACTGCCTGCAGAGAGTGCTGAATCCAAGAACCCCCAAAGCTGCCCACACATTTATTGACAGAAAACTTAACTCCTGTTATCTCTGAGGCACCTAGAGCTTCAGCCAACATCAGTCCCACAAGAATCTCTGCACCAGCCTTCCACAAATCTAGTTCCTTGCAGTTCCTCTGAGATACAACCTTCCTTTGACTGTTCCTGCCAGTTACATGAGCCCTCAGCCAAGCTGCAGCCATGGACAGTGCACAGGGTACAAGGGACAGCCCACTTAGGTACAAGGAAGTACAGATGCTATTGCCAGACCCCCGTGTGACTCTGGATAAGCCTGGGTGCAGCAGTTCACTCTTCTCCAGAGCAGGGATGACGCCAAGCACTCCTGACCATGACACAGAGAGCACCTGTAAGCAGCTTCTCTCTCTCTGCTGGCTGAAAGGAACATTTAAGCTGTTTGTCTGCATTCTCAGCATACGTGCCTCTATTGGGAGCATAAACCATTTTCACTGTTCAGTTCAATCACCCCCCACAGACTCAGTGGTCTCATTGTCTTCATATCCCTTGAATCAGTCTCAGGCTCAAGTCTCCTCTGGGAGACCCCTGATTTTGAGTGCCCAAGACTGGAAACAAAGTCTGCAGCTTTTATTTTTTATTTACTTTTGAACTTGTTTACTGGTGTTTTTGAAACTATGAAAAAATTCCTTTCACATTTTGTTAAAAGTAATTTTGAACCAGGATTTAAAAAAGAAGTTAAAAAAATCAAAACTGATTAGACTAAGTTTTGCTTCATTTAGGCTGAACTATTTTACAATGGCATCACAGGACACATGGTCAGAGTTTTGGAAAGATCTTACCAGGATGTGACAAACTCAGCAATGCAAGTTCAATGCATGACAACTGATTATTCCCTTTTAAAAAATAAAATCTCAAACTTTCTGTGACAAAGGAAACTAGGAAAGGGGTTTCAAGGAAGCGATTCTTCTCCCTATCAATATTTTCCCTAAAAGATACTTTCCAAGGCCATACAAAGCAGCAAGATGCCTACAAGTACTGCCAGAGATAACTTCATAAGGCACAAATCAAATAGAAAGAAATTTCTTTAATAATGAGTCCTCATAAATCCCACTAGGCAGGGTTATCAGTGTGACTTTTCTCTCAGGTCAGATAGCAAATTGTTTATTGCATTTTCTGCATGTTGGTTGGATCTTTTTCTCAACACCTAGCAGATTACAGTCTGACCCAGATGGTACAGGTCTAGAAGATCTATCAATTACCTTTATTTTGCAATCTCCTTCTGAACTACCCCTAAAGAACAGAGAGAGGAAAGGCTGGCAGGGAGCCTGGCATAGTTCCTGCTGTGGAAATACAGAAGAATGCTATGTGCCCACAACCCCTCCTCAGCCCTTCAGCACAGGGGGACAGTTGGCTCCTGCACCTTGAAGATTTCCATCTTGAGGAATGTCCAGCCTTCTGGAGCCATGGGCTGGCAGAGACCCTTGCACCCAGAGTCGTCCCTAGCAGCCAAGCACCTGAGCCAGATTCTCCATCTCCCAGCACAGGCACCAGCGAGGCACGACAGCTCAGTCACAGCCCACGGAGCTGCAGACATCATCCCCCTACTGCTCTGCCCCTACAGCAGAGGGGACTAGAAATCCAACAGAAGTCACAATTCCCAGAGCAACCCTGTGGTCATCCTAGCTTCCCCACAGCAGAAACACACGAGCAGGCTGATGGCCTGGCTGCCCAACACACCTTGCCCAATGTCCCCCTTCTCAGAGGCTGATGTCTGGGCCACAGGGGCAAAAGGACTCTTATGCCATGTTGTCACTTCCATGAACTGGATCCAGGCCACTAGCTGTGGCCCCCCCAACTCCAGGGGCAGGGGGCAACACGCCTCAGACAGGTCCCCACAGCTCCAGGGGCGGGTGGGTCCTGGCACCACCTTCCTCACATCAGCATCTGCTCACCTCAGGTAGTGGCCTTGTCCACCTTGTCCACCACCTCCCACAGGCCATGGCTAAGCCGGCCTCTCTCCTCTGTTTTGCAGGGCAAGGCAGGGGTGCGCATCTGTCCCTTCAGATGCACCAAGGCACAGTCAGCATTTGACTCACCTCGATTCCCCAGGGGCATCCTGGAGCCTGTGCGTGGAGCTGAAGCCTCTTTCTGACCACCACTTTGCTGGGTTGTGATGCTGCTCAGTCACCCCACTGAGATAAATAAAGCGAATTTTGCTCGCATTCAGTCTACTTTGCAAGGGTCGCATGAGCCCCAGGAAGCCTTGAGCTATCATGCTGCTTTGGGTCCTTCCCTGTGTCTCCTGGATTGTCGTTTGTTGCAAGGACAGCGAGATTAAAAGCTTATCAGTACATCTGAGAGAGGGAAAAAAGGAAAGAAAGAAAAAAAGAAAAAAGTAGGACAGCCTCCCTGGGGGTGGAGGGAGGGAAGAAGGAGGGGAAGTAGGAAAGAAGGATGGACCAAAGGATCTTGCTGCAGTCCAGCCCATCAGGGCATAGGTGAAGCACAGAATTATGAACATCACCTCTACATACCAGTTCCCAAGCAATGCTCACCTTGATCTGCATTAGACTTTCCTTTTAGGAACCAGAACTAAATCCCAGTTCAGGAGCAATATTCATTGTTTTGTCTAATCATAAAAGGGGTTACAAGCTGAGGGCTGGAAGAGGGCATCAGGAGCACTGATGGTTGCTGCCTGGAGGAGAGGGGCATGCCAGTTCCTACAGCAATGGGGTGGAAGTAAGACTCATGAATTCTGCTCTTGACATGAGGGTATCCAGCCACATCACTGCCTTCCCCAATACTGCAGGCTCCTACCTCTGAAATGTGAATATTCACTTACTTTACATGATGGAGGTGAGAAGCAGCCACGCTTAGCTCATTTGCCAAACTCTCTGCTGAAAAGTACTATAAAGGCACGAATAAGTAGCATTCATTTCACTCTGATACTTCATGCTAGTAAGCCTTCTGTAGAAGAAAACTAATTTATTCCCAGAAACACTGTCACTGGTATAGTCTACTCTCCTCTCCAGGGTAAATCAATTTGCCCAAGGGGACCCAAAGTGCAGCAGCAAAGATAGTTTCGGTGGAGTTTGGGAACAGCTCTTTTTTCAAAAGCCTGAATTGTCCCTAATACCAAATTAACAGCTCACCATTTGGTAGGATGTCTGCTTTAATCAAGTTTTTTTAATGCAGTAACATAGTAGTAGCCAGTATAAGGAAAACTCTTAAATACTGGACTCTCTAATCAATCCGTACAGGGGAAAGAAACTACAGCATGAGAAATGAATAGAAAATGTCCCTCTAAACACACACACACAAACAGTGGCTTCATAGTTCTGAAGATAAGTGGAAAGTTTTGATTTTCACCTCAAAATGAAAATTTTCCACCCAAAGCTTTCAGGTTGGAAGGGGATGCTTAAGCTTTCGGAAAAAAAAAAGGCATTAAAGACATTAAGGAATGCAAGTATTTTCTAGAATTTTCTATAAGCTGGGAGGGAAATCCATTCTTCAGTCCAGTAGTTTCAAAGGCAAGTGTTCAAGCATTCAAACACACCCCTCAGTCCCAGTGGAGAGACCCATGGGCAATGCAGAAAGGATTAAAAAAAAAAAAAATTCTTCGGAGGAAATCACATTTCTAAAATCACCTGCCACTTTGCACCTGGTAGAGCAGCACACAGAATTATTTCTTTCCACCTCCCACTGTTTACTGAGGGCAGGCTGGGCAGTTGTGCTCCCACATCATGATACACATGTGAGGCTCTGCTATGGAGGGACATGAGCCGAGAAAATGTGGAGTTGTATTTGTTGGGCATCACTGACCAAAATCTCACTCCTTTTGCTGAACATAGGTGACACTTCCCAGCTCAATATGTGATAAGCTTGGCCACAGGTACTCACAGCACCTTCATGCCAGTCCCAGCTCATACTACAAATGCTTTTCTTTTTTTCCTGCTGCAGGATTTGCCCCTCAGGTTTTGTTCAGGTCAGCAGCTCTGAATGCAGGGAAGGTGGGATGAACCACTGAGTATCACTAGGACTTTAATCCAAAGTAAGTTCTACCCCCAATCCCAGTCAGTGAGAGCTGCCATCTCCTGAGAGGTCACCACAGCATGTTCCTGAGAGCAGCAGGGCAGTGGCATAATGCCAAAGCAGGGATGCCAAGCAGCAAGCATGAGTGCACATCAGATGGCCCAGCCATGCCCAGAATCACCGGGACTTCTCTGTAATTTCACCCCTCAAAAGCAGTTAATGTAAAAATTCATTTCAAATCACTCGCAGAATGTCCTTCGAAGGCTTCCTTCCCCACCCTTGCTTGTATCACAGAGAGCTGGCAGGGAGGTCCGTGGTTTGTTCTAGCTGAACACAGCTTTGGCCAGTGGCCCTGCTCTGTGGCCCCTCACTTTCAGGTCAACTTTCCAAGTGGTGTGCTATCTCCTACAAACTGCCCTGAGAACTTCAGCCTTCAAACCCAAATTCTTGGGCTGCATCTCACCCCTGAATTTAGAACCACTCTGCAGCCTCTACAGCTGAGAGACTCTGACCAGTTCTGCCTTTGTTTTTCAGGCACTACAGAGATGCAGCAGGCAGCCCAGCTCTGCCTCAGTCATTTGCATTGAAGGGAAAGCAAGGCTTGCCAAGAGATGCAAGGAAAGGGGCCACAGTACATACAAGCAAACCACAAAGCGTCTTATCTCTCCAGCAAACCTTGAATTGAGAGATACACTGGATATATGCGCAGCAGTTTCCACAGCAAGGACATTTGTGTGTTTGCCTGGCACTGACCTCTCTCCTTGCCAGGAACTCAGAGCACAGCAAGTGACAGGTCAATGTCACCTGATGGAAGAGAGGAAAGTCAGGTTTGAGAAGGGAGGTGAGGTGCAGCAAAGGGGACTACTGTCACCTGGTGAAAGCAAGAACAATCCCCTTGGGGCAGGAGAGAATCAGGCCCTTATGAATTTTGGATAGCCTGTTCTAAGGTCTTTGAAATGCTGAGAAAGGGCAGAAGCAAGATCTCCTTTTCCCTCCGTTCTATCTGGCAGCATGCCTAGAAGTAAATGCAGCCTTTCCAAAGTAAACCAGTGTTCATTTAGTCCAGGACACAAAAATAGAAAGCTTTGCAAATAACCACCCCTCCCACAAAAAACAAACCCACCAACATAAAACAACCCAAACCAAACAACCAACAAAATCAACTAAGCAAAGCACCAAGTGCTTTGAAAAAACTTCTCAAAATGTTGCTTAACAGGTCAGCACATAATTATGAGCAGGCCGGACACAGCTGAAGAGAATCTTTAGCTCTGTTTCATGTAAAGTTTGGCAGAAGCTAAGTTCCCAGCAGTGCATGTGGGCATTTCCTCCCCTCCCCAGTTTCTTGCCACCAGACCATGCTCTGTCAGTGCAGTGGCTGTGCCTACACATCCAGACATATGTTGGCACATGCTGGGAGAGAAGTGGTTTTCTAGCTTGAAATACTGTCCAGTATTTTCTGCACCACATTCCAAATAAGTTGTCAACCCTCCCCCCATCTAGGGACTCATTCAAATGTCCAAAACACATCTGAGCTGCCATTAACTCCACCTCATCCCTGATTTCTGCACAAGTAGTAAACACTGAAATCAGCAGTGCCCTGATCCAACCAGAAGTTATGTAACACCTTTGCAGCCCTCCACAGCCAGCAGCACACTTGGACTTCTGACATACCTCCTCTAACCACTGTTAGAGTTCCTTGCCAGCAAGCAGAGCTGCCTTGGCTCAGTCACTGCCCATGCTATTCAGCTGTAGATAGAGGCAAGCCCATGCTGTTCCCATGGGTGAAGTCTCAGGAACTGTAATCAGAGCAGCAGGCACACAGACCCAGGAATAATGGTTTTCAGAAGGCAGCCTTCATTAATTGGAAAAGCAAGAACAGCCTCCCCTCCCAATGAGCCCACTGCCTCACATACTCCTGTAGGGAAGCAGATACAGGCTGCTTGCTCACACAGAACTAAAGCACTAAACAAAACTAAAATTCCCCTTACCTATTGTCAATATAAAAGCCTGTCAACCACCTTTCCTGTTCCAGAGCAAGTTCCTAATAAAAGCAAACAGGACAATTTGTGTTGATTTGACTTTATTCAAGCCCACAAGCCCAGGGACACAGTGCTGCTGCTGCCTCAAAAGCGATCATGTACTGAGTGTAGGCCTGGGACAAAGTGCTCAGTGGGCTCAGGTCACAGATACTGCCTCAGAGGCTGGAGGCAGGGGGGAAGACTGTAAATGTGCCTCAGTTTCTACATCTCTCAAACAAGATCTCTGAAACAAATCTACTGTTTTCCTGTTCTTACCCCTCTCTAGATGTTCAGCAACCTTCCTGACAGTGACACAAACAAAAGGAGCAAGGGTCAGATTTTTACCACTGGAAGCAGGAGGGCAGAATTGCAATTAGAGATGGGCTAACACTGCAACAAGGAAGCACAATGAATTTACAACAGGGCTTCTAGGCAGCAGCCACCTCCAGCAACATAGCTGCTGCCTGGCTGGGTGAAGGCCACTAAGAAGTCACAGTGCCCCAGCCAAGACCTTCACTTGCAGATGCTTCTCCTTCAAGCATCCAGTCAAGGATGCTTCAAAGATGGATGGGAGTGCAATGTGGCTGTACGTGGGGTAGAGGCAGCCTTCACCATAACCTCCCAGCTCAAAAGCAGTGTATTTCACACCCCCGCTTCAGTCAAGCTTGGTGACTCAAGATCAACCTCAGCTTGCATTTCTTTAAAGGGTAATGCACAACCACAGGGAATAGCAATCATGGGTGCTTGTACTTTTTCAACTCACTGCTCACCAGAAAGCTGTGTGTTAATACCTGCTCAGAGCAAGTGCATTCTGACCAGAAGATAGAGGTACAGTCCCTTCCAGGAGCACCAGTATTACTTTTTGCAGTTTCAGCCCTACTCTTTCTTTAATGTCTCCTCATTCTTCCCTCCACTTTTTGCTATATCCACCTCATAGAATCATAGAATCA
>VZRE01002354.1:0-127540 GCA_013396775.1 Cephalopterus ornatus
CTTCCCTTCCCAAACCTTCCCTTTCCAAAGCTTCCCAAAGCTTCCCAAAGCTTCCCTTCTTCCATCTTGAAAGCCTTTACTCAGCTCTGATGTTTTCAGCTGGCAGTCGCTCCCTTTGAGTGTCTTTGCAGTAAACCCAGCTGAGTTGAGCAAGGAGGAAGACCTGGCCTGAGCTGAGAGAAAACTGTCACCAGTTTTCTCTGAATCACACAGACATCATTTGCATTTCAAGCTGACCTGGTACATTTAGCTGTTTCTTAATGAGAAATTTGCTGAGATGATGCTGTGTCTGCCTACACAGCCCCACATGGAAAGGTGCTGATTGCATTGTGGATCAGGGTGAGCAGCTTTCTACTGCATTTAGATACTTGCCAGTTGGAAAAAAAAAAAAAACAAACCAGGCAAATTAAAGTAAGTTTTGGGGTTTTTTTTCCAACTAAAAAATTGCTCCACAGAGGAGGAGGAGCAGTATTACTGGTCGTCTCAGAGTACATTTTGCCATGATGCTTATATACCCTTATCCTGCCCCTCCAGCAACAGAGAGGCAGCAGGTGCCTTGGATACCTCCAGAAGGAAAGCACTTGGTGGCCATAAAGTCATAATATATGGGAAACAAGGCAAAGACTGAGCTGTCAGGGCAGCAGTTTGAACACCACCCCCTTTCCTTGTGGTCAGCCGTTGTTTTCGTCTCTGAGACATTGTTGAATTTACTCTAATTCTTAATGGCCATCTGTCTGTATTACAGGACATTTTATCAAACGTGTACTTTTAGCAGAGGAGCTGAAGGAAGAATGGGCGGGGAAACTAAACTGCCCTGTCATTTCCCATCAGCACACCCCTGGGCAGACGGAGCTATGAACAGATGAGTGAGGTTTGGGCTGACAACTGGTCCTAGCCAGGTCTAATAGCAACAGACTCCTGCCTCCATGGCTGTTAATACAACACTCTCCCACTAACTGCAGCCACCCAATTTCCTTCTTCACACCACAGCCCTCTGGGGGTGTGAGACGCTGAATTTGCACGTCTGAGCCTTGGTGGCACAGAGACATGGTGAGCCATGGCAGACACTTGCTCTGAGTGTACAAGTGCAGTGCTTACAAAGGCTGCTGGGGAGGGGGCGGGGAGAAAAGAAGAAATAATACTGGGTGCAGCGATACAGTCTGCCCTTACTTTTGGTTTAAAGATGGGACAGCTATAAAACAAGAGAGATGGAAAACTTGAGGAGGATGGTGGCTGAGGTATCAGACAGTCAGCACCTATTTCTGGACGAGATGACTTTTAGGGGGACTGTAACTTGTATTGACTTAGGTTATAGCTTACAGCTGAAAAAGCTGACCAAGGCTTTTTTATTAAATGTAAACACATTTTCCTTTGACAGTTTATTAAATGAAATGTTTCCTCTTGGATGTAGTGAAACATTTTTTATTTTAACATTTTCCAAACGAAACCTACCCTTTTGAAAAAGCCTATTTTGCTAAAATTGTATTTAAAAGTAAATGTTTCAAGAAGAGAACGTTGAACAAACTGAATTCTTCAAAAAGTAGAGTTTAAATGGGAATGAAACACAATGTTTGTGTCCCCAAAATATTCACACTTTATTTTATCCAGAATTAAATTACTTTCCTCTGACTTTTTTTTAGAATTAGGATACGCTGGGTGAAAAAATGCTGTATTTTCCTACAGAGTAAATTACATCAATAATGCTACAGAACATGAGTGGAGGTTAAGCTCTGCAAAGGCTGAGCAGAGACAGATGGCAGCAATAAGCCTTTCCAGAGACTATGGCAAAAGCACACCCTTGCCACTCTTAGATCATTTTCTTTGAGGAAAACAAAGTAAAATGGCTTGGAAAGATGATGTGCTGTGTGTCATTGGCAGTAGGAGCACGCAGGAGGAGATCAGCAATGGAAAATGTTCCTGCAGGAGATGCTGTATCTGCATCTGTTAATCAACACAGACAGAGGCAAGAGCTTGACTTTCTGGTGTTTCACATAGTTGAAAAACTTATTGTAGTTGTGAAGCTGAATTGATGCACAGTATGTGGCAAGGAGAGAGATGCCAAAAGCTGTGTGTTGTTTTTAGACTTACTAACATATCAGAAGCTTTCTCCTAAATTTAACTATGTACTCAGAAGTTAGATCTAAGTAGACTTTGTCTTTTAATTAACCCTCAGTGGTAATAAATAATATGAACAGAGAACTGGAGTTGCTAACAAGTTGCAGTATACTGCTTGCAAACTTGCTTCTTCAAGTATACACCAACTTAGTACCTTTCATATGAATTCCCACTCTTCAGAAAAAGAAAGCAAGAATTGGGCATAGTGTCTTCCTCCAGATCACTTAAGAGAGTAAAAGGACAGTTCTGGGCTCTCACACTGAACTTTCTGCTTTCTAGCATATATATAATTACAAGAGTCCACTGCGCTGGTATATCATCACCCTCATCTGCCTGCATTTTTAGCACAATTCTAAGCCATGTTGCCACTAAATGAACCAGACACTTGATCCACGGAGTATTCATTCAAGTACCTGAAGAAAGCATAGGGGACTCATCCTGTGGGTGGAACGCATTGCATTGCATTCAGCAATTACAAAACAACATTAGAGCATCTCTGTTAGATGTCTAAAGGCATACTGAAAAATGTCAGAAGAGTGGTCATTTTAAGAGAGACCTCATATAATATTTTATAGGTATATAATTGAGGAGACTGCATGTATTGTTTGTGTGTGTGTGAATACTTACCTCTTCCCCATATACCCAGTAGACACACAGTGTACTAAAATTCTGGAGATCAGTGGCTTTAACTTTTTAGCATCACCATTGGCCTGATAGGTTGATTTTGACCAAATCAATTTTCTTTCAGTGCACATCCCCCTAGTACTTTGAATAAGTTTCAACCTGATTAGGGTTTCGGTTACTGACAGTGTTGTTGAGTTGCTATGAACACCTGATCTAACTAGTTCAGCATAAAACCTGGAGGATGTTTATCTCTGTTTTCTAGGTCCAGCTCTGACATTTGACCCTGGATCAATCTGATGTCCCAGTCTCAGGATTCAGTTGTGATCTGCAGCACAGCTCTGAGCTGGAGCACAAACCAGTTCAAGGCAATGGACTGGACCTGGGCATAGCCAGGGAAATCCTGGGAGTTAGTGAGCCTGACTATGCCATAGCAGTTGGCTTGCTGTGCATGTCACATTTTAATGAGAACAGTAAGTGATAGACCAGGGAATCTGGGATGGTACTATAATTAATGGCACATGTTTAAAATTAAAAATTAAATACGACCAGTATTGTAGGAATATAAGTGGTTCAGAAATGTTTTCCTTAGCAAAAGAATTAAATCACAGTGAGTGAAACAGTTTGTGGTTACTTGACAGCGTGGCTTTATCCAGCAGAAACCAAAATAGCCTCTTTTAACTGATGTCTTCTTTCCAGAGAAGGTTGTGCTCTCTCCTAATGCTTGGATCACAGACAGGTCTGAACCAGACCACCATGCAGCATGAACTTTGGCTGGTGACTGATGTAAAAGCAGACTGAAATCCAGATCTATAAATCCAGGAATAGGTTCCACCTCTGTAATTTGTCAGATTCTAGCAATTTGGGAGTGTACAAGCTCCAAAGCTTGTGAAATCTCCTGATTTTCTCTAAAAAGGCTTAACGGGAACCTGGAACTTAAACACTGCTCCATATATACAGAGTAATGCAGGCACAAACTTACATTTCAGAAAGAGATCTCAGATTGATCCCAATTTCTTCATCCTTATATTGACCTTCTTTTCAATTTACTTCTTGTAATGGAGGAGAAAAAAAAATGGAAAAGCTCCTCTTCTGGTCTGAGAACTTCTTCGGAACATAAATAGGGATATATGTATGGGGAGATGGGCACAAGTCCATCCTAGCTTGGATTCTGACATGAATAGTCTGTACTGCAGATGCTCATCAACATGGTAAGTCTTGTGAAATACAATGTCCCCTTTATGCCCCAAATTTCTATTGAGCAATAGAAATGTAAGGCATTGTATTTAAATCAACAGTGTTGTCTCGTGGTCACTGGATGGTATGAACAGTCCTTTCCAGCTCTCTCTGAATGTGTGGAAAACAGTGAGCAGGTTGAGCACAACCACTATCCCCACAGATCTCCAGCTGTTTCATGAAATTGTCTATCAAAAGGTTGTAAAACAGAGATTTTTCTTTCTTGGATCGTAAGTAACTGCTGGTGACCAACTGTTTCCAGATTTACTTTATAACCTGCCTCCAGTTTGAAAATAAAAAAAAAAAACAACAAACCAAAACCAGCTTTTTTTTTTTTTTTTTTCCCCAGATACGTATTCCTAGCCTTTGCTTGGTTTAGAACAACATTATTTTAGGTCAGATGTTTAATATTAGCACACCATTAAATCACAGATTCACTTGCTTTCAGCCTTATGCTTTAGAAATGTTATTGCTGGTTATGCATCTTTTTTTTTTTTTTTCAGACAGAAATGGTGGAGAAAATATGGATGATGATCAGATGAGCTCTTCAGCTTTGATAACACAGACGCCCCCATAAAGAGACCAGGTGGGAGCAGAAAGTCCCATACATCTGTGGCCAGCACAGTACCAACACACAATGATGAGTTTTATTAGACTTTGGAATCCAAGGCTGGCTGAGATAGAGTGGGACAGTTCATGCTTCTAAAACTTTATTTCTTCCTGGCAGAGCTGGAGAAATTAATCCCTCGGTTACGTCAGTGTTTCTACCTAGATAGGGCTTGGGGAGAAGAAACCCCCTCCATTGTATTGAGGTTTCCCTTGCAACACAAAAGGACATAAAGAATAACTTCATTTAGATTCTTCAGAAGCCTACTGAGTCACTGGAGAAACACTAGTAGGGAAGTGTCACTTCCATCCAACATTCACTAACCGTTAACAGAAATTGCCAAACAGACCTTTAAGTTCTATTTTAAGAGCAAGCTCAGAGAGAATACGAGATGTGTCAGCTTCCACAGCAGCTCGAGAAGCCTTCAGGATGAATGGAACCGTCATATAACTCAGCTTTTTACCAATGCACTTCATCCCCCACAGCCCAAGTGCTGCCCGTGCTTCCTCTTCCACATTTCCATCACTTGGTCTCTTTCCCTTGATTAAAGACAATAGATATTTTCAGAGCCTATTACTTCTTTGCTGCAGTTCCTTTTGTTCAGGCCTGGGGCCCCTGTGACTGGCCATGGCGATTTTCATTTCCAAGGAGGTGAGAACAGGTTGGTCTCCTGGGACACCCCTTGCCTGGGCTTTTTTCCTCTGAACAAAAAAAGGAACAAAGAGATTGCAGAACACTTGCCTAATTAACACAAATATGTATGGTTTATCAGGGTGTTTAGATGTAAAGAGCAGTAAAGAGGAGTAAGACCTGGCTTTTCAAAGGGATTTAGTTCAGCCTGTAATGGTTTGCAGACATATCCAGCAAATCTCCAGATAATTAAGCCTATCTCTGGCATACCAAAGCAAATTGTTTACATGTTTTTCCCTTTAAAATCACATTATCTGGAATGCCTCCACTGCTAGCAGAAGGAGGAATCTCAGAGGCAAAAAAATACTTTGTCCAAGACAACACAGTAATGATCTTTTCCATTCATTTCTGTGAACATCCTTTTTCTTGGACAGACTGCCATAAGACCATCAGGCAGCTTTCAGAGCATATGCATCACTTACCTCTGCTGAAGCAGCAATCGGGGGTACAAAGGGGCAGCAGCACCTCAGATAGATGTCCAAAGAGCATCTCAAATGTGAAAGTACTGACAGATCACTGCTCTCTCCCCCTGCCTTCTCTAAGTGCTCTAATGTATTGGCACTTCCATTACCACGGAAATGAAAACACACAGGGCTTTCCTGCTGGTGGAAAATTAATGTATTTTCATCTATCACAAGCCAAGCCAAAATTAGTAAGAACTTCATTTTAATACCATGCTGAGAAGGTTTTATTCACCGAGCCTCCTTGACTCAAGACATACTGCTGCCTTAGAGCAGAACTCCCCCATATTCTGGTTTATTACCAAAGCTCACATTTTATAGGCAATTCTTAATCCTCATGTTATTTTGCTACTCAGACAAATTTATCTAAATCTATCTGCAAATTCTTGCAAATACAGACTGTGCTGTCTGAGGATGGAGGAATCTGGGACTAGCTGCATAAGGGAATACAAACATCATGGGTTTTATTTGCTTAGAAGTTGCAGGCCAGGAAACTCATCAGGCTGCTTGAAAACCCCTTTGCTGCACTCACGGAGGCAAAGTCTGGCAAAATGAGGTTCACAAACCCCACACCAGCCTAATTCTCATGACAGGAATTGCTCTAAGCCTGTAGAAGCCAGGGCTCCTATTTTTGCTTCTCAACAGTCACTTTTTAATTCTGAAAAAACGTGTAAATTCTTCAATTTAGTTATATCTAAAATGATACATCAACATGCATCTTTACTCTGTACATTGACCCCCTCAGATGCAGAGCATGTAACTTAGATGTCCCTTTGATGTGAGTATTGAATTCTGGATGATTTTTTCAGTTTACCACAGCTTAGAATCTGTCCAAACAAGTGTTGATGTTTTTCATAATAGCTCTTCCTTCACCAGCAATGAGTAATTTAGGTGTGTCCTTCTGTTGTGCCTTAAAAACGTAAAAAATCCTACACTTCATTGATTCAGAGGGATGCAGGAAGGGGATGTTAAGAACAGATTTGATTTGCTAGTGTGCATTTAAAAACTACCTAGAACTTCTGTGGGATCCAGCAGAAAGGTTGAAAATTACGTCAACTATATATGTATTTTAAGTGGAAGGCTTTCCAGCATAAAACCAAATAAATAAATACGCAGGAGAGGAAAATAGCTAAACCATTGCTTCACATGTTTTTTCTCTGTGTATTTGCAAAAGGTTTATCAATGGATACACAGATCCACTTATTGCCACTTGAAACAGACCCAGGAAAGCTTAACACTTTCAAAGCTCCCCACCAAACGGATGTCCCTCCAAACCGCAGGAACCCATGGATGATTAGGTGGAAACAATTTAACTCTATTTCCAAAGATTTCATTATGCATTTCACAGACATATTCATCCATTTACCACACATCCTGCTACAACATAAAGAAATGGTCCTGTATTATCCCTCAGTTTACACATGCTGTAATTCAGCTTGGTAGAGAAGAGGGTGATTGGTAGGGCCGCTGAGGCATCAGGCACATCCTGCTTGCCATGAGCAATGGGAAGGAACCAGCTCCCCAGGAGAATTCTGGTCTCAATCACTTCGATGTCAACCTGAAGCAGCTGCTCTGAAATTAATGGATTTGTACCTGCATGGTTGAGAGTAGAATCTTAGAATCTAATTCTCAATCTATAATTTACAGGGGGATAGCACTGGTATCTTGCTATTTTCCACATTTTTTGGATTGCTCCAAAGTGCATTCTGCATTTTTAATGTGCCTCATTGATTGGTGGAAAAGGCATCATCATTAAACTAATTCGCTTTAGACAATTCGTTCGCCTGGAAGTTTCTGTTCCTTCTATTTGACAGAAAGAAAAGAAAAAAAAAAAAAAGGAAAATCTCTGGAAAACCAGGACTTGACTTTAGCCATTACATAATTATAGTGTTGAACTAAACCATCAGCTTTCCAGCTAAGGCTTGTTCAACAGTGAAGTTGTAGAACAGTGGGAGGAAGAAGGTATGGTGAAAATTTGGATCTATATTGCAGATACTGTCTTGTAAAGATATTCAAAACCAGATAAGACATGCTTTTGTGTATAAACTATTAAAAACTGCACAGGGGTATCTCAGGATTTAGTAAATGACAGTGTTCTGGGCTTTCAAATTCTCTGAGGAGTATTACATGAAAGTAAACTTCATTATCATTAATTTTCAAATGTGAGACACAGAGGTTAATCAAATGATACAGCTTTTAATTTTCCTCTTTTAAATCTCTGTACAGTGCTTGTGATTTCATATTTCATCTCTAACAGTCTGCCCACTGGGAATGCTTTTGTGTAATGGGAGGTTGTGTTCTCATTTTCAAACTTTGGAGGCACCAAACAGATACTCAGAAAAAAAGCTGTAAAAGGAGATATAGATCCATTTGGTGATGATGCAGGTTTCCCACTGAAACTCTATAGAGATGGAGTGAGAAAAAAAATAGCATGTAGGAACTAGTCTGGACTTTATAGTGTAAGGAAGGGAGAAAGATCATATGAGTATTTGCACTTCTTAAGCTAAATTGTGATAAACTACTAATAATTTAACCAACTTAAGTTGCAGTGTGATGGAGAAAGAGGACATTCTCTCTCCTCCTATCAAGCTCTACTTGCTGTCATCCATTTTGGTTTTGTTTGCAGAGATGCATCTTAGTCAAAAAATCTGATTTTGGGCAATGCCCATCTATGACTGCCACAAAGGGTAGCATTTTCCTTAGATGGATTCAAGTATTTATGTTCAGAAAACTAATATGGCAAAAACACGGAGTGAGGTTGTTCCTAATTACTAGATTATCCTTAACTCTTTCATTTACTGCATGTTGTTCAGTGCTGGCAGAGGGATTGCTCCTTTAGATGAAGTCTGCCATCCCCTTAAGCACATGGAGGATGAGCCAAGGAGCCCTGGAGTGGGCACATGCTGGGTGCTCTTCCAGGAAATCATAAGCTAAGGAAAACACTTCTGGAAAGTTACAGATGGCTTTAAGATTGAAAACTCATGGAGTGGGTCGGTCCCATTTCCAAAATGAATGTCAGTTAGGTCCTATAACTGCTGATAGTCTGAAATGACACTCCAACATCCCCCCTGCGTGGACCATCTGCCTGTTCGTGCTGGAGCCTCGGTGAGTGCTGGGCCACCACCAGTGACAGGGTACCACCTCACAGCTGGACAGTACCAGCTCAAGCCAATCAAGGGTTAGGGGGAGAAAGGACTTCTATTACAGCAAATAATACACTTAGTGAAGGAATCCTGAGTAAACAGGATCCTGGATGCAAGCTCTGTGAATGAACAGATCAGAAGAGCAAACAACCCTTGACACTGCTAATGAGTCACTCACACTGTGTAAAGGACAGTGATTTTGTGGAGCTGCTATTTCACAGCTACTCTACAGAAGATAAAATCTGCAAAAAGCTGTGTTTTTTTCTGTTCCATGATTCAGGGGAAAGAAAAAGCACCTTAATAAAAGGAAGGGTTGGAAAGGAGATAAGAATTCCACTCTGAATTCTGCTAAAATCTTTCTTTTGTGAGCCAGTTATTTTCTCTTTCCATAGCTCAGTGCCTGAGGTACATCCTTCTGAGACAGCTATACCCATGATATAGCTGAAGTTTGATGCAGTAACATTTGAAGAAATGTTTAAATAAATGTGAAAGACACTTCTGCATTTAAACTAAGATATATACACACTATTGTTTAGTGGATTCTCTCTGTCATAAAGAAAATAGAGATTCCATCTTGATTAAGAAATGATTGTAAGAATGAAAGGGTTGGGCTTCTAATTCTCCTTCAGTTAGTACAGAGGAGTAAGGTATGCCCGTAGAATAATATCACTTGTGGGAAACCTTTCAAATGCATGATTCTGGCAGATTCAAACTTCCCTTCATAACCATATGGAAATATATGCTGTCATTCTTTTGGGGGTTTATTAGGAACCAAATGTCTATAGAAATGTTGTTGGTGTTCATGTGACCTGTAGAACAGGAGGTCAAGCTTTAAAGTTCACTTTAAGAAACTCAATTTCAGCTTGGTTTCTACTTCCTTAGAAGGCTACCGCAGCTTATTTTTCCTTCCAAGAGAAGTTTCAAAGTTTGGGTTTTTTTGTTTGTTTGTTTGTTTGGGGTTTTGGTTTTTTTTTTGCTTCCCTTACTGATACTGGAGGAAATTAGAGAAGGACAAGTTCAAGAAAAGAGGTCAATATTGCTGTCTGGGCTGGAGAACCATGGCTGCTTTGGAATTAATAACAACAAGCCAGAGAGGGCAGAAGTTTTACAATTTCTAGGCAGCTCTGACTATCCCTGGTAATCAGAATTGCTCTCAATCAGCTGAGAAATGAGAATAGAGTGACAATTCAAAATACCTTTCGCCATGTCATTACCAGGATGGTAATGATCTACAAGTAGAGTGAGGGTATAATGATGTTATGAGCAATGATGTTAGGGCTTTTTAAAGTGCTGGTATCATCACTGTGAGGTCCAAGTGGAAAAGGGAACAAACTGTTTGTATAAAAATTTCCTTGGTAATTCTAAACAATGCACTATTAACTTTGATGTGAAGTGACTCCTAAAATGTGCACTGATAAAACTTGTATCTTCAAAATATACTGCATTATTCAGTGTTTGAACTAGGATCTACATGGAGAAAAACTAATTTCGCTGGTGCTAGAATTACAGAACTCAGCAATGGAAATCAAGTATCTGTCCCAGCATCGTTCCAGATCATAAGCTTTGGTTGCTTTTTTAATGCTTTGTTTAGCTTCATTTGACCAAAGTGAATTTCCACATTACATTCATTTCTATGCACCTCAGAAACAAAATAATTTACATTTAAAACCACATTACAATGACAGAATGAAGGAAACCTGTAAGTTTAATAGAAATGTTTCCAGTGTCTAGAATATTTAAGTAAAATGGCTACATTAGAGAAGTTACTCAGGTGATGTTTTCCTAATCTCAAATACTGTAATGGAAAATACATTTTAAGGCAGAAAAGGAGGAGGGGAAAAAAGGCATAGAGAGAAATAAAAAGCCAAATAGACATTAAAAAAAATAGATCTATAACTGAGCTGGCAAAGCTACATGCCAAATTTCAGCTAAAGACATTGAATTTCAGCTGACTGGTTCATATAATTTACTGCTTTGTTTTGGACATCAGGTTAAAATGCTTTAAAGAAAAGCTGGACCAAAACAGCTCTGTCCTGAGTTTTCCAAGCGTGATGAGCTCAGCTTGGAGAAAGAACTGAGTACTTGACCTTACTCTGCAGAACTTGGATTCTCTATTTTTTTCCTTTTTCTTTCTTTCTTTCTTCCTTTCTTCCTTTCTTTCTTCTTTTTCTTTCTTTCTTTGTTCCTTTTCTTTCTTTCTTTCTTTCCTTCTTTCTTTCTTTCTTTCTTTCTTTCTTTCTTTCTCTCTTTCTTTTTCTTTCTCTTTCTTTCTTTCTTTCTTTCTTTCAAGGTTATTAAATCATGTATCTTATCAAGAGAATATGTTTTCATTGCAAAGATTTAAAAGCTCAAGGAGGACTTTAGAGAACACTGAAGTGAGGACTTGTGTTTAAAGGTGAAATTCAGACTGTTACCCAGGTGGTGTGTACGTTTGGTCTTGGAGAGCAATCATATTTCTTGCACTCCCCCAGTGCCCAGCCCAAGAAGAATCTAACCACCAACTTGAAATTTGACTGCAGAAATCTCTTCATTTATGTTTAGGCACCCACACGTGTTTGTGAGGGCCACGATACTGAGGTGTCAGAGCTTCCCTCCCCCAGGGACAACAGCAGTGGCCCAAAAGCCCAGCCCTGCTTGGGAATAAGGTCCCACTTAGGTGCCATTGGCCTGTTCTACAATTGTATGGAGAAATCCTGGCATTTTGTTTAGGCATTCTCAATCACTCGCAGGAGTAGATAGCAATTAGCAGTTACGAGATGAGTCATCTCTACAGTGTAGGGATTATTGGTCCCTAAAATGGGGTGCGTAACGGAATAACTCATGCAATTGGGTCTTCTGGGTGGTTAATTTTAAGCACATGCGTAGCATCTAAACCAACATCATTACATTAATTATTCCACTTTCAAATGATACTCAAATACAAGGCTTTGGCTTTCTGGAGTCATTAAAAAGCCCTAAAAATAGGGATACTATTCTTTCACTATATATTTCACTATACTTTCACTTTATTTCCATGTGATAGTATGGCAAGGATCAGCACATCCTATAGTTGTTATATATGTCATGTTCTTGTATGATGTGCCACAGGTTTTTGTTTCCTTGTGATAAGGTGGTACATTAATATGCTGGTCTCTGTTTGTGTAGCCCGTAAGGGACCTCTCAGATGAAGGGTGTTATGTAAATTTATTAAGAACAGCAAACTCACTTCCACAAAGCCTTGAAACTTCACCTTGAAAGTTCAGGTCCCATTTACAATTATTAGTGTCATACCTCACTGTCCAGACCCCAACAGGAGGAGAGACGCTTGACATATGCACAAAAATTTCCTGTCCCACTTTGCGGTAGATTCGAAATGTTTCCCCCACTGTGAAGTGTGTCTCAGTGAAAAATCAGAAGCCGGGGCTGTTACCTCTCTGCTCCTCATTCCCTGTCACAGTAGCCAAGATTTTCAGCTTCTAGTGGCATTCCTGAGCCATAATGAGCTGCAGGACCTTGCAGCTCCCAATGACTCCTCTTTGCAGCTGATGTGAGTCTAGCACAGGTTTGTCATTGCATCCTAAGGCCAACTCCAAGAGCAGAGCACAAAGGCAAAGGAAGTTGCTCATCCAGTTATATTCTCTGTGGACATATGTCCTTAAGTGACAAACAGAAAATCCCAGATGAAATGTTTTGGAATTCTGCAGCATGAGTGAAGCCCTCAACCCCAAGGATTTCTAGTAACCAAACAGCAAGTGATGCTGAAGATGATGACTTAGATGAGCTGGCAGAACAGGCTGAAGTCTGTGCACAGTGCTGCCTAGCCATGTTTTTAAATCATTCCAGTTACCAAAATAGTCTAGAAAGTCTGCTCTGTCTTTCACCTTCCCAACATAAATAAAGTAATGAACATGTTGGCAGGATTTAAATTATGTATCTTTGCTTTCTGCACATTCTTTCTGGTTTGGGATAGAGAAGTACAGTCCTCTCATCCACAGATCAGCCCCAGTTGTGGCACCAGCTATTCGAGATTAACCATATCCGGGGATGAAATGTACTGCATAAAAATGTCTGTTACTGTCTCTTCAGCTCTTTGCTTTAGCTCAATCCTGGAAGGACCTGCTAAAAAGCACTTCTCTTTCCCAATTTTCTCAGTGTTTCGCCTTTCTGCAGTCAGCCTAGTGCCAGTTAGCTATGATGAGGTACTCCTGGAGCATGGCTGCATGGCCACTGAGAGCAGACTGACACTACAGTAACAGGTATTAAATTAGGTCTGAAGTGGATAATACTTGCTTGCTTCCTACTTGGAAACCTTCTGGACAACAAAAGTTCCAGTTTCTGAATAAGCAGAGTTTTGGTAGATGTAACCTGACTGAAAATTATATCTACATGAATGAAATTCACAGTATGGTCCCTTCCAATTCAAAATACTCTATGATCTTAATATTCTATGAGTGCTTCTGTCCTCCCTAATGCCACACACACTTTCAGAAGTCTTGGTTTTACTGTTCATGGATATTGTTGCATATCTGTTGCTTGGTCTCTGCAAATTTTGCTTGTGGTCTTTTTCTCAGGAATTGCAAATGTGGTGATTTAATCAGCTCCTGAATGTCATGCCCAGGAATATATTTTCCTACAGTTTCAAAATAAGTCTTTCATGATTTATTTGCTTTTTTTGTCTGCTATATAATTTTATCAGTGTCACTTGTTAAAGAAAAAATGCAGCAAAGGTCAAGTTGGAAAGCACTATGCAGTTTTGAGGCACTTCTCATTGTTAGGGGAAGTAATATCAGAAGAGATATGGAGATGAAAATCATTTTTGGATTCCAAGGTTGTGGAAACATTTAAGTGTCTGCATTATGCAAGGTTCTAGCACCTTTTTATTTTTTTCCTCTCTTGTGAAAAACAGTCAAGTTGCTTAAAGCTTCTCATTGAGTTTGTCCAGAATTTGCAGTTCCATTTAGGTGACTTTGCTTCTGCTATTGCTGCCACTTTGGAGACGTGGTCTTCTAGTCCACATCAATGCCGAAGTAATTTAAGTTACTGTGGCCTTCACTCAACTCTGCTGGTGACATAGGCCACAAACACCCAGCTGATCTTTTTAAGTTGCTGTAACTTGATTTAAGGCATATGAATATATATATATATACATATTTTGTTCAAAATGATGCCCTCATGTGCTAAAGGTTCCAGTGAAAGCTTGGTCCCTGTGGCATTGAGTGAGAGGTGTTCTCAGCACACACAAAATCTCCCACTGTCACATTCACCTCTTGCATGAGGTGTAGGTGTGATACCAAGACCCTCACTGGGGGTTGTGATTTCCAGCAGCCCCTGGCAGTTTGGTGCTCACTGGAAAACATTTCCTTACTGCTGGTGCCCTTTAGTTCGAGTCTGAGCTCTCCCAATATGCCCCACAAACTGCTGATCTATGGATATGAAAAACTGCAGCCATATCCATTCTGGAAGACTTCCTGACTGTCTAAGCAGATTTAAGAAAATCACTGATAATAAATCTTCCAATATTTCCTTCGTATATAAAGTGGTATCTCCGTTTCCAATTTTCCCTGATACACTTTATTCTGTGATTTATATCCCATGCAGAAGCAATGCTTTTTAAAATATAGGAGAAGATCTAACAATGCCCAGCTGTAATAAATGGTTTGTGGTTAAATTGTTGCCTCAGTTTAGAGATACC
This sequence comes from Cephalopterus ornatus, assembly GCA_013396775.1. Lineage (NCBI taxonomy): Eukaryota > Metazoa > Chordata > Aves > Passeriformes > Cotingidae > Cephalopterus > Cephalopterus ornatus. The sequence continues at coordinate 14,545 of VZRE01002354.1, forward strand.
AGGAGGTGAACAGCCTGCTATTCACAAAGGATTGAGCAACCATCCTTTGTAAACTGGATCCTTCGAGAGAACATTAAGCTGGGAATCCCAGAATTGAGTACTTAAGTGCTTAAGCCACTTAAAAATATTTAGAACAGAGAGCTCACCTGAAAATTTGGGAGCACTGGAGTGCTCACAGGATTTGCATAGATGAAAGACTTTGTGGTAGACTAGCACTGCATTGCCAGATTCCTGTTTGATATATAATTTGGAACTTAAAGCTGCTTAGGTTATTTGATTCTTTATTGTGTTTATTGAGGATGTGCTCTGGGAAAATGTTCACAGATTTTACAATCAAAGGAAAAGAAGGATTCCAGGAGTTTAAAGATGAGAGCATGTTAACCCCACAGATTTAGGAGAACAGGGCGTTGTACAGCAGACTACATCTTGCTTACAGGATGGGGAATGTGTACTACCAAACTGGCATGCATAAAAAATTTGACAATAGATGTTAACCACCTGGCCATAACACTGAAAGAATCTGTTTTAAGAAGTTGTGTAAATAAACTTTGATAGTTTGCATAATAACATGTTCTTATCATCTCTGAAGCTCATGAGTTCAAACAGCAGGACAGGGGAGATTAGCAACAGGAGCCTTTCTTTGGAAATGAAATTCAAATTCATCTGTGTTTTGAACAGACTGGAAAATTTTTTGCCACCATTAGAAGCTCTCACAGACGCATTATAGAATATTTTTTTTTCATTTTTTACATATTTATTTTGTATGATAAATGGTACCTACATGCTTAATTCAAGGCTTTTAGTTCCTTTTTCACACTGTAGAAGGTTTTCATTAAAAATGCAGAAAATGCAGTGCAACCTTTTAAATATCAGGCTAAGGAAAAAAAATCTAGGAAATGTTTTTCATGACAGGGCTATTTAAATATAATCACATATCTGTCATCATACAGGCCTGCTTATAACAGGCTGTCAGTTCTCCTGGAGAGTGGGTGATCTGCAGTCAAGGGTTTTAAATAAGGAAGTGTGGGATTTTTAAAAATCTATAATGGACATCTAAGAAAGAATCTGTAATTTTCATTATTTAAGTCTATTAAAGCAACATTCATCAATCCCAACTTAGGGCTAGAGCCCCAGTGGGGTAGGCACATGAATCAATAGGTGTGTGCTTAAGCAACTACATATTTATCTACGGGCAGACCTCAGCTACAGGGAACAAACTCTTTGCCACCAGCAGAAATGCATCTGACAATGAAGCATCTACATAATTTTGAAAATCTAGGGCTCAATAGGTGCTCTACAAAGACCACAGTCTTCCAAAACAGATCTTTTATAAAATTTGTCTTCTAAGGTGTTTGTTCACAGACAGTATGACTAAATTAGCAATTTAAAGCCTTGTAGGAGCTTTCCTTGGCACTGAGGGGACCTGGCATAGAAAAGCACAGATACTACTAGACACACACTGTTGTAAGCTGCCTGACCCTGCCAACAGCTCAAGCCTACCTTGGAAATTTTTAGAGCTGTGGTATTTGAAGGCATCAGGCAGCTCAAGGACTATTCTAATAACTTGCCCTTACTGTGCTGATCTGAAACATCTCACTTTTATTTCATTGCACTCCCTCTGCATGTAATGTCCAGCTTCTGTTCCTTAGTTTATTCTCAGACTGTTGGTTCTCCTGGGCAGGCAACTCCTGCTCTGCACAGAGCCTTTCCCTTGCCACGGCTGGGCTGGGCACCAGGGGCCTGGTGCAGCACCTCCATGTCTGCCACATATGGTTCATCAGGACACACAGTGATGGCACTTAAAAATGAATTTTCTTTCTTGGTAGAAAAAAGGAGTATGAAAAAAATTTTACTCTGGTTTAGAAGTGATTTTATCAGTCAAAACTGAGAATACCCTCCAAAAAACCGTATTATCAACTGAAGTTAAACAGCTAGATAATCAGGGGCACGGGAAAGGTAAATATTTTAGAAAGCTCACTCAAATGTTAGTAAACCAGTACCAACAAGAACAGTGCTTAATTATGGTCTGGGAGATCAGGAAACTGATACACAATCACAGAGAACTGAGTACTTTCAACTTCCACTACTGTAATGAACAAGATCTGACCTGGGCTCTGCTGTGTTTTATGACAGCTTTGATTATGCAGCCGTACATTCTTGACTAGAATATTAATTGCATTACCTATAGGTTTTTTTAGTTTTGAAAAATACATGTTACTCTCTTCAGACTGCAAGATAAATAAACAAACCAAAGTTAGGGAATCTGGAAAAAAAAAAAGATCATAAGATAATAGCTTTTTTTTTTTTCTGAATTTTATGATTCTTTATGATGCTTTTTCCCAAGTTAACATCATGTACTAGGTGTTTTACACTTCAAGTCCCTCCATTTTACAGAAAAGGGAAAACAGCACATTGTTCCTTCCAATACTTAACTTAGATACTGTACTACCTTAAAAGAAAAATCAACCAGGGGAAGGTGTGAAAGAGTTAAAAAGGCAGTTTTAGTGAAGAGCTGAGCTCAGGATTCCACACATACTGGAAAGAGGCTTTGCAAGTTAGTTCTAATAAAACATCAGAAAACAAGGTTAGAATATCAGACAGGAATTCTTCAGGATTAAAGGTAAAAATAAACGAGGCCAGGCCAGAAGATTTATGTATGATTGCAGAACTTTTTAAAAAAAAAATGGCTTCCTGACCATCCATCTGTCTGGGTGGTTACACTGCAGTCAGAGCACTCCGTAATTCCTCCCTGGCATGGAGGTCTCACACAACTCCATCTCAGGGCAAGGCTTCTACCTTCCCTTATTGACCAGGAGACATCAAACCTGGCAGATTGCTGGTCTCAGTTATAAATGCCTGTCGTTACCTCCTGCCTGGGCTGCAGCTCTGCAATACTGCCGGTGAAATCACCGCTATTTCATGAACTACAGCAGAGTCAGGGCACAGCAGCATGTCCCAGCAGCAAAAAAGGGGTCATCACATCTTTCTTCTTTACTGAGACAGGCTTCCCATGGAACAGGCCCATCCAACTGGTACTAACAGGACTTTGACTGCCTTTTTTCAGAAGAAACAACCTGTGGTCCAAACAGCCAAAAGCCTCTCCCTGAAAGGGGGAGCCAAGAGCTTCCACTCCAACCTGCACCACTTTGCAGGAGCAGTGGTAGCACATATAGTAAAGAATATGGGAATGATGGGAAACAGCTTCTGATGCTGAGCGTGGAGAACATGGAAAGAACAGCTTAAATAGAAGAGAGGATCTGTGGCTGAGGAGATTCAATCCTTCTGCCCTATTTCTAATCCTTCAAGTTAAATTAATGAAATTGTTCATGATCTTCCAGATGCTCAGTGCCAAAAAGTCAGGCAGGTGTTAAGAAAGATCATTGATCAGACTTCTATATAAGGGTAACAACCAGCAGTTCAGGAGACAGCCCTGTGGCTCTTCCAAAGTCATGGAGTGCACTTCTGTGGGAATTAAATATAGCCACAAACCTCGCCTCCTACAGACACTGCAAATGTGCCCTTTGCAACAGCCTGCAATGGAAGGCCCATCCCTTCCCTCACATGTGTAGGATCTGCTGTGTTTTGGTGGAAGTCTGGGGTCACAGTTCAGGATCAAACCCTATGTCTGATACTCTTTTGCTTTTTATCTGTTTCAATCAATTGTCTCTTCATCCACTGGAACAAACTAAAAAAGCCAATAAATATCGTGAAGACAGAGGCAACTCTAGCCAACTTCAACATTTTTTCAGCATGTGATCAAACATGCCTATAAAAAGCACGATAAAATCTTTGGATCCTTTAGGACTTGAACCTGGAGAGACATCCAGCTCAGCTGAACTCCATGTGCCCTTCCGGAATTCCTAGACTAAGGACATAATCCCCTCAGTTCAGGGAAGTTTTTTTTAATTTATTTGCTTATACATTGCTGAAGCTTCAGTGGAACAAGCAATGGGAGATTTGTCTACAAACAGGAAGGCAAAAGCAAGACGTTGGAATGATGGAAGCAGAAATTCAAATTTTGTACAAGTCATTCACTTTCTTTTTCTGGCTCCCAAATCAATTTTAAAAGCTGTTTTGCTAAGATTAAGCATTGCCAGGGAAATAAACCTGTCATACCAACTGCTATTACCATTTATATTACCACACTTCTCAGGAAAAACCTCCATGGCTTTGGGTGCTGTGTAAACACACGGGAATAAGAAAGTCCCATGTCCACAGAGAGCTTACACTGAGATCCTACAACACGACGATCAACACGAGGCAACAAACAGTACAGCACAGCCAACAGCCAGAGTCTGACAGCAAACAATGAGATATTGTTGGTTTAAGAGTGATTTTAATCCAGGATTTTAGCCTAAATGTTGACACTACTTCAGTGTTGTAAGAAAGGCTTTGACAACACTGATGAGGAAATCCTTTTAAAAATTAAGGGAAGCCTCAGAGGTACTTTGTGCAATATTTGCAAGAATAATAATGGATAATGGTGCAGACAGATAAAAAAAAAAGAGGCTGGAGTTGGTACCTTGAAAAAATCTTGGGAAATACCTTGCAGATAGGAAATGACTATGCTGTGAGGCACACTGTAATATGTGACGGCGCAGCATATGCTTGATACTAGAGAGAGCTGACAGCTGAATTCAAGAAAGCCAGGTTTCAGTCATCACCCTTCAGGCTATGAAACCAACACTTGACAAAGTCACATTTTGGATAGGTAAGAGCAGGACAAGATTCTGCAACTAACACGGTGTATTGTAGAAACTGAGACATGAGGTAGAAACCTCGAACAAATGTTCAGACTCGAGAGAGCAGAAAAGGTGGAAATGGGGAAGGTGAAGACTGTTCAGCCAAGGACATGATGAAGGTGCAGTTTCCAAAGTATGCAGAGAGTTGGAGTAAAAAGAACTACAAGGAAAACAAAATGAAAATTTCAAAACTGAAAGACTGGCTGTATATGTTGAAGGCAAACCAAGAAGACTGATGATAGTCGGCTAACAATGCTGAGAGAAATTTCAGTGCCTACATTAGTGGGATGTATTATAGGATTGAAATAGAGAAAGCCGGACCTCTTGTTAACAGCACATTTCATGAGAGTAAAACGGGAAAGGGAGGTACTGATTAGTACTATTTTTTTTCCCAGTACATGAGAAACTAGATTATTTTTCTTTTGAGTTCAAGGAGTCAGTCACTGGGCTGCCAGCTTTGGGAGAACTAATTAGAGAGATGAATGTAGAGTGAAAAGGATCATGTGACAGTCACTAAGAAAAAACTTTGCAGAGATTAATGAGAAAAGCACAGTAATGTAGAGATAAATGCATCTTTTTGCTGCCTGAGAGAAATGTATAAACTCCACTGTCCAGTTAGAAGCAGGAAAATTTCTTTATTCCACCCAAGGGTCCAGCCTTCATGTGGTTTATATCACATAGTCAAACTTACGACTGAATTGAGTCTCTTCCCAAACTGAGGAGAACTCAGTAAGCAGCCTTTAATGCTGAGGTTTACTATTGAAGTTCTGTGCTGGAACATTCAACATTCCTCACCAATTTCCTTAGCTGACATCACTCCTTATGCTGTTAAGCTGGCAGGTCAGAATTGCTTTGGAATAAGTTGATTCCTCTTTCTGAAAATTTCTGTAAACATTTCTGAGTTTAAAATAAATAGTTTTCCTAGGCTAACTTGTTGGGATCTTTTGAAAATAGAAAATTAACTTTTTCCTGGGACCACATGAATTGTACATAAAACGTCCCTTTGAGACTGTGGGAAGCTTGAGCATGGATTAAATCCTCACCATTTTTTGCTTATTGCTGTACAAGGTACTCCATAAGCTTTCTGCATTTTAGGACAAGGTGGAAAACAATTAGTACAACGGGTTCATCTGAGCTGGGCTGTTCTTGGAAAGCAGAGGCATGCCTGCCAACAATCAACAGTCAATTACAATCAATCTCCCCTACTGTCAAGGCAAAAACTGTGATATGCAGATGGGCATCATGGTGATACTGCTTCACAGTATATGAAGCAGGAAAGGCCCTGTACCAAGTGTATAAGAAAAATATATAATCTTGTGATTACAGGTGATGCACTTACACAGACCAGGGGCAGGTCACAAAGTTGCTGAGACTCTCCATCCACTATTATTCTTGCAAACATGTAAAAATACCTAATTTTTAAAAATCAGCAAGCTTGCTGTATATTGGAAAAAAGACGCTTACACTTCTGTATAAAATACATCATCCATCCTATTGCATTTCTCTTGGTTAAGATCTGTAATCTAGGCCTTCTGTTAATGGAATCGTTCTGTTCAGCATGCTCAAGTAAATAAAAATTTTAATCCCCTGCTAGTTTAAATTCATAACTAATCCTGTTATGATTCAGTAAATGCTTCATTTTACACTTAGCAGTGAATTTGTGAGGCAAATTTTTGTCACTCTCTGCTTGAGACTCCATTACACCCTCTGCACCTTCCTCGTAAGGTCTAAGAAGTTCTGCCACACGCACGTCTGATTTGAACCTGCAATAACAGCAGCACTTTATAGCACTTCCATTGCTAAGAACATGGCAAAAATGCAAATTAAATCCATCTTCTTCACTCAACTGCATAAAGGAAAGGAAAATTTAAATGATGGGTTTCTCAGTAGCCCCCAGCAAGTTTCCTTTGGATTTAACTGCCATTTAGTCATTGATGCTCCCATGCACTGCTTGGTGCACCTCTATTTTTTATTTTCTCCCATGATTCCGTTTGGTGAACGTATTAAGATTCTGCAAAACGGTTACATCTCTCATTCTTGGTGATCTCTGTGTCTTAGTATCAGCCCCAGATAACTTGGAAAACATCACAGCTTTAGTCAAGTGTGTCAGTGTACACAAGGAGAGGGAGGGAAGGCGCAGAGACCTTGATGCTGCTGACACACATTAATGCTTTCATTAATGATAAATCATTATATCAGTAAAAACATCATTAAACTGCTGACTCTGCTTTGCTCTGCTTACAACACGTCACACTTGCGTGCTGTTGTCTCAGACGCAGGGTTCATTTCACCAGGGAAGTGATGTGCTTTCCCAAGCCCCGCTGCATAAAGTAGATACTAAACCTGATGTGCTTGCTTTCTCATTGGTAAATAAGATGGTGTTAGAACAACTTTGTAGTTCTCAAGGACAAAAATCGCAATTCAAAAATAACATCGCCAGTTCCATGGCAGATGGAATTCATGAGTGAATATACAACACAAGGGTAAATTTAACTATTTGGTTTTACTGAAACAACCTCTTCATTAACATCTAAGTACTCCTTAATATTGAAGTTTAACGGTACTGAAACACTATTTACACCCTGAGCTCTTGCTGGGAGGCTCTGAGCACTGGTCTTCACTTTTACTCTGCTTAAGGGAATGCCTGAGATGGAAAAATTATGGTGAGATTTAACAAAAGGTTACAACTTGCTAATGCTTTTCCAAAAAAAGAAACATGCTGCTGTAGCAATGCTTTAGAAAGCTACTCTTTCACATGCAAAGGCTGAAATCCTCACCTCTGCTTGGATTTCTGTGCCTAAAGAAGTGGGCAAAGGAGAACAAACTAGCTCTATAGAGGCCAGTTACAACAAGGGTAGAACTTCGCTACACACACTGGCACATGAAATAGCCATCAGGTATTGTTTTCAGCTTCTGGAGGGACTGTGTGTGCAAAATACCAGGGTGACAGGCAGAAAAGATAAAATTCAGATTAGGCAGCAGGGTCATGATTTTGAACAGCCACAGGAAACTACTTCAGATGGGAAGGACAGGGCAGGGAGAGGAGCCTTTTAAAGCCCCATTTACCCAAGTTCCTCTTGGCAGGAGATTGCAGAATGCCTTGCAACAACAAGAAAATACCTTGGCCCCGCTAGTGATCTTAACATGAAAGGCTCCTTTCCCTCGCCTTTAGAAACAACCTAATTAATAGTTTCCTAGAGCAGCGACTTTGAGACCACAGAAATCTCTACTGGGCAGTGCCTCTGGGCTCTGGCAAAATGCACGAGCCCAGCTCAGTCCCACAACTGCCATTATACACAGAGGCACCGTAGATTTGTTTGCACAAGGAATGTGCCAGTCTGTGTATGCACAGGCTTATTGCTTTGAGAGTACTTAGAAGTTGAGGGTGAAGGCGTAATTTCAGAGATGACAACTGAAAGCCAGCAAACATTCAGCTTTACGATCTGAGGTAAATGCTCACTAGGATGCTGGAAGATTTTGAGACCCTACCTAAGTTAGCTGAGTTAGGCTTGGCAGAAGCTTTGATGCACTTTATAATAATAAAACAGAAATAACAAATAAATTTTTGATGTTTGTAAAACTCAGACTTACTGCATCAGGCTGAGCTGAATATATTTCATCTGGATGGAAATCAAAGAAAGTTAGCTGAGTTTTAGAAGTAGTCTGTAAAAATGTTTTAAATATTCGGACAGATGGATAGACATGAGGAATAATCTTTAGTGGGGTGGGGGGAATGACACAAAATCAACATAGTTACACTACTATTTCTGGGGCTCACCTATAGTAGATATTAACGATTTTTTGGCATATGATGCTTTCATTAATGAGAAATCACTGTGCCAATAAAAATATGATGAGCAGCACAAATAAGGGATTATCTTCATAGGCATGCTGAAGTCTGTCTTCAGTTGTACTGTTGCACATGAGAGCCTGGATTAGCACTCTGTAACCACATGTTCTGTGTCCAAGCTGAAAAACTGTTATCTGAGTACGATATTTTCTAGAAACTGCTGTTAAAAAATGGTTCAACCATAATTATCATTAAACAGGCACCCACATACTGCAAAGTGTGGTACAGTTTAGGCACAGTGGTATGGCTAACAAACAGTGCTTCCAGTGGAGCCCAACACAGAGATCTGTTCCAGTAGCTACGTTTGCTGTGGGATCTCTGCAATAAACTGAAGGCTATGGTCAGGCAGCCTATAACTCATGCAATACACCACTTCTAATCTCTCGTGTAGAGAAATGAAATAAAACCAGATCTCTTGTTTTCAGTCCCGTGGGTAACCCTGAAGGTGGGGAGTCCTCACGGCTCACATTATTTCACTGGCCCTTGGGTCACTGATGGAACGTCTGATGCCCACGGCTGCAGAGACAAGGGGAAAAGGAAGTGTGAAACGAAGAGTATTTCTTAATTAAAGGGATTTAATCAGGCTGTAACACCTTACAGCAGACACATTTCATAACTTCTAGATCTATGTTCACGCAAAGATTGACAGACAAACCCAGCCTTGAAAGAAAACATAAAATTTTTTAATGCTTATTTTTCCATGAAAAAGCTTTACAAGGAGAAAGAGTTTTCGCAGAAGAAAAGCATACATTCTTTAATCACTGCTTATTTGTTGAATTGATATCCGAGACTGACATTTCTTCTACAGTGTATTTATTTGTTCTTATAATATCACAAGACATTTACCTTTTTTTTAGAAAGGATCATAATCCATGAATATTGTTAAGAACTCTGTCAGGCAACGCTCTCCATGAAGAATTTACATTACCTACTGTAGATGAAGTGCTTTCGTTTTAATGCTTAGCATATTTTGCAACCACAAATATAAACCACATCTTTTAAAAGGCTCTGCATCACATGTAATGGAAAAACAAAGGTTTAGTATCTCAAAGAGCAGACAAAAATATCCCAATGTCCACAAAGCAACACTGAAATTCTCAAAGAAAAAAATTCCTGTCTTTCCCCTTAAACCACATGGAGACATTTATTAAGGTGTTAAGTGCTCAAATGTGACTTTCTTCACTAGTATTACACTGCTGACATTTTTGGATATCTCAGCATCAGAACCTAAATGAAGTTACATGGTTTCACAGTGAGAGAACCTGATCCTCCCTCGCTGCCCCTACACACAACCTTCTGCCATGAAAAGAATCTCTGCTGATCTGTAGAACAGATGAAAAAAAATCCAAAACAAAGACAGCCCTCCACCCCTCAAATACCAAGAAGCATCACCTTTGCCCTTTTAGATCAGTGCATGTTTTGCCTTCCATCTCACTCAAACCACAATTTCAGCAAGCTGTTTGAAGTGTCCCTGCCAAGTTTATTCTGAAGTGCACAAAAGAGGTAACAATAGTTTCAGAAGTAAGTTCACAAGATTGAGAAGAAGAAACAACCACATTCTAAAGTATTTTGTAAGAAAAGCAGCTTGACAAATAAGCACCTTAATTTCAACTTAATTCAAAAACATGAAGAAGGAAAACTTCACAGTTTCAGAATTAGTAGAATTAAACCCCTGTGAAATTTGCAAACCATGAAATTCAAATACCTTATTTCAATTAGTAGTCCAGATTTCTGTAAAGAAACACTTTCAAGTATTGTTACAAAAGGCACTGATATTTTTTCTTCAGCCATCATGATGCAATGAAAAGGCAGAATTTCTGTCACATTGGGCTGAACTCCTGGCCCTAAAGACATTTGCCACTAACTCGGAGCACCTGGATTTCACTCTGTTGCAGTTTTACAGCTACTTTATTGTTCTTTATTGATTTCTTTATAAAATCACATCAATCATGGGTTTTAATGATACAATGATTGATGGTATATTAATGGTAACGACTTAGAGAAGAGAATGTTTTAATTGTTCTAATTCTACTTTAAAAGTGAAATTAGAAAATTCTGAAGTTAAATATTCAATATACAAAACACTTAGCAATTCTGTTCCTCACCTTTACTACCAATTCAAAAATTTTAAAATCTCAAATAGGCTGCTCTCAGGATTGATTCCTGGTTCAAAACCAGGCATTTCAGTTTAATTAAAACTGAAGGGAAACAGGCTCTTATTTTTTAAAAAACATCAAATTAGGAATTAAAAATCAGATTGGGAATTGTCGTCTTGCTTTCCATGAAGTCTGACAATGGCCAGATGGGTTGAGTTTCTCAATACTTAGTCAAAATGGGAAAAAATGCATGTGTGGAATATCACTTTTCTGAGCCATGTTAAGTACAGAGCATTAATTTAAGGTAGATGTATAAACAGATTTTTTCAAACGGGATTTCTTTAGCTCACAACGGTCAATATTTCAAAGGAACTAGGCAAGACTTAAAAAATAGTTGCAATTCTTTTGCTTAGCCCTAGAGCCTGCAACTGGACAAAGAGTTCTCTGGTACACTTGAAAGCGGTGGACCACCAAAGAGGTAAACTAAGCAAGAAGTAATTATAGCTACACAAACACTCCTCCACTTACACCCAAGTTTTCTTGCTTCTCATCTGGGACAAAAGTGAATTACCTGATTACAATTAAGTGCAACCTGCAACAAGACAGCAAACTACATAATAGATAAAGTATTGAAACTATAGCATCAAAGTTTCCTGAAACCAAGAGCCATCAGAATCCCTGCATAGGCTACTCAAATTCGATGGGAGGTTCTGGGACATCTGGAAACAACTTCAGGACCTCACTGGACAGGGCCAGAGGTAAAGGTAAAAATTCTGACAGTAGCTGCATCAGTGTAAAGCCTGTAGAATCTCACCTGAGGACATAATCTCATTCTAATGCTCCCTAAAACTTGCTGTTTACATCCCCACCCCTTAAGCAGGGGACGGGCATTATCTTTCCTACTTGGATCCCTCCGTGGTAACAAGATATTGGTTGGATTTCATTGTGGAAACTACAGGAAGAAAGGACAGGCTCAAAAGCCTAACCAAAATCCCCATGATAGTAGAAAGAAACTAAGATAAACTCGGAAACTCAGTGATAGATGTGCCCAATCTTGAACAGGAACGAATCCTAATCCTTAATGAGAGTCGTGATTTTACCTATCATAGCACAAAAATTCTAAAATATAGATCAGCTGCTTCTGATGGAAGACAGTAATCAAACTTGGTTATATGAACACAATGGAATGTAAAATATTAGAAATATTGTTTTAAATTCATGATCTATTGTTGAATACAAAAACAGATGTGGTGATTTAATTAAAAAATAACCAGATCTCACTTTTAAAGAATCTATCTCCAACTACTTGTCACCATTCTTACACTTTCCTTGCTTGGGACAGAGAAGCTCCTCTAATCCCTGACAAACTGATTTCAATGAAAATTGTAATGATAAATTCCAAATACTAAATCTTTACTAACATCAACCAGTAATTTTAATTGCTTACATGAACAACTGAGCTGGCAGATTTGCGTGGAGGGTTACTGGGGGGTGGCTGATGAGCTGCTGCACATGGTAAATTTTCCTCAGGTAGCACAACCGCATCCTGGAGAACACATACACACAATGTGTCACAGCTCCTCTCCCACGTTATGCAAGGAAAAAATCCTCACTTTTTGAGTTGCAAAACAAAGTTCATGAACACACTACAGTCGGAGTGTAGGTCCAATGTGTCTCTGTGGTAAGTCTTAATGAATAAATGTGATTTTAGAAAATTACAGATCTTAAGAATGTACGTAAATCTCTGCTATTGTCTCTTAAACTACAAGCCATTTAAAACTAGATGTATCACCTATAGTTCTACGAAGTCAGACATTTAAAGCTTCCATATATGTAGAAAACCTTGTTAGGAATCAAAAATTCAAGAGAATTTGCGGTCAATAATACCTCTCTCTGTGCTAAAATAAATAGTCAATAATTAAAGGAACAAAGGGACTCGCCCCTAAACGAGAATAAAAATCTCTTCATTCTGATCATCCCCCTCCTCTAAGCAAGAGATAACAAGTATGTTTTTCTTAATGTTCTCTCAACAAAACAATTTTACCTATGGTTTCAGCTACAATATTTGCCTATTAAAATTAAAAAAAAGTGCATTAAGAATATACACAACATACTGGAAGCCATATGCACCTTTTCTCTAAGCAGGCAAGGCATTTACATGATGCAGTAAAACTACTTTCTCATGTATTACCCATCTGGTCTGTACGTGCTTTGTACCACATTACCACAGCATTATACAATCATAATGCTTACAGAAGACCAGGCAAAACACAAACTGTGAAGTGCATTCAATAGAAAAGCCCAAAATGATGTCAGAATCTAACACACAAAGAAATCAACTAAAAATGTATGCATAAAATATGTGCCCATCAACAGGTTTACACAGTCATCATCCCTACCCTTCTTTCAACAGAAGGGAACAAACTACTAGAAGGATGCTACTGCATTCAAACAATACCAAAAGCTGTTCAAAATAATTATGATCCCTCTTTGAAACCACATCAACTTTTTTCTAGTCTAACAGAAATTATTGTACTGCAATCAAATAAAATTTCTAAAACCATTTAATGGAACTATTAATATATTCATTCAAAACCAAAAGCTGTCCCAGAAAAGCAAACACTACTAACTATAAACTTAAAATGCCACTGAACTTGTTTCCACTATACAGATCAACCATGACCAATACTCTTCAGAGATTTGCTAGTCATCTATTACTTCATTAAGGTCTGACACAAAAACTGTTAAAGTCAGTAGAAAGACATGTTCTGAAAAGGCCTTGAATTACATTTACTGTAAGACAGATGTCTGGGAGCGCTGAGCCACACCTGCTTAGAACTTTTATATCAGGAAACACCAAAAAGCTAAGTTACCACACAAAGAGGTAGCAGTCATCAATATATCTGATTTTTCACTATTTAGACAGAGTAGTAACATTTTTTATTTTTCTGTATCATATTTTGAAGATGCTTTCTGGTAGCTAAATGAAATAAATTTCTGGAGCTTGTACATGCCATTCTTTTTGCCTGTCTGGTGAAATGTATGGCACTTGTTGTTTTACTGCAAGAGCATCTTGTAAACCCTGGAGGAAGAAATGGAAACAAGGTCCCTAAATATCACAAGCTTTTAAAAAATGCGCTTTTCTAATTACAGAACATTCAAATGTCTGTACACTACAAATGAAACAGAAGGAGTGACTCTGGGAATGTGTATGCTGTCCCCTGGACAAACAAAACATAGTGTTAGGCTGTATGAGGAAAGGCCAATCACAGCGAACACACAGACTGAGCAAGGAGCAGAACATGTAGATAGAAAATGTAACTACAATACTATAATCAAATATTATACACTATAGCTAAATAAAGTGAGGAATACAGCCTATCCCCTACAGCATTACATTAATTAAAAAGTGTCAATAAAAAAATAGATTTTTTTTTTTAAATACTGGAATACAAGGCAGAATTTGATCTTATCGAACTGAAATAGAAAAATATGTCATTCCAGCTGAAAATTCGAGTTGGGGTTGTTCAGCCTGGAAATGGCTTAGGGAAGACCTCATAGCACCTTCCAGTGCCTAAAGGGGGGCTACAAGAGAGATGGAGAGGAACTTTTTACAAGGGCATGTAGGGATAGGACATGAATGACTTCAAACTGCCAGAAGGTGTATTTAGATTAGATATTAGGAAGAAATTTTTTCCTGTGAGGGTGGTGAAGCACTGGCACAGGTTGTCCAGAGAAGCTGTGGATGTCCCATCCCTGGAAGTGTCCAAGGCCAGGCTGGATGGGGCTTGGAGCAACTTGGGCTAGTGGAAGGTGTCCCCATGGCAGGGGGGGTTGGAACTACATGATCTTTAAGGCCCCTTCCAATCCAGGCCATTCTATGATGCAATAAAATGAGTGAAAAAAAATCCATCTGATGAATTACACATTCGAGATAACTAATAAATCAGTTCCTTATTCCGAACTTCTGAAACTAATGCTTGTTTTTTTTCATAGAGCAACAGAAAATTTTTGGGCTATCTAAAAGCTGATCTAGGTTTCCTGGCTTCTATCCAAAGGTAAACAGACAAATATTGTGAAAGACTGAGTTGTGCTAAAGTGTAAAAAATAATACAAGCCCAAATCAGTTTCTTTATCTTCATCCTTCCAGTAGCATTTGCAATCTGTGAACAAAGTAGCAAAGCTTTTTCATTCTTCAAAATGGCATGTGAGAATTGAGAAGCTGAAACACTTAATTAGGAAAGTTGCTTAAAAACCAAACACATGAAAAATAATAGTTCAGCCCTTGCCTTACTGACAGGTGAGATAACAACCGTTTCTGGTACCACAAAGAACTCTCAGATAGACTGGCATTTCAATGGAAGGAAAAACCACACCAGCCCATATGGTTCCCTTAAAACAAAAGACTCCTGGGTTCATGACCAACATTTCAGTCAGCCTTTAAGTAAGAAAAAGCAACAACTGATACTGGGGATTTACTGACAAGTGTCATGAATAATGGCGACTGTTTTAGAAAAGACTATTTAAAAATTCTTTCACTACTGCACTTCATCATATATGTGAAAAATACTATCTTCAAACTTAAAACAAAACCATCTTCTCAGAACTGATCATCATGACCAGAGCATGGAGCCTAATCCAATTACCACTGAGGCATGGTGGAAACTCTAATAATTCAAATAAGAAACTTGCACCCCCCCTCATATTCCTGCAACTTACTATGGCAAATTGAGTGAATTTTACTTGCAAAACCTTTAACCACCAAAGGCAGAGTTTTGCAATACAGTTTAAAGCACCTTACACAAAGGTTAGGTTACCATTTTTCTAGTAAAAGATCAGAACCTCTAAACACGAATGTAAATAATCCATTATTAAATATACAATTCTGGTCCAGTGGCCACTATTACAAAACCGGGGACTAACAGTGACTTCAAAAGACTCTGAATCAGACTTCAGGAATATAATATTCTTCAAAATATTACATATTTTCAAGGCCAAAGACTTCACACAAGTCTTTACAGAGAAATCATAAAAATAGGAAAGTGATTCACCCTGCTTGAAATGGCTGACATTTAATTTTTGCCGCTTAGATATTCAACCATTATCTACCACCTTCTATAAAATGTAAATTGGTATGTCTCAGAAAAGCTCCAGCATGGTTTTGTGGTGTTTTTTCTTTATATATATACGCATTGCAGAGAGGCACATTCTTTGTTAGAAATCACCATGAAATTCTTCTGTAGAAATTTGAACACTTCCTTTCACAGAAAATTTTCCATGAACCTAGGCTCTTCATATAAGGCGGTCATATCGAGTTAAAGCAGTTACCCAGTTTGCATAAAATTAGTGCTGCACCTAGTTTAAGATGTATTTTCAAAATACATGTGTCATAAATGTCATTACAGAAAAATAAGCAAGATACCTCTTCTACAGACTGGAGAAGGAAACTATTCCTTCCAACATTCTATTAAAATTTAATAAGGGCACAAAAGGAACTGCAAACTGTTAGTCCAGAATGATCTAGCTACTCTAACAGTATGTACAGTGCAAAGAACTTACAGTAACATCACAAAGTAACACCAGCTCTTTCAAAAGAACTCTAAAAATTGTTGCTCATTACTTAGATTGGCAGACATCCAATATGTCTGCAGCTGGGAGCAGAGTCTACAGTATTACAATGTTATTGCTGCTACTGTAATGCAAAGAAATGAGGTTGTGATGATAAATTTTTCCCTTAAGCTGTAGGGAACTCTACTTCATTTGACCAGGCATATTATTTCTTAGCTTTGTCATAAGTTCCACGAAAAAACAGAGAAAATTTATCTATTTGTTCTTTATCCTGTAGAAATGGTGGATAGCAAAATGAAGGACTTGATGATCTCTGAGGTCTTTTCCAACCCAATCGATTCTACAATTCTATGAAGTATGAAATTAGCTGGCTTTGGGTTAGTTGGTTAAAAACGTGTGTATCAGTTCAACTTGAGTTGAGCTGCCTTGGTTGGTACCAGCTATCTGCAAAGGCTGGCTGAATGAGACTCCTTTCATCATACAGGCACTGCTGCCTTTGCTGCAGTAGTAGAGGCACGCTTTGATAGCCAGGACAGCTTCAGCTGACACACAGCTCCTGGGTAACTGAAAGGGAATGACAGTTTGACAGGAAACATCCTTGATTTCTCCAGTCAGGCACTGTCCTTGAAGCACCCACATATTATCTGTAAGAGAACAACAAATTTTATCATTAGGGTATTTAACATCATGTCTCAAACCTACATAAAGCATGACGACAAGGACTTTCTTTCCACATGCAACATTAGAGGAGATTTCCTTCCCGATTTTTCCAGTTGTGAACAACAAAAAAAGCGAAAGTAATTTACAAATGCTTTTTTATCAGTCCTTTAAAGATGGAGCTTTGCATCAGCAGTGCAGGTGTATATATACAGAATATCTTATTCAACTGCAATAGAACTGCAATTTATCCCCTACACTCTTACATTTGTATCAGAGATCTAATATGCCAAGGGAAGTGTCTGCCATAAATGCATAAAACTGTAGGCAAATTATGACATTTCCAAGCAGCAGTGTTGGTCTTACCAGCAGTGTTGGTGTGATTTAGCAATGCTCAGGCTGACTGTGAGAACAAAACCTGAGTTTCACATTTACTTAAATATTTGAGAGCATGTGAACTAAAAAATGACTTGCATAATACATACACTTAACTCACTGCATTGTACTCTATATTTTACTGTGAGATTGATGAAGTGCTCTTTTTGGCATTTTTTAGAAAATACATAAAAGTTGGCTCTAGAATTTATGAGCTTGAAGAGACAAATTTCACTAGCTTACATTTCCAATTTTTACTAACCCTGGAAGCCATCACATATATCTTTACTTCAACAATATTTGGAGATCCTCTAGGCCAAAAAGTATGCCAACTCTCCTGGAAACAGCCTATTTGTACTTCAAAATCACAAACTGGGATAAGAAACTACATTAAATCATAAGGCATATAAACAAACTGTATAGTATTCTACAAGCAGAAATATGCAAATATGAATTATAAGAAAGGAGGTTCAAAGTGGTTAGGTATAAATGTATCTCAAATACTTTGTGGAAGAGACAACAGCCAAAAAAAAAGGAGTTTCTTTCAGGAATATGCTTTGGCTTCATGGTAAGCTTTCTCCCAGAAAGAGACAGTAGGTCTGGAATGAGCTGTACAGAGAGACAAAGGGCAAGCATTGAAGGGGACCAGTACCTTTTCAAGCCCTCTCTGCCAGCTCATTCCAGGGAAGTTCAAAAAACATAAAATAACGCAGCATGTATTAATTCAAGCCCAAAGCAGTCTAACAGGTGTTCGCTTTTTCTAATATTTGCATTTCAGCTGTTAAATGTATCAACTCTAAATACCGTGTATTGCATCACAAGGTCAAATGGGAACACAGGACTGTGAGGGATGTCTTGATTCATCAGACTGAGATCCCCTGTGCTTCAGGACATGATGATATAACCCACTTCCTATCTTAACTACTGCTGTTCAACCGATAAAACAACATAGGCACGCTACCTTCTGCTGTGATAAACCAGGAATTGGGTGCTTCTTCATTCAGTTTTGAATCTGGAGGAAGGGTCAAGTTTAGTAAAAACTGAATTGTCTGGCCAGGAGCTACAGTTACTGCAGGAAGTTGAACATTTGGTGCGGATTTAGGCAGTTTTGGAAGGCTTGTTATTTTATCCTTTTGCACAGGCAGGTTATCTGGAACATCACATGCTTCTGGCTTCAGGATAGGCAACTATAAGAAGAAATCAAGCAAAATATTTATTTTTATTTGTACTGAAAGCAAATGGGCTTTCACAATACAATTACAGTTTCAAAGCTGACAAGGACAAGACAAAATGACGCATGGTATTATGGCTATTGGCCTAAAACTTTCTGAGAGAGTGCAACAATACTACAAAAACAAAAGGAAGGACAAAATTTTTTTTTAAATTAAAACCCCCCGATTAATCCAAATAAAAGCAATATTTACTATTAAAACCATAAAATCCACAACTACTTTAGAGTATCCCTTAATTTAACATTTTAACATTTTTACTTTAAATAAAATGTAAAGGTGTTTTCTTCTAATCTGGTGGTAAACTGCATGCTTTGGTAACAAAATCCAAGATTTTAACTATGGAGATTGCACAGTAAAGTGGAGAGGAATTTCCCAGAAAAGCCACCACCATGTTATATGATATGAAAATTTAAACACACATTAAGACCTTGTACTATTAAGTGCAAGAAACATACAAGAACACAGCTGGACCATTATGTCATAGATATATGACAAATATATATGTGTATATATATTTGAAAAAATCATTATGACATAGTGCCAGTGTAAGACGGACAGGAGCACAGGTTTTTTTTTTTAAGCAAATACAGCAGTGCTCACTTATGACAGTGGTTTTAATGTGACAATTTGGAAGCCTGCTATGTATCCTGCTTCAAGTCACTGACCTCCCAAAATCGTCTCTTACAGTTTAATTACAGGGCTTGGTAATTGATTTCAACTTCCAATTGTTACAAAGTGCTCATGAAATGCTTTCCATACTGAAAAACTTGGCTGTACTTTTTAGTAACTTGTGTTTCTGTGTTACTCTTTTCTAGAGGATCGTTGCGTTCTGTTTTCATTCAAAAGCTGCCTTTCCAAAGACCAAAGCTTTCAACAGCTGTGCTAACGAGCAATGTTTATTTGCCTGATCATCACAGAACACTGTGAACATGGCTACTGTACCCCAAGTTAGCTATATCATGTTTATACCACTTGCTAAAGTCTGTAACTTGTATCAAGGAACAACACTATCAGCCTGTTTAATAAGTATTACTTGCCATGGAAAGAATTTTTGTTTCCAAGTCCAGCACTTTAATCTGATGATTATTTGTGTCTGCAACGTACATCAAGCGGCCATTGTCTTCAACACACAAACCTCCTGGCTCATTAAAAGCTGACTGTGTAAAGCTGGAACCAACAGCATTGCCTGCTTCTCCTGTGCCTGCCAGGGTAGCACAGTTCTTCATCTTGGGATCTACAACCTTAATCTAGGACAAACAAAGGCACAAAAAAACTTCACTGAAAAAACCCCAGCAGGATTTAAAAGTTCTGTATTATATTATGTCCCACATTTTCAGAAGATGGCATTAACGTTTGATTACCTTAACTGTGCATCCTAGAGTTATCATTCTTTAACAAGTGACATGTCCCATTTTCTGCCCTCCCCACTCCCTGATGGACTTTACTTCTTCCTTTGGTCTTCATTCAGTGTTCCGTTCCCTAATTTTGAAGGTACCTACCCCTCTAGCATAAAATGGATTGTTTTTCTAATGTTTGTTGCCTTTCTGGAAACATGTGTGAAACAGTAAGAGTGTAACAGAATCGGCAGGCTAACTTACAGTGTTATATATCTTATTCCTCAAATTCAACGAATTACTTCTCTTCTAATGGATATAATCAGTGCACAGGTTTAGACATGAATGCTTATAAAACACCACATAAGAACAATCACACAAAACAATCTTGCTTATCTCAGAGTTCCATGGAGGCAACTCACAATACTTCTCAAAACTTAGGTGGCTTTTTTAAGGGAAAAGGCAAGTCCTCTTGTTCTCTCAGTTTTATCAAACCTGCAGTATTCCTCACTAAGCACTCCTAGCTCTTTCATTCTAGTTCAGCATCTTTGGGAAGACACAAGGAAAGAGTCTTTAGTCTGAACTGTAACTTGGCACTTTAAATTCACCTCCCCCAAGAGACCATCACATCAACACAAAAGAATGTGACAGCAAAACAATGGTAAATAAAAGGACCTATAGGGAAGGAAGGAAGGAAGGAAAGAAAAAGATCTCACAAAGAAACTCATATAATCTGTTTCCTCAGCTTAACAGAAACAAGCACGGTCTTTGTATGTTACTAAAACAATTCTTTGTAGTAATACAAATTTCAAAGTCTGTATATAACAAGTTACTATATGCTTACCTTATGATTATAGGAATCTGCCACATAGAGCAGCTTTCTTTTCTTGTCCCATGTTACTCCTAAGGGATGCTGCAGCTTTGCATTTATGCCTGCTCCATCCACATCACCAAAGGCAAACAAATTCTGAAAACGTATTTTATTTAATTAATACACTAGATTATTCAATGTTGACATGAATGTAAATGATAGTAATTAAATGGAAATTCACTGACTTAAAAAAAAAATCAAGACAATTTTAAAACAAGGATATTAAAAACTGGGAAGTGTGGATGCTAACCATGGAAATGAAAACTCTCACATCTAAGCTATAAATATGAATCCAGCTGGTTTAATGACCACACGGTGCTCAATGAAATTGGCTATTTTAAATATAAGTGAAGTAATTTCTCATCTGAGGAACAGCAATCTGCACCACAACCTGAGCGTCACAACTGGCACACATTTGCATTCCAAGCAGTGAAGTTAAGAAACTGATGGCCATGGAAACTGATTTACCCTCTCACCCCAAAAGTGGTTCCTCCGGGTCAGGCTTGAGGAATATTAGTAGGGCAGTGTGGGGAAGTTTGAAGTGATTACCAATGGATCTCTCTCTCCTCCTACAAGGTGCTTCACCGCTCCGTCCTTCAGCGAGATGGTTCGCACGGTGCTGCTCTCGCTGTCCACCACAAACAGGCAGTTCCAGGGATCCTCGGCAGCCAGGGACAGCCCCGAAGGCTGGGCAAAGCCTGCCTTGTGTGGGTATGCATTGTTCCTGTTCTCCTCATTTCCACTCCCAGCAAATCGAAGGCAGACTCCTTTCTTTAAATCACTAAAGGAAAGTAGGGCCCAATTTCAGTAATGAGTCTGAAATACCTCAGACATTATGTGTACATAGAAGCTACACTTGTGAGTTATAAAACCAGCTGTGCTGCAGCACAAGGAATCATTCAATGCCTTTGTGCTAGCTTTTATGACACCTCAGTATATCATTCATTACTAGGTAACTCGGCAAATGCAAGGAAAAGTAACATTCAGTTATATGAATGCACCTTACCAAGACACAGCTGTATAGCAAAAGTAGCATCTTTCATTTCATCCAACAGATGTGGGAAAAAGCAGGCAGACTTTAAAGCACACATGCCTTTAAACTAAATTATTTTTAGTTTAATTTGATTATCTCTCTTTGGGGTTTGAAAGCTGTTTATCACGACAAACAGCAATTTCACATGTCTCTCGGCACGGTTGCTTACCTTCCCTTTGGTAGTCTTCCACCTTCCAACATCAGTGCCCATATCTGATGGGTGCCTGCCATTGCTATCCATAAAACGTCATCTTCCTGGCTTCCTGAAACTTTTAAAAAGGGATGTATAAAACCAGATGAAAAAACCTCCACTTTGGAATTGTTTTATAAAACAAACAAGTAATCAAACCAACCCTGCTGTCCCTCCTACTCCAGCTCATCTTTTGCCATGGGGAAGAAAATAAAAACCCAGCCAAAAAAACAGAGCAAGAGAAGTAGAGAGAGTATCTTTCATCTACCAAAACCTGCTATTTTTCTTCTGTTTTCTTTCCAGGGCTATAAAGATAGTGGTTTTAATATCCCTATCTGATAAAGGCAACGTTTCAAATGGGATTTGCTCTTTGCAACATTTTGCTATTGTGTCTGGTTCACCTGTTATTTTTTGATTCATACCAGCCAACAATAAGTACATATCTTTGCTAAGCGTGGTTTTGGGGAGTGCAATCTTGAGGTTTTTTACTATGCTAGTAACAAAGTGATATATTCCAAAAAACTACGGGCAGTTTTTTTACAGGTTTTGAAAGAAAATCTTAATGAACAGAGAGGTGACATTCAAAAACTGCATTAAAATCTTTCTAAGATGCCTTATCTAGTCAGAGACAACATAAACATGTTTTTTCAAATTGAATGTATGAGTTATTGGAATAACTAACCACTCAACAGAAAAATACCTTCAAGGTGCTCACAGAAACTTTTTATTCACATGAACTTACGAAGCATTATGTATCCCATAGCTGTTCCTGAAAATAATGTCATGGATAATCTTCCTCCCACCAAATATTTTGGAGTTTCAAAACAAAAGAAATTTTATGTGAAATGCTTGCAAGCATTTTCAACCAGAGAAGTTAGTTCATGTTGCTCCTTGTTTTTACATAAACTAGAGCTCCAAAATTAGAAGTCAAATTTGCAAAGTACCTAAAAGCTTTTTTGTGTGCAAAAAAGGTTTGAAAAATGAGTTGCAAAACATACATTTTATGAGTTACAAGAAATGCTACCAAGGTTCCAACAATGCCAGAAACATTCCAACAATAAAAACCCAGAACAACACCTCCCTGTCCAAAAAAATCACTTTTGATTAGAGCTTGTTTCTAAGAGATTTAAATTGAGAAAATGGCCTATGAAATCATTTCACTACTTTCTACACAGTATATGCCCAGTTTTAGGATTTTACATTTCCATTATGCATATCTTGCACTTTTCAGATGTTACTATTCTAAGTACTCCAGAATGAAAAATGTTAGAATCACTGGTCTATTCAGAAAGAGAGCTTTTTTATCTTGCTATGCTGTGCAATTCATTCTGAGGGATGTCAAAGAGTGCTTTGTTAATTATTTAATATTCACTTTAACCACCAATTAAATGAAGGAGTAAGACTTGAACTGTTCCATCCATCTATCCAATTCACTAATACCATACACGGAGAACTCCCTTGTGACAGCTACATGTTGAAAAATTGAAAAGGTTTCTTACTCTAACTCCATACACTAAAAGACCTTTCAAATATTAGAAACATTATCAATATCAAATTCAAATTTTACTGAATATGTAAGAAAGATAGAGAAAAGATCCTTTCTTCAACTAGAGAAAAAGGCAGTAAAAATAAGTAAGAGCAACATAACTGTCATAAATTTTAACTCAACTTTCTACTGGATGGCCATTAGAACAAAGGGAATGGATATAAGCACAGAAACTGCACTAGCATACTCCATTGTGGAAAACATGTCTGAGCTCTAAAAAAAAAAAAAATTATATAAAACCAGAAAAGTAAAACCAATGCTTACTGCTGCACAGCTAAGGTATTTTATCACACAGTGGTCCTCACACTACATATTTCAATGCTTTATGTTCTGAAACAAAAGACAGAAAAACTTTTTCTTTCAGGATAGAGTAGTTTGAGGACATCACCACTGCTTGTTATCCTTGTGCTGTTCTTGCAGGAGCAGGGGGCCAGGGAGAATCAGCATGTAAAATTACGGTAATACCATCATTATCATAACTCCTTATCATCCATGAATGGAAAGAATTTATTTTTAAAGAATTTCTTATGAAACAACATAAGAGAACAAAGCAATTCTTTTACATTTATTCAATTAAGCACTACATTCCAACCTAACTTGAGCTGTTTCAAAAATCCAGTGTAGTTTCTCCTTATTAGGGTATGTGCTGTCTTATCTTTAGTGCTGCCTGTATCACGGCAAGGTATGGCTTGCAAATGTGATATACTTATGTTACAAATATTGAACAAGAGCTCTGAATGCAGCAGTATTCCACATTATATGATACTTCAGTTATTATATGATGTTTCGGCTCCTGAATGTGTCTCGGTTATACATCTGTGTTTTAAGAATTCACAACTTCAGAGAGTAACACCGCTGACTATTAGCGGTGAGTTTAAGCTGAATGCACAGAAATGATTTTGCTTTGCACCAGCCAACAGCAATATCTGTCTGAAGGGATTCCATTCCCAGGACTGCCCACACTTCCAGCTTCCCTATCTGGGGACTGCATGCTTGCTTCCAGTCTGGGAATTAAAAGCCTGGGAATCAAAGTTACATTTTGTGGCTGGCATCACTGACATTTTCTAAATAGACTGAAGTCTGAAAATATTATTCCTGTCTACTAATTTTATCTTAAAGGAAAAAAAAAAGCCAAAAAGGAAGAAGTCTGTTGGTACGCTCATCTTCTGCAAATTCTCAAGGAGCAAAAGGGGCTGTACAACACACCCTGCAGTTCACAGACAAGCACGCTGCCTCTGTGCACAGTGAATGTACATCTCAGCTTCTCTCAAGTCAAGGAAGTTTAGCAAATTAAATGCAAATCTGACTCAGAGAACAACTAGAGAATTGTCATTCTTCTTCAGTGAGACAGAGACAGCAAAGCCACAAAGGCGTGCTTTAGCACTGGAAGTGGACTGTTACAAGCACACTTCATCCTTTTTGGACAATTAAAAATTAATTTTCTTTTTTTTCCTGTGCTACCTGGAACTCTTTCACATTGTGTTGCATCATGCAAACAGCATAACCCTTTATGAAATAAAATGCTTCTGTAATTTTCCTCCCTAATTCACATACCTCCTCTCTCACTAAGGGAAATCCTTGGACATAGATATCAAGGGAGTGTCATACAACGGGAGATAACAGGGAGGTAAGAATGATGACTATAATGAAATATTTTTTATTTCTTTCACAAGTTTTCTAACTCAGGCCTTCTAGCTGTAATGGCAGTAAATATTTAAAAAAAAATCCAAAGCAGAAGAGACTGCATTTGTAAACATGAAAGAACTAATTTGGATTATTTGATGTTGGGATACATCACTATAACTACTAAAATAAAAAAAAGCTAAGTCTGGTTATGTGTTTTACTCATTCCTAATTAAGCACAGTAAACACATACACTTTACAATACTTCAGCACCACAGTCTCCCTTGACTTCCAACACCCACATTTCACATTCAAAAGTACTTTTAGCATCAAATGGTAACAGTTAAAAAACGTGTCTTGTTCTGACTCCAGCATGCCTGATAAAGCCTCCCTAAGACTTACTAAGGATGTTTATTTTCAGCAGTTTTGCATTTGGAATTTTGCAGTAAAAACAGTATCTGATATCTCAACTAGTCTAGAAAACTGATTTGTAGTTTTAGCTTCTTTATCATGAGCATACATTTAATTCATAGAACAAGACTATAGACTGTGGAACAAAGAGAATGAGAATCATCACTCCAGGTATAAATATTATAATTTTTTTACAGTTTCAAGTCATGGACTTCAAAATTATTCTGACAACTGTTAAGATGGCAACTCTGCTAATCAAATGCTTCTTTTTACTGTAGAAATCAGTTTACTCATCATCATGGATTTTGTCAAGATGCAGATAAATCCAGTTTAAAAAAGTAGTCTGTCAAATTAAATTGTGTGAGATTACTGTTGAATATCGAGTCACAACTCCTATTACACCCTTTCATTAAGACTTTGGTCTTTGTATATCAAAGGCATGTTTATACTAAAATACTGACAGAGGTACCTAATGTCTTGATCTGTTTCTATGGTGAACATATGAAATACTAATAACTTTTGTTGCTATTACTATTCAGCAGTACCATAAACCCTGTAATCTCTCAGTTTTGGCTACAGAGCATTTAGTCTACATTTTAACTTGGTTCCTGTAGAGGCAAATTCTTTCGGGCAGATTGCAAAAATAAAGCTACTAGTTCCAAAAGTTTCTCTCTCCTCAGTTTTCCCCCCAATGCTTAAAGGAAAAACAAAACCCAACCCAATACAGAAGCCATATTTGTCCCTCTCTGACATTCTGTCAACAGTATGAGTGGGTTGACCCACTCAGACAATGTACAGAAGAAAATGCACTTCAGAAGTCCCCCCAAAACAAGACTTGGTAAGGTCCTGCTTCACTGCACTCCTGCACTGTAACTTCTTAATTTCGTATTTCTCAAAAGACTTTTTCACCTTAAACAGTTCTTACGAAGGAATAAAACCCTACTATAAATCTTTCACTCCGTCTGTATCTTTAACAAAGTTACTTTTTCTTTGAAATGTCAAGAATTTAAAAAAAAAATAATTGTCATTTACAAGTAATTTAGGATCCTACTCAAGAAGACATGTTCAGACATAAACAGTTCATGTACGATCTGAGCTCACCCAGGAAGTGCTAATTGCTTACTGCTCAGGTGATTATCGTTTTGGGGGTTTTTTTGGGTAAAATTAGGGAAGAATCACCATGAGTAATTCAGAAAAAAAAAGAAAAAAAAAAAGAAAAAAAAGAGTGTTTGCTCTGGAATGCAGTGATACTGAATAATCCTCTAGCAGAAACACAGAGAGGAAAAAAAAAAAACTTACATACTTTTGCCTTTTAAGGGCTATAAAAATTGCACGAGTGTGATAAGGTACTGTACTTTCATTTAAATATTATCTACGTAAGACTTAAATTGACGTAAAAATTTCCAGCTGGTTTAGTGAAAGCATGGTCAATACTGTACTTGGGAGTGTCTGTAAATACACTACAATCATGCAATTTAAGACCAGATTTTGGAATGCGAAACACACGGTTATGTCACCAAGCAGAAGTCATTGTCCTGTTCCTTCCAGCAAGAATGCAGCTATCAAGAACATTTCACGCTCAAATCAACTGTGCATTAAAGTATCACTTGCTTTCAACACCCACTAAATAAAAATAGAAGGGGACAACGGGGAAAGCTAAAAAAGCACACAGTAATTTCATAATGTATTTTTAAGCTGCTGGCCCTCCCCTTCTATTTCCCGCACAATCTGTGTCAATGCAAATTTCAGCACCACTCTCAACAAAGCCAGAATTTAATCCTTGGAGTTCATTCAAGACTTTTAATGGGAGGGCAAAACACAAGCTCAGTGGCCACAACTAAAGAAATAAAAGAGATGACAGGGAAGAATACTGTCTGTCTGAATCCTACCGTGTGTTTTGTCTCCATTAACCCCCCTGACTTAAAGGGAGACATTTGTGCCAACTTTATTTTAAATGGTGTTTCACACTCAATCTCTTTGTCTCAGACTTCAGCATCTGTATAAAATGAGGCAACAAAACCCTACTTACGAAAATACTATGCGGATGCTTAAAAGCATGCTACTTAGCAGTATCTGTTCCAAATATTAACTTATTCACATCCTCATAAAGCTTTTCTCAGTATTTTTAATTTCCCAACAAACCATATATTAAAAATTTAAACAAATAATGAAGTCTTTTAATTTATCAATATATACTCTAAACTGTGTGTAGGAGTAACCTTGAGAAGTATCAGTGATACAGGAAAAAAATTTCTCTTAGGATGTAACCCTTCCCCTTTAGGACTTCAAAAAAGGTCAGCATAAGATGCTCGATACTATCTAGTATAGTACATAACCAGCTTAAACATTTAAACTTCCTTTTTTTTCTCCCTTTCATGTTCTGGGTATCATGGCTCTGGATACTGAAAGGAAACTCAGAAACGTCACTTGTTTAAAAATTTATAAAATCCATATTAACACCCTCAACTATAAATCTATGTTCTGAAAAGAAAAAAATGCCTCTTGCACACAGTTTCAGCTACATAGGCCTAAGGAAAATGAGAAAGTATGCTATTATTTACCATATGCTAAGCCAGCTAACACAAAAGTCAAACTTTTAAAATTTGTCATAATGAACCTAAGCTGTTGAAGCACACATTACCTCCTGCAATTTGCACAGAGATAAACACAAGCATGTGTAAAGAAAGGATATTGCTGTGTGGATGCAAACAGAAGTAATTTTGAAACTCTCATTAATTACTTCACCCATCCAGATGCCTAAATAGACACTGGCATAGCAGCTTTAACGCTGACAACAGGGTACCTAGTTGTAGGACAGCACTCTGAGAGGCACAAATGCATCCTTTGATATACTGGATTGCAACAGAAGATCCCACTAAGCTCAAGCAATTTGCGACTTTGCAATCTGCAACTCAACAATACAGCTTTGACAAACACTGCTGCATTGCTGACAAACTATTTTGATGTCTGGCAACAAAATTAAAGAAATCAGCGCAACTCATGACAGTAAAAAATTCACTGCAAACTCTTAAAGCAAAAAACTCCTGGTTCCTCATGCTCTGGGACAGACTTCTGTTTGCATTCTACTCAATGCAACTCTCCATTTCGACAACTCTCTCCGATTATAGTTTTCTAAATAATTTTGTATTGCTATTAGAGTAATCTACATTTTTCCCCCATTTCATCTATTTGGCTTATTATCTTCTCAAAAAAAAAAAAAGACTTTAAATTGATTTAATATCTTCTTAACTGACAGTTTATATTATACGTTGCAGCAATCTAAATAGAATATTGACCAGTAGGTTCTACCTGAAGATGAAAAAATCTACACTGGTCTGAACAGAGTACATTCTGAAGACCTGACTTTTATGGAAATGCTTATTAAAATTCAGCAGTCAGTGTTAAACAGTGCAGATGACTAATCTTCTACAGATGACTAACTCAGTAAGTATAATGTTCATGTTGATAACAATTATCATATCAATTAACATTTAACAAGCAGAGCTTTCATAAATAAAAAAGTATCAACATATATTCAATTACTGGTAGAAGCAGAAGAGAGCACCATAAAAATTAAAAGTAAAATTATAGGATACTTCGAATAGTTCTGTCAACCAGCTCAAGTTTTTGAAACACTAATCAGTTATTAAGTCTCTTTGATGATTTGCAAAACAATTTGCTCTGCAATAACATCCCAGAGAGACTATCTTTCTGGTTCAAGATCTCTTGAAAACCATACCAATCTACTCATACAAGTCTACTGGTTCACAAAAGGAAAATGACATTGAAGAAGATTCACCAAAATTCATGCCTGCATTAATTAGCAACGTGCATCTGGTGAGACTGTCTTTCAGGTATTCCTCCTTTCTCTCACAAGTAGGATTCCATATGCTTAATTTTCACTGGGAGGGCTGCTGACAAAGCCTTTGAAAAAAGGCTTTTTTTTTTGGGTAGAAGACATGTTAATGAAAGACATGTTTATTAAATTTCTCCTAGTTGCTTACTTAAGTACTCAAGGCTGCTGGTGGTACTCTGTCTGCACTGACAGTGTATCTGTACCAGAAGATCTCTACACTATCAGCATTTAGGAACCAGCTCCACGGACCTGCTGGAGCAAGGCCAGAGGAGGTCACAAGGATGACCAGAGGGCTGGAACACCTCTGCTATGAACACAGGCTGAAAGAGTTGGAGTTTTTCAGCCTGAAGACAAGAAGACTCTGGGGAGACTTTAGAGCACCTTCCAATACCTAAAGGAGACTTACAAGAGAGCTGGAGAGAGACTTTTGACAAGGGCATGGAGTGATAGGACAAGGCGGAATAGCTTCAAACTGAAAGAGGGCAGGTTTCGATTAGATATTAGGAAGAAATTCTTTACTGTGAGGGTGGTGAGGCCCCGGCACAGGTTGCCCACTGTGGATGCCCCATCCCTGGAATTGTTCAAGGCCCAGCTGGACAGGGATTTGAGCAACCTGGTCTAATGGAAGTTATCCATGCCCACAGCAGGAGGTTGGAACTAGATGGACTTTAAGGCCTAAACCACTCTAGGATTCTATGTTCCCTTAATTCTAATATGAGCATGTCTTCCTCCCTCATAACTGACCCGAGATTTTAACAAATGCTTGCATGTTAGTAAAATGTTATAATTTATTACACTTGCAAAGACCTCTATTCAAGGTATTAGAGGTAAATCATGCTACTTCCCCACTCCACTCAAGATATCTGAACACTGAAAGTCAACTTTTTATGCCTGAAATACCAACCCAACAGTTTGATGCCCCATGAAAGCATTGTTAAGAAACTGGCATCTGCAACTTGCAAATTAAATTGAAATGGAAACACAAAATAACTGCCTATCAACTCGCAGTCAATAAAACATGGCAGTTATGAGATGTCAAGTTCAGGTGTGTGTTAAGTGAATCAGCAAAGAAACCTACTCAAGTCCCCAGAAGCTGATTCTTGCATCCTGTTATGCAAAGATTTATTCTACCTCCTGATGCTCGCAAGGTTTGTTCTGAGGTATTCCTCTCCTATCTGACTGACTCTACTGTGACCTTGAGCCTAATGATTTCATGTCACCTAAACAGGAATAAACAGAGGTCCCCAACTAAAAATATTTTTATTTCCTTAACTCAAATATTTACAAGTGGTCAGACATGTCAGTCAAGGAAAGGAACTTACAGACAATGCATCCTTCTTGTAAAACATACCTGCTGCTTAAGTGATCCTGGCATAAAGCACTGGCCTAACAAAAGCAATCACAGTTTCCTTTGTGTTTGGCTCCAGTAACCACATAACTTGCCTCAAAAGAATTTTTCTTTCATCAAGTAAGATTTCGGGATCCAAAGCAGAACTGCAGTTACCACTTGCAACTGAAACCACTGGTTTTTTACACTCAGTTGTACAGAAAATCTTCATTTTTTTAAATCTCAGATTAATACCAAAACAAGCAAACATATAGCAAACAGTCATACATATGTAAATATGAGATGTTAAAGCTCAACTGATACACTACTTGAACTTCCAAAGACCACATCCCACGGCGAGCTGATGGGCTGTTCTTCTCCTTTTGCTCCACCTTCCTTATCAAAACCTTGTATCCCAACGCCTGCTACAGTGGTCACCATCTCTAATTCCAGGTCAATCTACGTGAAGCAAAATGACACACACTGAATATATAAACCTAACTGGAAGTTACAGATAATTTAAGTTAGATGTCAAAACCAGAAAAATTCTAACAAATACCAGGTATTTATTTATGTAGGAAAATAATTAATGTTACCACAATGCTTGCTGATAATTAATTTTACCACAATGCTTGGGGGTGGGGAAGCAGCAAGCAGCATGAAAAACATGTGCCTGGAACTCTCTTCCACATGCAACAAAATTAACACTGCTCTGTCAAGATTTGCTCTCCAGTTGTAGGAAAAAAACAACCCAAATTTCTAGATAAATACTTAAATAAACAATGGATGGGGATGTTTTATTTTAAAATTCTATAGGAATATGATGTAAAAACTCAGATACTGTATTTCCCATCTCCATATCAAGTAATCTGAGCAAAGTAAATTATTTTTTCAGTTTTTTTCATGCCCTACAGCAAAAAATTATTTTATTTTATTTTTGCAACCTAAATCCCTTTATTTTTCCTCACCCTTTCACTGACTTCCTAAGTGAGTTCCAACATCCCCCGTGAATTTATCAGGATGATCATGTAAAAAGGGAGTCTTTCACATACAGAATCTTCTAACTTCTGTAGCAGTAAATGCACTCCTTTTGCAAGGTCCATGGTCTGCACAAGCATTTGAAATAATTTCCTGTAGCTATTGTGTTACTTTAATTCTTGGATACCATCATGGCACATTTAGATGAAAGGGAACAGCTTACTATCATGGAAAATGCTGAAGCAATATGATCCAGATCTTTAGGTGTTTCTGTGCTGTCTTTGCTACCTGCAAACGCTTAATTTCCTGTGGTCACCAGGCTGCAGTGGTGAATATTAATAAGATGAGGGCTCTGGAGAAAACTACTTTGGTCACCACTCAGACATAATGGTGAGGATCTGAGTACAAGATATTCTGTGATGCATACAATACTTCAAATAATAAGGCTACATTATATTGCATCACCAAACTTAACTTCAGATTATCCCAATTCCTACATGCTAAAACTTTGCAAGTGTTTAATCAAACAGAATACACATGCAGCCAATTCTGATACTAAGGCAGTTACCTGTATTTTAGAGACTCAAACAGTTAAGGGAAGTTTAGATATTCACTGAACCACAGCACTACAATAACTTTAGATAAGAATCTGATACTACTGGAAGTGAAACAAAACCAGTTTTTGCTTCCAGTACTAAGAATAGATGTTTCTCATAACAGGAAAGCAATAGTGACTAGAAAAAAACCACAACAAAACTCTGTTATGCTATAACGAGGCGTCCATCTCATCTTCATTTGACAGGAAGCACAAAAGTATATGCAGCCTTTAAAAAAACCCCAAACCTGCAAAACACCATTTATTTATAAGATATTGGACCAAATTTTCTTCCTGACATTAAGGATATTCCGAGAGTAATTAATTTGGTGTAAATTTTCATCTGTGTAAGTAGAATACAGTATGAGATTAAATTTTTAGTTTCCTTATGGAAAATTTACCTTCCTAATTAGGTGATTTTCTGTATCAGCTACATAAATAACATTATTTTTTATAGCAATCCCTTGTGGTGAGTTGAAAGCTGCCTCTGAAAATCTTCCATCTGTCCTTCCACTGTTTGGACCTATAAATAAAACAAAGCAAACGCAAAAGTAATTTTAATAAAAAGCCACCTTTACATACATTTAAACCTGTAAGAGAATGACATATTCTAAGAGCTGCTTTCACAGCGCCTTGTACACTGTACATTATTACTGTTTTGTGTAGTCTCATTTTAGTCACTGTGATATGTAATTAAAATAGCCTGGTGCTATTAAGTTTTGAACTCAATCTGAATAAGTTCTCTGCTTCTTTAGGCTCATAGTTCAGAGAAGTCTTAGTAAGGTTCTAAATTGTTCTAGAAGGGTCTAAATAGGGTTCTAAATTGCACTAAAGGACAACAGCAACAATGAAAGACAAAAAAACCACAGCTGTTTCATTCTCAACTACATCAAAACAAGCCAACAGAAAAAACTTTAATTTCCAAAACTCTACTTAATTTCGTTAATTTAGATTTTGGTTTAATCTCAAATGAAACTAATGTCTGATT
This sequence comes from Cephalopterus ornatus, assembly GCA_013396775.1. Classification (NCBI taxonomy): domain Eukaryota; kingdom Metazoa; phylum Chordata; class Aves; order Passeriformes; family Cotingidae; genus Cephalopterus; species Cephalopterus ornatus. The sequence goes on from VZRE01002354.1 coordinate 47,817, forward strand.
AGCAACATTTTCTCATTAAAAATAATAATTAGGTAAAAGATGACATGGAACTAATTACACAAAAGAACAGTGAGAATGATGGAGTGACAGCCTTCTGCACAGAACAATAAGAAAGGAACATGACCCTAATATAACAGCATGAAGGTAAGCATCGTATTTCAGAGGCAGTAGCATTTAAAGTGCATTAGCAGTATATGTCAGCAGAAGACATTTAGGTATGAGTTATGTGTGTATCATGATTTATGATGCAAATACAACAATTTCAACCTTTGTGCATGCCCACGTTTATTGCTGTATTATCAACTTCATTACATTATTTTCTGCCCACTGAGTCATTTAACTGAGTCACTGAAATACACAAACTTTTACAACCCACTGTCAGAAGTCCATTTAGACCTTAACAGATATGAAGGACTGAAGTACTGGTGTATCATATTCCAGTAGTTCCCCTTGTAAGCATGAGAGTGCACGCCCCCAGGGAAGGGAATAGCACAGAGTGCCACAGGAAGGACGGGTACCAGTTGGGAGGTTAGGACACTCCCTCTGAATTCCTGTTTAATGACCATATCAGCACACTGCTGGGTAGCTTGTGGGCAGAGATTAATCTCACATATCAAGCAGAAACCAAATTCTCTTGCTTTTGCCATAAGAAATTCTGACTGTACTTCCTACAGGAGAAGAGTATTTAGACTAATGCCTTAATGATAAATCAGGTTAACTTGGATAAATAGTCTCTCTATCCCAATGCACTGTCACTTCAAACAGTAAGAGATTTTTCCTTCCTTTCTTTAAACAGCAGTGCCATTGGTATTTTTATGAGGTTTGTAGGATCCTGCCATGGGGCAGGCATTAGCCAACATCAGACTAAGCAAAATAGGACACATCAGCACACAGGTCCTGATTCTGAGACATCAATGAACCATTGTTTTCAATAATTTGGGGATGTGACCACTTCCTAAATCTGTCTATTATGGTTGCTCACAGATGGACTGTTCTAACATGCTGCATTATGATGCATCTTTGACCACAATTCAACATTCTCTTCTTCTGTTGAAAAGAGAGGCATTACAGTCTGTCTTTTCCCTGCCTTGCTGCTGGATGTGGATGTAACATCCCTTATATCTAAAACCACTTCTAACTCTCTCAGAAGATTACAAAATCTGTTTTCGTAATTCATATTGGACATCACGTGAAAATAGGAATTTTAGTCAATGAAGCAATGAAAAAAAATTAGGCATCTCAAACAATTTTGCATCAACACAGTCCCACACTGATGGTCTTATACTACATCCCCCCAAATCAATAAAAGTGAGTTCTGGCAATACTTATAAACTTCCAGGTCCTTCAAGAAAAGAATCAGCCTACCAGGCCCAGCAAACATCCCCTACTTCTAAACTGAAATTACTATGACAAACTTATATATACATATACCCTTACCTCCAATAGTGTGTAGAATTTGTCCATTTTTACGAGTAACCAAAATCCTATGGTGTCCAGTGTCAGCTATTACCAGCCTTTCTCCTGAATTATCTACAGTCACTTTGCCAGGAAACAGCAGAGGAGAAGGTGGGAGGGAGTCTCTGTACAGCTTTATTCCAATGTTGTTATCTTTGATTTGTCCTCTTTCCTTGTAGAATTTCAGTGTTACGGAAGTAAATAAAAACAATTTCTCTCTGTGTCCCTCTCCAACAAGTGAAAACAGCATATTTCCACGAGGCCCAAGGATGACCAGGGTTGGCCAGCAGGACACTTCTAGTTCATGCCATAGTGTTGCGTCTGCGTCGTTTACTACAGGGTGGACAATATTATACCTCAGAACGGCACTTTTAATGTTATCCAGAACCTTCTCATTTGGGAATTTCGCTGAATGGACACCAACAATAACAAGACCATCTGAAAGAAAAAGTAAAGTTGTGTATTGAAACGTATTTGAATTAAAAAAAACAAGAAAAAATGAACCACAGTTATATCACAATGTACCTGACTGCTTTCTGCAGTCAGAGAGAATTTAAACAAAAAGCAATTACATCTCAGTAGGAATACAAAAAACTACGCATAGAAAATACTGAAACTCAGAAATAACACTTCAGTAAAATTACTGAACTTTAGGACCATTACTTCCCCACCCGGTTAACATTTAGTATGTCATAAACTGTTCTTAGTTCCCAAACCTCTACAAACTAAGGCAGAAAATACTTTCAAAATAATTACGGATAAGTTGTAGTTCAACTGATACTTTGGGTTTTTTTAGAATGCTTATGACACCTAATTGCCTTCTGATTCCTATACACAACTATGATGTTTAATTTTTTCCCACCATTAACTGAAGCCACAAGAATAACATTGAACTCTGGAAGTCCAGAGTTACCTTGATATATCTATTTCTAGATAAACAGTAAAAAAAATAATGTATAGGCTTCTGAAATCAACACAGTATTCTATATTTCAAATAAAAATGGAAGTGATGACAACTGTGACAAAATGACAAATAACATCTGTTACAAACCAGGTAGGCTTGAATATAAGAATTTCACAGATACAGAATTAAAGAGTCACTATAACTGACACAGTCTTTATCATCTCCATAGTTGCAGCATGTTGCAACATCAGACAGCTGAAGCTGTACTATCATTAACTGCTGAACTCCAGCCACCAGGTCAAATATTTTAACTGTAAAAGGATCAGCACCGTGATGTTTTTTGTCCTTCAAAAACATCATTAAAGCTAGAAAGAAAATTCTATAGTGAACACCTTATTCAAATAAGTTATAACATCCCCTCATGAAGAAAACTCCTGTGGAAAGTGACGGATGCTATGCCGAGAAATAACAATATGCACACCATTTAAAACACTTTATTTGAAGGATTATAGCAGAGCACAACACTGGATTTCTGCCAAGCTATTTCTGAATATTAAAAAGTACTTCCTCTTATAGAAGTAATTTCTGGACTGCTGATAACATGAACTGAATATGCACTGGGGTTTAAAATAACTTTCTGAATGCCACTTGAAACACAGAAATAGCACCACTGAAGATAGCAGCGAGAACATATCAGATAAAGATGCTGGGCGACATTTAATCCTATGGAAAGCAGTCTTCATTTTGAAACAGATCTCCTGAAGTTCCAGACAATAGAACTGTGGCACATATACTACGATATATATGTAATGATTTCGGATCATCCTGCACAGCCTCTTGTGTTTAAACTTCTCACGTCTGATGATCACATTGCTTAAGAGTCAACATACTCCATGTAAGAGGGCATTTGAACCACATAAAAAGTAATCAGATTATCAAAAATGTATGTACACAATGTACAATCAAGAAATTTATTTCTTATAACTAAGAAAAAAATAGGCAGTATTCCTTCAAATACTCAAACGAGATTAAACATCCAAATGCATTATGAGATACATGCGTTGTTAGAATAGGATGCTTTGTTCTTCCAACTTTTATCTTTCTCAAGTTTCTTGAGTCAACAGCTCTCCCCTTCTCTTTCTCCTTGTGATTAGTAATTCACATTTAACTTGAGAGAAGAAGATGCACACTGACATAAGTCCAGGTACTGAAGTATTTTTCTATGGTTAAAAAACCACAACCCTTACTGCCTTGATATATTTTATACATATTACTGTAATGCTAAGATTTACACACTTAGCACAGCAAAGAAAGATTAAATAATTCTGGAAGGGTTGATAAAAAATCCCCATGACAACAGCAGAAAACTATCAAAACGGAGATCTATAATGAAAAAAATCCCAGTGTATTTTTCTGTTTGTTTGAACCATCAAGCACCTTAATCTCTTCCTGAATCCAACTGCTATCCTCTGCTTCCTAATGGATTAAATTTAAGATTAATGTTCCACACACCTGCTCTTCTTTCCCTTTACCTCCACTTTCATCCTAAGTATTTTTTTTTTCACTCTGGTTCCTGCAGGAACAGGATAGCTCAAATCCAAAAACAGCTTACAAGGATAGTTCAAATCCAAAAATCATTTATCACCATCAGCAAAGTACTTTCCTCAAGTAATAACTCCTATGACAGGAAGTTTAATACAAGTCAAAGAAAAAACATGTCTCCAAGTGGACCTTAAGCTCAGAGTGCTGCAGCCTCTTCTACACCAGTATAGAGATGTAAAGAGAAAGCTTGAGGGGGTAAGTTGTTAAAACGAAAATCTGGTTATCAGCCGATTTAACAACTTAGCCTTAAATAACAGCTATATTAATTCAATAACAGTATACTATAAAATATTTATAATTTAAAGATATTGCTCATTGTATGATCAATGTAACCTTCTGAAATCCCAAGTCTAGACCTTCTTCCCAACATGCCTGATATCCACAGCAGTCCACTTATCATTTGCTTATTACCTTCCACTTAAAACTGACTCCCTCTCAAAAAAATGCCACAAAGGTTTTTCTTTATCTAATAAAGTTCCTAATATCTGAAACATTATACCACATTTCAATTTTTTCCAAAGCAAACAGCTAAGCTTTCAAAGGTAGAAAAACTAGTTTGAGTCTTCTGTGAAGTGCTATGTGAACGTATGTAAAGGACTATAAATGTATGCAAATTTCAAAGATATTGCAATCTCCTTTTCTAGTGGAAGAAGGTAATACATGAAAATAAATGCTGCCAAAATTAATCCCAATCAGAAACAGCAATGGAGAATCAGACTTATACATTTTAAGATAATTTTATTTACTACATATAACACAATATTTTATGGCTGAAAATAACACTGTTCTTTATCTCACAGTCCAGTATATTAAAATATGCATGATAAGTGAGTAGCTGACACACTGTGTAAGACCACAGCTTATCTCCGACAAGTCATCATGATGACAAGAGGCTGCATTCTAAATAGAAATTACCCTGCATTTTTATTCACTCAGAGTGAGAGACAGGTCTCATTTCAGATGTGACTTTAAAGAGCATAATTCCCTCTCTAGAACACAGGAGTATTATATGGTATACAATATGATGCCAATACCAAAAAAAATTTAAATTAAGCTTATATATTTTGTTATTTGAGTTCCAATGGAAAAAACCCAAGTAATCTTAATTACATCCAAACTAACACCTTTACTACATTCTTCTCAGAGCTGCTTCCTCAATCAAGCATAAAGAGTTACATATATTAACTTTGAGCTTGTATCTTACATCATTGAGTAGCTTTTTGCAAACAGCCTTATTTAAAGATATCAGATTTTAAGCACATATCCTGTTTGTCTAATTATACAGACACAACAGACGCTTTATTTAACCCTATTTAAAAATGTGATGGAAATATACACAGTCACATTTTTTAGGCTGCTTAAAAGGTTAGAAGACATTTTTAGACAGCCCTGAAATATTGCCAGGAGTTCAGTAACCAGCAGCAAAGTGACTCAGCTACACTGCCTGCAACACTGCCAGGAAATTCTATTCCAAGCAAGCCAAAGCACTCTTACCTTTATCAGAGTACTGGTGCTCTAAGGCATGGAGATCAGGCAGCAGGTGCAAGCAATTGATGCAGCAATAAGTAAAGAAATCCAACACCACAACTTTTCCACAAAGGTCTTTGTGAAGAGAAATAGGACCTTCAGTGTTTAACCATTGTAGATCTGGAATTCAGAGAACGGTGATACCCAGTTAGGGGAAGGGCAGGGAAAGGCAGACACTTGGACCTAATTTACACAACACCACACAATGCTCCTGGTATATTCAACTTCAAAAAAAAAATTTCGACATCCCTTTTTATGCAAGTAGAAAAGCAACCAAAAAGTATTTATCCAACTCATCCTTATGTCCCATAATTCTTCATCAATATTATTAACAAGATTTACTGTAATATCAAAGTGTAGTTTATAGCTTTAAATAGGCACCTTTTAATTGAAAGAACATGCAAGTCTCAGAACAAATTCACACATTGTAAAACATGATTTACATTATTCAACTCCCAACAACATCCTGTGGGTAACAACCATTTCAAACTCACATAAAGGCTAGTAAAAGCTAGAAAGTGTTAAACTCTTAATGATTTTTCAGTTTTGTAAAGAACTGATTTCAGAGATCACTGAAATATTTTTTCACTTATAGATTTGATCTTGATTTTCAAGGTTTGAAATGACAGGTATAAATCAATACTGTTATATGGGAAGAAATACAACATTTTCAGATAGACCCAGCAGGACTCATGGTCATTTATTCTAACAACTGGACACAAGACAAGAAAGCATTCTTTCCTCACTGGTAACTGATCCCATTAAAATCTGTTAGCAAGATAAGGAATAAATATCCTAGAATATGGTCTGCCATTATTATCTCTTAACATTTCTGAAAATCTTAGGGGGAAAAGTTAGATGTGATACAATGTTAACATGAACTAAGTTTTTGAAGGCCTTTTATTAAAAAATGAATGTTGACTAATCTAAAAATCCTCAAAAGTTCCACTGACAGTTTCAGCAAACCAACTTCTTGCAGTCCCAGAAGTTATTCCTGCTGAAGTCAGCAGGAGGCCGTTTTCTGTTTCACTAAGAGGAAGACTGATCTCTACCTCCATATGCTTATGAACATAAATGAATTCCACAGCCATTTAGCTTTGGTGATAATAATAATTTATCAAGCGTATGCATTATTTCCATAGCACAAGGGCTTTACTTTTTAAAAGAAAAGGGTAGTTTATTTTGCTGCATTGCTCCCCTTTTCACTAGAATACCTTTAATGAAAAAACACTTGAAATGAAAAACGTTGGCTATCTATTTGAGCTCTTTTTAGAGGGGAATATAAGTCTTGAAAGAATACTCAAGTGAAACAATATTTATCACAAAACCTAAAAATCAATTCAGGGGTCCAAATCTACACAGAAAGAACATTCCCTTTGCTTCCGTGGTTAAAAGTCATAATTCATTCCCATGACATGTGTGATTTTAACCCTGAGGTTCACCTCCTGAGGTTTCTGTCTGGCAGTCAGATGTGAGCTCCCACAGCTGCAGAGAACCTCACTAAGGTTTGAAGGACTATGAGCAGGACTTGCAAGATCGTACAAGGTTTAACCCTTGATTTCACCCTTAGGACAGGAAGAGATATAGAAACGCATTAAATGTGTGAAAGGGGCAAACCACAGAAGGAGGATCAAGGACATCTCCAGCACAGTTTGTGTGTGAGGGACATGGAAACTGACATGGAAACTGACAATCGGGGTTAAGTCATGGGAAGGGAGAGATGGGGAACATCCTAAGGGATACTCAGGGAAACCAAGGTTGCTCAGGAGAAAGCTGGGAGTTAGTAAGGTTCTCGCTACGACCAGAAGTGACAGATAACCAATTCACTGTACAGATGGGAAGAGCTTTATTTAAAAAAAAAAAAAAAATAAAAATAGTAAATTAACGAAGCTAGCAGAGGTTTAGAAAAGAGGATTTAAAGAACGGGGGTTTTGCAGTACCAAGGAGATCATGTTTAAAGGCGTTCTTTCTCCTCGCCCTTCGCTCCTGGTGCTTCCAGGAGTGACACCTCCAGGAGCTACAGGCGTCCTTTACAGGAGCAGCTCACGGGGCCGTCCCTGCCCGGCCCTGGCGGCCTCGGGACCTCCGGGCACACCGCTCCCGGCGGGAGCCGCAGCTCCGCCACCTCCCCGCGGCGGCCCCGGGCCGCGCCACCCACCTCCGCCGAGCTCGGGCACCGTCAGGTCCCGCTCCCGGCTGTCCACCTTCTTCAGGTACTGGTAGACCAGGTTCTCCTTCTCCTGGGCGGTGTCGGCGTCGAGCAGCGCGTACTCGAGCTGTGTCTGTGCGGGCAGCAGCCCCGCCAGCCCGCCCGCCGCCATCGCCTCGCCCGCCCGCTGTTTACGGGCCTGGCGCTTCCCCGCCGCACATTCGGCACCGCCCGCGGCGCCGGGCGGAACGCCGCGATCGGAGAAGAAAATGGACCGCAAAGCACGGGCACGCGGTAACGCGTCCGCCCTGAAGCGGGACCTCCTCACTTACTCCCTGTTTTTACATATCCTGGGTATCCACAGCAGCACATTCCCCAAAGGGAGCCCGCGGTGGCGATTCCCGCGCGGCAGATTCAACACAACCCGCCTCGCCCCGGCCGGCGGCTGATGTGTTTGTGAGGTGTGGGGGTTGAGCAGCGCCGGCACAGAGGCCAAACCGGCAATTTAAACGCTGGAATTTTTTTTTTTAATTTTTTTTTTTGGGGTGGTGGTGGGGGGAATACTACGGGAGAAGAGGAAAGTTGAGCGACAAGCCGCGGTGACGAACCTGCGGACGCGAATGCGCTGCGGGGAACGGCCGGGGACGCGCCCGCCCGCGACGCGCGGAACGCCCTGGGGGCGTTGGGACAGCCCAGGGGCCATCCCGGGATACTCTGTGGGCACCGGGGGTCCCGGGACACCTCGGCAGCGATCTCTTCGTCGTTTTGTTTTTAAATCTTTCTGCTCGGGAGCGAGGTGTCCGGGCTACCCCTCCCGAGGCCGGGTAGGTGCTTAGGAGCGGGGAGAGCTGGAGGAAATGGCTCGTCCTGCAAGTCTTGGCAGACTCGGGTCCTGTTTAACAGAAGTAGCAAATCTTCGAAGAGGCGCTCATTGAATTATTTTTTAGGATAGGATCCACCATGCTTCTGTCCCGTCACGGGCCCAGTGTTGATTTTCTAATGTGGGGTTCTGGACCTTTTCCTCATATAGTGAAGAGTGGAGGGAAGAGAAAACACATTAGCGGGAGGAAAGGCAGATTTGTGAACTGTTGCTTAGAAGAAAGGGGTGTTTTTCCTGTGTTGCCATGTCTGAACATGCTTTACTGGAAGAGGAGGACATTTGGGAGTACAAATCTATTAGGAAGCAAAAGCATCAAAGTAATTCACAGAGCATCTCTACACCTGTGCAGAAAGTAAGTGATGACAATGATAGGCCAAAAAGAAAGAGAAATAGGAAAAAGAAATTCGTGGAAAAATCTGATACACTGCAGAAAACCAAGCAGAGGTCCTGGCCAAATCAGGATGTGGATCAATGTAAAGATGACAGTAGTGTGCACTCCCAGGAAAGCGTGAGTAGCCTGACGGAACAGAGCTCACAAAAGGCAAAACCTGTGCGCAATGGATACTGTCCCAGCTGCCAGATGCCTTTCTCTTTGCTATTGGTCCAGACACCTCAATGGCACGTTTATGAATGTTTGGATACTCCAGGATCCATTGAAAAAGGTATGAATAGAGTAAGAAAAAAAGCCTTCAAAGAAAAGTTAGAGGTTTCTCACATAATGTTGCTTTAAACCTTGTTTTTCGTATTTAGCTCAAAATCTGGGATGGTAGTTGGTATGATTTTTTAAATGTTGTTACTGATCAATACTATTTTTGTAAAAAAATTTTGCTTCTTAGTGAAGAATGTGGAAATCGGACATGAAAATCTCATTTCAGAATCTAATCTCAAAACTCTGAGAGTAGTGATAAAGATTCATGGCTGCTTATCAAGATCCAGTTTTAGTAGTTTACTGAAGAAAGAGAAGGTCAGAAAAGTCAGAAAACATACAGTCAGGAAACTTGAGTAAAGGCTGCTTAAGGTAATGCAGTCACTTTCCTTTTTATATCTTTGTAACTTTTCTTGAACCTTCTTCTTCAGAACAATGAAATATAAGTCCTTTAATACTGGTTTTGGCAGCGGTTTTAATTTAAGGCAGGTGTGTTAACACCTCACTGCCATCTTTTACTCCCATAATTAGCAGGTGGAAACTTCATCTGATTGATTTATGCATTCACCTTAAAACCCTCAACAATTAGGCTAGTAAACTCTCAACATAAAAAAGCAGGCACAGCCATAGATTTTTTCCCTGGCATCTCAATGCTGAATGTTTTTTCATGTAAGTAAATACTGGACTTTTTATTTTAAAAGTTATATGTTACCCAGCAGACAATTGGAAATGGAATTTCAGATTGATTCAGAACTGAGATTTGTTGTATTTTGAAACATGTCTGGTTTTTTTGTTTATTATTTATATTTTAAACATTTAGCCTTTCTTGGTGCTGATGCTCTGAGCTTGTTGCTTGTGTGTGAGACAATTCTAAACTAGAAGGTGTACAATTACTTGAGCACAGCATTGAAACAGGCTTAAGTATTCTTGTTGTTAAAGCGCTGTATAATTCAGGCATAGTGGTATATTAGCTGAAGGAGCTCTTTGGTTTCAGGTTGGAAGCATTCTCATTTCTACCCAACTCAGGGCAGGAGGCCTTGGCAGCTTGAAAATTCCTTTTTGGCTCTTGTGCCTTCTGTCCTCCAATAGCTCTGTTTGTAAGAGAAAGCTCTTAAGTTGTGTGTCACTTGTGATTTTTGTTTCGATAATTATGCCAGCTATATTTGCAAAGATATTAACCTTTCATCTCTATTTATCTTTTCATAAGAGTGTCCTGATGGTTTGCTGTGTACTTCCACTATTCCATCCCACTACAAACGTTACAGCCATTTTCTGCTTGCAGCAAACAGAGCAGGAGATTATCTTGTAAACTCTTCAGGAAACACTTTGGAGATGCAGATGACACGTTCTACTGCTGCAAAGCCCAGCTGTTTCCCAAGTCACGTGGAGGAAATCTCACAGAATGAGAAACCACCTAATGATACAAAACATGTCCCAAATGATGACTGTGCATTGACAGTGCAGAGTTCACCGCAAATGAAGTCTCCAGATATAATCCGTGAAAGTACTTCCTTGTTTGCAGATGTTCAAAAACCTCAACAGACATTTCAGCTTACACAGACCACAGATAATAGTTGTAAATTTGAATTTTATGATTTTGCACCCTCTCAAGAACGTGAAACAGGAGAAGATCTGTGTAGTCAGAAAGATGCAGGTCAGCCAAGTCTGCTACAGTCAAAAGTGGACTTCAATGACTGTGAAATTTCTTACTCTCCACTGAGTACATTTGAGGAAAGTGAAGAGGAAATTGAGGAAGAGGAGGAGAAAGTAAAAGTGTCACAGAATAAATTATTCAAAGTGCAGAACTTTGAAGATGAAGACTCTAGTTCTCAGGAATTTAAAACATTTGATGAACTTCTCTTACAGAAGAGGCCTCACTATGAGCATAGCAAAACAGGAAATTTCGTAGTTAAAAAACCCCTCTGTGAGGAAGTAAATACGTTGAACCATCTGGATCATCAGCAAGGGGTGGTAGCCAGTGGGTCCTCTTTTACTTCTAATTGTGAGGAGGCTGAACAGCCAGCATTGATTTCCTCTGCTGCCAAAACAGATAACATGGAGTCAGGAGGTCCTGGTGCCTATGCTTTGGCTTCTGCATACACAAGTTTTACTGAGACTTCATCACTGCTAGACAGAGGAGATGCTGGCTCCCTTCTGACACAGAAGAGTAATGTTTTGAGGGAGCCAAGTAACATTTTAACTAATACAGATAAAGTGACTGCCAATGCAATTGAAGAAACAGCTCGCCAGGAGAGTTTGCAGACAGTAGTGGAGAAAAAAGGAAATCTTAATACAGCTACTGTGTGCTTTCCCAGCCCCAGCTCTAAGTCAATGGCATCTCTTTCTTTAGCAAACATGAATGTTAAATCCAGTCCTGCCAAAGAACTCAAACAAATGGACATTGGTGTTTTCTTTGGGTTAAAACCCAAAGCAAAAGAGGAAAGTAAAGGAGAGACGTGTTTGAGTGAGAGAAAGCAGATACCAAGTTCAGTAACTCCCAATGGAAAGAGGCCCAGACAGCAAAAAAGGAAAGCTGAGGGGTCTGTGGAAGATGTAGAAGAAGTTATAGAAAGTTCAAATAAAAATGAAGCCATTGCAGATGTAAGTTCTGGTGGCCGACGAAGGTGGAGAAAAAAATTTAAAGAACTACCTGCTACAGGTGAAGGACCAAGAAAAAAATACTGCCCTTTCTACAAGAAAATACCCGGTAACTTGCTTTTTGTCGAGGTTAATTAATTTTGACTAGAGTGTTGTATGTTTTTCCTAATTTTAGACTTTGGTATTTTTACTCTCGATAACTACTTTCTTAAATTATTTTTAATATATCCCTTGTTAATATACACTCCTGATTCCTGAATTTTATCTTGTACATCGCTTCAGTTGTGCCTGAAAATACGGCTGTCAATAGCAATTAATTCCTTAGCACTAAGTTAAAAGAATTGAGTTTAATTTTGCATTTGAAATTCACTTAGTATAAGAAATATGATTTATTGCAACTGTGAAAGCAAAGGAAGAAAACCAAGCAGAATAGTTTAGTTAAGAGCCAAGAATTTCTCAGAATCTCCTCAAGCAATTACTTAAATTTCAGGATGGTGCTTCATATCCTCACCGTTCTGTTTGCCACTGAAGCACTGTCTTAGTCTTAGGAGAGTGTTTGAAGAAACCAAATAGAAATACACAAGTGATCCTAAGTTCCAGGCTGCTGCTGCTTGAAAACTGACTTAAGCCTTTGTAGGGCTACATCAGTGCCATGGGTTCCATGGGCTTAGAGAGTGTTGCCTGTATAATAAACCTGAAGAGCAGACTCCTGTGAGTAGAGTGCAAGTTTAAAGTTGCTTTGTTATTATCTATGTTATCTTTATTCTGAATTTTGTTACTACATTTGACTGTATTTTCTATGTTGCTAATAGTATGTATTCATCCCCGTGGCCTGGTGTAATTAAACCTCCCAGAAGTTTTGAGTCTGGTACTGCTTAAACTCTTGGGGATTTTTTGGTTTGTGATTTTTGCTTAGCAGTCTGCTGTGGTTTTTTGGGCTTGCAAATACTTGAAGTTCTAGCCTCAAGTAAGTGAAACTATTTCTAGTTCTCCCAGATGATCTGGGAAATTTGTGTAACAAAATGAAAAATATTTAAGTGCCACCAGCTGAATTAGTTCTGTGCACTGTTGGGTGGTTTTAAGAAAGTATAACCCAGTGTAAAAGGACCATTTGTCAGTATGTTTGTGTTTTAAAAAAATACATTTGCAGAGATGCACAGGTGTCTTTTTGCAACATTTGTATACAAACAGCAGCTCACTGAAAGCATACAATGGCAAATTAGGCATGTTTCATCTCAGCAGATGTATTCAAAGACCCCAGATTGCTTGCTTTATAATAATGTTGTTGTATGCTTTAAGAGGAATATTAAGTATAGAATAATTGAAGAGTTGCAGTTTGATTGCAAAATTTATTCTGTTAAGCTGCAGTTACCTGTTTTATTTTGTGTTAAGATGTTAGTGTTAGATTTCAATCTATCTGAACTTTCAAAAATATCATCTGAATGCAGGTAAATGTGTTTTATTTGCTTAACCAGTTGCCATCCGTGTAGGATGGCAGCTGAACAACATATTTGGGAGGCCTGTGAAAATATTTATATGTGGATACTATTTGAAATGTTTATTTTAGTAAGTGAAAATCTCATTTTGCAACTGTTGACTGATACAGAAACCGTATTAATCTTTAAATGGCTCCTTAAACTGTGTGAAGTGTAACCATTACCTTTTAATTGGGAAGAAAGAAAGAAAACAAAAGCAATATCTACTTAGAAACTGGTTCTGAACTATGGATGTTCACTTACTGGCTTCTCTTCCCTTTCTGCTGTAGGAACTGGCTTTACAGTTGATGCCTTCCAGTATGGAGAAATCGAAGGCTGCACAGCTTATTTCCTTACTCATTTTCACTCTGATCACTATTGTGGGCTAACAAAGAACTTCAGGTTTCCAATCTACTGTAATAAGGTAAGGTTTTTCAAGATTGCTCAATGTTTTCTGTTCTGCGTGCAAATGTAATCACTTTTGTACTGATGAAAGTAAATAGAAGATCAGTAGTTCCACTGTGAGGTCAGTTAGGCATGGTGGTTATGTACAGGGGAATCTGCAGTTTGCCTGTAAGAAATCCTTACCCTGATTTGACTGGTGAAAAAGATCAGTGAAACTTCCCTGTCTAGATACCATGCAAATAATCAGGTTTAAAAGGATCTCTAGAGGTCGTATAGACTGACCCCCTGCACAATGTGGGTCTAACGTCAAAATTAGATCAAACTGCAGGGAGCCTTTGTCAGCCAAATTTTGAAAATAGGCCAGGTTTCACTATGTTTCCTTACAACCCGTTGCAGTGTTTACCCACTCTAAATTTTTTTCCTAGTATACATTTGAAATGCCCCTTTTTGCAACTTGAGATTGTAGCTTGGAGTTTTTTTTGTGTGCATCATGAAGAAGAATCTGGCTCCATCTTCTCTATAACTCTATTCAAGTGATGGGAGTCTGAAATTAGATTCTGCTTAAGCCAACTGTTCTCCATATTAAGTGAGTTGTTTTAGCCTGGTCCTGTGTGTCCTGTGCTTCAGGCTGCTGAATGGCCAAGACTGCCACTAGCTGTCGTATGTCCAACCAGCTCTTTACTTGGAACGCGGTAGGGCACCTTACTTAATCAACCCGTCCAGAGTTTGCATCAAAAAAAGTGTTTGTCATTTACTCTGGAAGTTTCCTGGAATGCTTTTGTCCCATGTTGCCCTTCCAGTAGGTGTTGGGGAGACTGCAGTCTCCGTGATAAGATCCAGGGGCCTGTTACCTGGAAACTTCTTCAGTTGTTTAAAAAAGGCTTTACCCACTTGCTTTTCTTGACTTGGCAGTCTGTAATGTGTTATTCCCCCTTGTTTTCCTGCTCTCTGATCCCAATCCATAATCTGTTGACAGGCTTGGAAAAGTTCCTTTTTTAGGACAGCTTTTTTTCTGGTTGCTTTTTGAGAGGTGAAATGCTACTGAAAGGCTTGATTATGCCCAGGACTTTATAGTTTCTCTCTAAGCCAGACTGTCTGGCTTTGAGAGCTTTTGTTTCTGAAATAAACAAATGCTTCTTTTAGATTTTGTTCCTATCCCATTTTAAATCCTTTTCCTTTTTCAGATAACTGGCAATCTGGTGAAGAGCAAGCTTCGGGTCCAAGAGCAGTATGTCCACGTGCTGCCCATGGACACGGAATGTATCGTGGATGGGATCAAAGTGTTGTTCCTCGATGCCAATCAGTAGGTGTCATTGCATTTGTAGTGATAAATTTGTATGTATAGAATATTAAAGATAACCAGCTGTACAGATGCATTTTACGTTTTCATGATTTTTAGATTTTTGTTGGATCTGAGAAAGTAAGGATGAAAATACTTCACATTCCTGAGGTGGCTTAGTAACATGCATTTTCACTTCAGAAGCGAATTAGACATGTAGGAACCTAAATTCCTTGCAGGTAGTTAAGTCACCTATTTCAAAAGCTATCTTCAAAAATGAAACAGGCTTTTTTGAATTTTGGTTTAACTTTGTTTTGTTCTGAGTACGTTGTATTAACCATTCATAGCTCCATAGTTTTATTTTGTCTTGAGTGCATTATGTTAGCCACACACAGCTCCATAATTTTTATGCTTGTTGAGGTGTAGAATGATTTTTTTTTATGGTCTGGACACTTCTTGTTTTTTGGAGTCTAGTTTGGAACATAGTAGGTTTGATTATTAGATACCTTAGGCTTCTGTAGCTTCAACTGACGATAAGGAAATCTTGAGCTAAAGAAAAATGTGGTACTTTGGATCCCATGAGAGACACAACATTTTTAAAACTGAACTTTGAAGAAAAGCTGGTTGAAATCTGGAACAAGACTTCTGGATTCGGTGGTAAAGGGTGAGATTTTTGTCTGTTGCACTGGCACTAACTGGTAATGCTGGATTTAGAGTTCAGTAGCACCAGCCTTGTTCTCTTACCTTTCTGCCTCTTGGTACCTTATTTGGCCATGGGCTAGAGGAAAGGTCCCTTCCCTGCAGTATACATACTGAAATGCAGGACTCTGTCACAGCTGGTTCGAATATTACTTAGTGTACAATTGGTTTGTAGTTGGAAAGATAAGATTCTATGAAGTCCTCTGAGAACCCTTTCTAGGAATGAAGGAGGCTTTGTTGGTTGTGTAATTTGGACACTTCTCATTTTTTTTTTCTCTCTGATCCTATGCTTCTGTTTAAAAAGCGTATATACCTTACAAAGTTGAGCTTCTTGGAGAGTTCACCAATTCTGTCATTGTAGCTCTGGTTCGTGCCAGAGAACCTTTTTTGAGAGTTCACTTACCCTTTGCAGATGGTTGATATTCAAAGTAGTCCCACTTTGGTTTTCCAGTCTGAGCTCTTGCCCTTCAGGTACCAACTGCAGAAGTTGCAATGGATTTGCTGTTGCCAGTAAGAGAATCTGTATTTATAAACCTGGAATTCTGGATGGAGAATAACGTTTAAAATCTGCAAAGAGAATTTAAACAAAAATGCTTCAGTAAGTCCTGCAGGACCAAAGATGAATCTGCAGTAATATAATTCTGTTTCTTCTGAGTAAGAATGCTGCTTCTCTTTGGTATGCTGTTTCCCCTTTGAATCCAGCAATAGAACCTCAGAGATTGCAACTGAGGCAGCATCTTTGTCGTACCTAGAAGATGGGACTTGATTGCTTTGCTGTTGTGTTCAGGGTTTTTTCAATTCTTTCCATCTCAGCTGAGAACTCAAGTCTAGCTTGTTTATGGCCATAGGATTAGCTGCAGAATTCCTTTAGAAATCAGGAATTTCTAGCTAAATTAGGCTGCGTAGTAGCTGTGATTTAAAACACTATTCTGCATACCTTCCTGCTGCTGCAGGGTGGTCTATCTCTTAAGGCATTTTACCAGTACAGCGAGCTGAGGAATTTGTGTGGGTTTTTTTTGTTTGTTTGTTTCAGTTGTCCAGGTGCAGCAATGATCCTTTTCCGTCTACCCAGTGGAGCTGTTGTTCTGCACACGGGAGACTTCAGGGCAGACCCTTCCATGGAGCGCTGCCCTGCTTTGGTTGGTCAGCAAGTCCACACCCTGTACCTTGATACAACGTAAGTTGTCCTTAAACTAATTTTTTTTTTAATTTCAGTTTACCCTTACTCTTTTCAGTTTAGTAAGACTTTATATGAACCAAATAAATATAAGTTACATTACTGTTTTAACACTTATTGAATAAAAGCAGGTAGTTATTAAAATTTCATGTATGGGTAGCTCGTTGAACTGTTATGCTGTTACATGATAGAATGAAAGTGGGTGGTGGAAAAGATGCTGAAGTATTTGCTCAGAAAACCACATTATTTATAAGTCGTATCAAATTCTGGCTGTCGAAACTCATACATGAAGTGTTCAGCTCTAAAACAAGAGCTTCATGGAACACTGGTTTTCTGTGGATTCAACTCTGTTATGAAAAGAGGTGTGGAGGAATTCAAAGGGTGAAAGAAAGCCGAATAGTTGAATCAATTGTCTGGGTTTTCATTAGACCTTTCTCTGACTCATGTATATAAAATTGTTTTTCTGTGTGTGATGACTAATGCCCAGCTGCAGACTTGTATTTCTGTTCCATATGTTTCTGCGAATGAATAATGCCTTATGTTGTGGTTTGTGTGTATGACAAAAAATAGACATAAGGATGTAATTAGTAAGTGACACAAATATCCAGCTTGAAAGAGCATTTGATATTTATAAAAAAGAAACACTAGCATTCAGTGTCAGGGAGTGCATAGTGGTAGAGAAAACACTGATATGCTCAGTGTAAATTTTGTTGCAGCAATTTCACCTGGGCACCTCAGTGTTTCTAGTAGACTGAAATGGTAAAGAAGAATAATGTCTTTTTCATTTGTTGTATGCCTGCAGTTTGGAGGGCCTTCTTGGTAGTTTCAAATGTCTTTTATCTTGTGTAACGAAGTGTTATAATTTGTTTCTCTGCCCCAGATACTGTAGTCCTGAATACACTTTTCCTGCGCAACAAGAGGTGATCCAGTTTGCTGTTAATATCGCCTTTGAGACCGTGACTCTAAACCCACGTACTCTAGTTGTCTGTGGCACTTACTCCATAGGAAAAGAGAAGGTTTTTTTAGGTATGTAAAAGAAGTGTGCTGGATCAAATAACTAAATAAATATCTAAGCTAGTGTTAAAAGATTGCTTTCTTGAAGACATAAAAGGTCGCTTAGTCTGGATATTCAGATAATGTATGTATATTTAATAATCCTACTGCTGGTTTTTTTTTTAGTTTTCTAGTCAGTAAGATTTAACTTTTAAAAGAAATAGTTTTCTGCCAGGTTTGCATACCCTCCCTTCTGCCCCCAGATATACCGGCAGCCAGTTTGGATACTAAATGAATGAACATATTTAATTGATTGTGAGGAAATTGCTAAGGGCAATTAAAAAAACAAATAAATGAGCTTTTATGACGTTTTTGTTGTTAATTAATAATTTCAAATCGTGAAGAAGAACTGAAAAAGTAGTTCTTGGACTTCTATTTTGAGTTTCTCCTTTCAGGTTTATATTATGTATTTTCCTAAATCATAGCATCACAGAATGACCTGTGTTGGAAGGGACCACCACCAGGTTGCTCAGGCCCTATCATAATCAGTTTTAATGAAATCAGTTTTTGAATTAATTCAAATTCAGTTAATGAATCAGCCTTTGCCAAACCAAAACACACCTTTTCTGACTTAATAAAAATCTTGTGTTCTGTGTTCCACTCAATTATAGCATTAGGAACCAACCCAATTGCCTAAATGTACACTCTACATAGAGCAGGCAGCTGTGTACTGTTTGTGCTTCTGTGTAAAGTCATCAATACAAGACTTACCCTCGCTGAAATTTAGTCTGTCTTTAATGTGGGCTGTCTGTCACATCCTCCAAAAACTGCGTGTTTCTGGCATCTGTGGAATAAATACCAGTTCACCTCAGTGATGTTTTACCAAATAAATATGACTTAGAATTTATCGAGGTACTTCTCTTTCCATTTGTCATACAAAATTCTGCTGCTAAAATGTTGGGGCAAAGTTTTTTAATAGCCATTACAGATTTGTCTTCTTAATTAGAAATTATCTAGTACAATAATCAAGAATATCTCCAAAACAAGCCAAAAAAAAAAAAAGAACTCTTATAATTTTCTTTATCTGATTTCTTCCCAATTATCCTAAAGCAATTGCTGAAGTTCTGGGCTCAAAAGCAAGTATGTCCCGTGATAAGTACAAAACACTGCAGTGCTTGGAGTCAACAGTTGTTAGTTCTCTCATCAGTGTGGACTGGAATGGTACTTTGCTTCATGTTCTTCCCATGATGCAAATTAATTTTAAGGTAAGTTCAGAAAGTATTCTGAATATTTCAATAATATAACCAATATATGTTGATTAACCTGCTATTAAACTTCTCTCAGCTTCTCCCAACCAGTGCTGTGTTTAGTGCTTTTTTAATCCCTTGTCGGATCATATTTATTTGGTGTAGTTTTGACATGTAGCAATACATTGAAAATGAAATGCAATTAAACATTAATAACTTCTCCAAACATGATGTGGTGCTTGTACAAGATAGGATGAGGCTTGTTCAAAGACTTGCTCTTTGGAGGCCTTTTTGAAGTAGATTTATGTAATGACTGCAAGATCTGTCCTATTAGCAATTAATATATTGTGACATGGAGTCCCTATTTTCAGCCTTTTACCTGGTCAGACGCAGGAAAAGGCTAAAAGGATTTTCTGCACGTGAGCCTCCGTTTTGAGGCAGCCTGTGAACATGACCAACTTCCAAATTCGGTGTCTGATAAAAAAGTAATAGGGTTCTCTGTTCTTCTCAGTCCAGTTTCCACGTATTTATAGCCATATTTTCATCTTTTAAAAGACTATTCACTCTCTGTGCTGATGATTTATGTGGGGATAAGGTTACTTGAAAATCAATGAAAACTCACGCATAAACAAATACATGCGCTGTGGGACACCTCATATGTACACGTGCTTCAGTTTTTCCACATGCAATCTTCTCTAGTATTTGTAGCAAAAGCAAATAAACCATTTTATTTTAAAACCTTGTTTCATCTAATAGTTTTCAAATGCAAATTTTGGTTGAGACTTGAGTAAGTTTTTGTTGTTGAGAGTTTCTGTAGGGATTTCTTAGTTAGGAAGGGTGACTAATTCCTGGATGTTTCTAAATAGACTACAAAATACCAAATGGAATTAAGGTAAAGCAGCAGACTCTAGATTAAAGGTAACCTGGAAGAAAGAGGAAAACAGAGGTTGTTTATGCTGTACAGGCTTGGATTCGTTTTCCTGTTTTGCTTCAGACCTGCTGCGCCATCTCAAGCAAATCCTTCAGAGCAAGATGGTATTTAGCTGCAGGACTAGTCAAGGTCAGAGTTGACCTAAAAAGGAGAAAAAGAGGCTATATGATTTGGATGGGAGCTGCAGGAGGTGGAACATAATATCTTAATGTTTTAACTTTGTTCTATAATGTTTTCAATGGTGGGGCAGAAATTGAGTAATGGAAATGTGCATGGATTTATTTTTAATGTGTCATCTTAACCAGTAATGTGTTTTAATTTCTTCTGCAGATTTCTGGGTTGTTTTGTGATGCTGCTGTCACCTGTCCCAGCATGTATGACATACTCACATAGCTGACTTTCAGGGTGTGATTATGATTATCCCCATGAGGGTGTCTAGGCAGCTTTACTTCTCAGAGAGAGGCAGTTGTATCATGCGGGGTCTCACCTCTGAGAACAGGAGGTTCTAGATGAATCTAAAGCATGCCAGAAGTGGTGCCTGGACCCTGGAAAGGGCCAGGGAAGATTAAAGGCACAGTGATCTAGTGGATGAGAGTCCTGGTTTTAGAGCAGGGCCCTCTGGACTGGGGCTTTGACCTCAGATGTGGAGTTGTTGAACGTGGTCTCGTGCTGTCGTTAGTAATGTTGTGTCCATGTGAGCTGGGAGTGCTGTGTGGACTTCCAGAGTGCTGAACAATCCAGTGGGGCCAGCAGCTAGGTGAGTGCCTGGGTGGAATGTATTATCAGTAAAATGTGAAGAATATTAAATGCTTAAAGATGAGTTCGTATGACCATCTAGCTTGCTTCTGCACGTGAACTCAGCAAAGACAGTATTTTAAAAAAAAAAATTATCTAATCACTTGCAATCCCATTCTAGTTAAAGAATAGTGAATGATATCATCCTGGTTTTACAGACTCTGTAAATAGTGATGCCATCATCTCCAGTTGTATGTTTTTTTGTCTTTTGTTGGATTGTACAACATATGTTTTTCTTGATTTACTGGCTCATTACTGGGAAAGCCAGAATTTTTTAGTGATCCTTGTCACTAAATGCCAATGGTTTCATTTTCTTCTGGGTCTCTTCTGCCTCTTCTGTTTTATTTGATCCTTAGCCCCACTGAAGGACATAATCCTACTTCTTAATTGGGCTAATTCCCTGCTCATGTAGTTTCAGCTGTGAACCTACAAATCCATGAAATAATGAGTAAGCTTTTTGTGTTGTTGTAGTTACTGTTGGATTGGGTTGGGTTCTTTATGTTCTTCTGTGTTTTTTTTTTCTATGTATAGCTCTGGCTTTCTTGAAGAGTTTGTTTATTAGGAGATGATATCAAACTTACTTCAGGTGCTACCTTGGTCAAAAATTTAGATGACATGCTGTACATTCATCTGGTGGATATTCTAAATGAATAACATTCACATAAATTTTAAAAAAATAGAAATGATGTCTAGTGAATTTTAAAGTAAAATATTTATAAAAATAAACCTTTCACTGCTGCAATATTGCAAGTGGATTTGATATATAAAAATAAAAAAAAAATAAATCAAAGAGATGTGATTTGTCACTGCAGTACCTGGTTTTACCCCAGTAAAATACAGGAGTTGCTGTATGTACTGACAAATGGCTGTTCTTGAATAAGCCAGGTGAGTTTAAGTGGTCTTGGGGCTGATGGAAAATTAAATATTTAATCACATTTGAGTCTTTGCCCACCTTATGGAATCTGTTTGTGTATACTGCTGACTTTAGTGACACTGTAGATAACAGGCTGTCATGGTGATTGAAGGAGGTTGATTTAGCAATGAAATATATTTTCCATTTTAGAAAGGGTGAAGGTTTAGAACAGTGTTGGCAAAAGCAATAAAAGAAGAAATTGGAATGTGCATTTAAAGTGGACTTGTTATGAATAAACACTGTAGTAATTTGTTTTGGGGAAAGAGACCATCTTTTCCAAAATGTACGCATGGTTCTTTTGCAACAAACAATTTTTTGTAACAGTCAGAAATTGAGGCTTCTGGCACAGGAATATGCAGTGGAAAATTTCAAGAGAACTTGTCTCTGTGGGTCTGTGAACCTCTTTTATGTTGCTTAGCCCTGCAGTGTCTAGGACTAGCATTGGGGTGAGACTTTCAGAAGTGCCTGTGATCTAAATGCACAAATAATTTTTTATAAGATTGAAATTCCATCTGTAATGTGAATGTTGTACACTCGATTTATAACAAAATTTGAAAGCAGATTAGCATTGGTTAATATAATAATCATTGTATTTGAAGTACTATATTTAGATTTCATTAGAGCAAGGAGAGCAAGTATGTGAATAATTACCTTAAGCTATGTTAATCTTCCCAAAATGAAGTGTGAAGGAGAATAAGACTGCTATAGTTATACCTTTAATCAAGTGAGGACTGAACAGTTGCAGTGTATTGAGTCATGGCAGTGAGCCATAATTCCTGTTGCTGAATGAAATGTGTGCTGTGGTAGGGTTTTCGTTATTCCTTTATGTGCCTTGTTTGATGGATTCTGTACGTTGCTACTGTACATTGTACTGAAGGTGTTTCTACATGTGGCAGTGTCACAGGCAGCTTTCTGCTGCCCTGTTTAATAGTTTTCAAGTGTCTGACACGTTGGTTAGTGTTCTATCAACAGCCCATTCTATTCCCCTCTGCCCTTCTCTTTTAATCAATCTTTATTTTGTAATCCTCTTTATCCTGCTAATAAAAAGTTTGATTCTGAATTCTGTAACCTTGCAGGACTTTGAAATGGAGAATGTGCGTTTAAGATTTTACAGAGGACACATGAAATTGATTTTCTATTTTTAACTCAAAGTACCTACTTCACTTTATCCAGGAATAGGATTGTATGTTCCTTATACTTGGAAACTTTTTCAAGTTAATTTTTTTTTTAGAGTGAAAAGATGAGAGGTGGTTTCCTTCCTGTCATGAGTGGAGATTTGGTAAAGCGTAGTTTAGTCATGCACTGGCTTGCTGCCATTTTTTTGGGTAGCTTAATTAACTCTGGGTGCTTCTGGGTATAAGCAGGCATTGGGATCTCAGTGGCACAAATTAATCAGATGATTTTGGACTGAAGCAACTTTCACCACATTCTGGCTCCCACTCAGCTGCAAGAGTGCTGACCTCCAGCTTAGAGGAGAAAATTAACAACTCGGGCAGCAAGATTTGTAAGAAGATTTATGTTCTGATCTGTAATGCATAGCTGTCCTTATGTGCTTAATTCAGATGAAGCAATTGAGATCCTAAGGGACAAGCTGTTTTGCAAATGTGAATATGTATCGTTAATAATTTCGAGGCAGATGATATTCAAAATTAAAAAGATAATATCAACACATGAAAATAAAATGTAGTCTTAAGTCTCTCCATCATGGAATCTCCAATCTTTAGTCTAATGAGCTATTTATTGGGTTTAAGTAGATGTTGTTTTTTTTTTTCCACAGGGCTTGCAAGATCACTTGAATAAGTTTTCTGAGAATTTTGATCAAGTTCTGGCTTTCAAACCTACTGGGTGGACCTACTCTGATTCATGCCTTTCTCTGGCGGATATCAAACCTCAGACAAGAGGAAACATCACCATATATGGTATAAGAGTGGCAAAGATTTAACTTAATATGGATGCTTTTCGTATTTCTTATTCTGGAAAATCCTACTGTTTTTTGTAACCACTACTTTTTCTGGTAACTCATTGAGAAACTGAACAGGTCTCTCCAGGAGAGATCTGTGAAGTTGAGTAATCAAGAACACCATAAATGCAGATTTTTACATACATTTTGCACCTCTCCTCCTCATGCGAATAAAGGCTTTCATCTGATACACGTAGAGAGTGCAGGAATGGAGTCTCAGCCTGACTGATGCTGGTGGTAGTGCAGTTCCAGAGCCAAGATTTCATTCCATGTCTTAGTTGTTTCTGACAGACTGGGTCTTCCTCTTCCTCTCGGTTTTTATCAGTGGGTGGAGCTGAATCCCTTAATTTTCATTTAACCAGGTGATTGATGTTGCTCAGTTTGCACTGATGAGGGACTTGGTGACTTAATGCAAGGTAATTTTCCTAGAAGGATAGTTGGGGGTTTTTGTTTTAACTTAGCTATAAACTTCAGATCCCAAATAAAAATTTAAAAAAATTTTTCTCTGAAGTATTTCTTAGCTGGAAAGTTTGCAAAAGTGCTTTAGCAAGAAGCTAAGTAGACTGACGGATCACTGTGATTTTTTTTCATTTCAGGGATTCCTTACAGTGAACACAGCAGTTACCTGGAAATGAAGCGTTTTGTTCAATGGCTGAAGCCACAGAAAATCATCCCCACTGTAAATATTGGTGACTGGAGAGCCAGAAGCTTGATGGAAAAGCATTTTAGAGACTGGATGTCTGAGGGCAATGGGCATAAATAAATGTAAGGAAGAATGTGTAGTTCAAAGGAGGTAGGCTGGAGTGGGGATTGTGAGTTCCTGTGAGTTTTATTTATCTCCTTTTTCCATGGAGCTTTCTTTAGGGAGGACTAAACTGCCATTCTCTGGGGAAAGCTGAATTTGGAAAAAGAATAAAAGACACCTTGCTTTCTTGTGTATCCACTACTTTTTCCCCCCTGTAACTTGAATTTTTTGCAGGTGCATATTTCAGGTTATTTTTGTCTTACATCTTTTTCCCCGTTCTTAATTTTTCTCAGATTGTGGAGATGCGCAAATATGTAATGCTAGGGATTAACACTCTCCAGGTTAATAATTTCTGAACATAAGTTATTGTAATGAAAGAGACAGTATTAAGCTTATGTCACATGCTGTCAACTCAGGCTTCAAAGAAGCTTCTTTCATGAGGCAGAATGGGCTATTATGATTTAAATCTTGTAAACAAAACTTGGCTTGTGAGAGAGCGTTGACTCGGGCTCTTGTGACATATGTACTTCAGAAAATGTTGCTGTTAAAGACATTGCTACCTACATTCCACTCAAGATTTTCTGCTTTTTTAATTATCTTTTTTTTAAAATAAAGAATATAAATGATGCCTGCGTGTTCTTTCTGAGCAAAATAAATTTCTCTTCAGTACTGTAGCTGCCAACCTAAAGAACCTGTCTGCACTGTCTTTGGTGAATGTGCTGCTTATGTTGCTTGTCTGAGGTTGCTCCTGTGCCCTGGTAGTGCCAGTTCTCAGAACCTGGTCAAAGCAGAGAAGGGGTTCCTTGCTGTGCAGTCCCCATTTGGCTGTATATATTCAGGTTTGTCACTTGAATGCTGGAAAACCTAGTACTGGCAGCTGAAAGGTAAACCTCACTTGGCATTTTTTTCCCTGAGTCCTACTGGATTATCAGTGCCCCTTTTTCTGTGTCTGCTTGGTAATTATGTGATACTGAAGTATGTGATTGCATGCAGGCACATTAGTAAAGTTTTAAGCACTAAAATGAAAACTATTCCAAACCGCCAGGATTGAATCACATGTAAAAAATCATCCCTTGACCCCTCAGAGTAGCTTGTCTGAAATCTTCGATGCCATTTTTTGTTGTGAAAACTTTTTTCGTTTAATGACCAGCGTAAGTATAAACAGATCCCTGTCTTTGAGTGACAAGCTCTGTAATGTGAAGTCTCTTATTTTATTTGTTCTATGAGAGAAATAACTGAGAAACTGATAGAAAAAAGATTCTTTGTACTGAAAGAATTGTGAATCAGTATTTCACTGACATATGGCATTGTAAATGCTTCAGTTTAAATTTTAAGTAGTTAAAGGAATCTGAAGCTTTTGTTTTACGTCATGCGTGATGCTAGCTGGCTATCAAAAGAACTGGTAATTGCCTTGGACAGCAGTGCTCATTCTTAGGATTCCAGTCCTTTTCAGAGGTGTGTGAAAAAGTATCTTTTATGGCTCTTGTGAATATCAAACCTGAATTAATGCCTTCTACAAATCAGAGCAAATTTGGGGATTCTGTTTGGCAGGCAATTGATTCTAGAAGTTGAATCTTTAAGGAATTATGCATGGTTTTTTGGGCCTTCAAGGTCTTTTTCCTTACTAACTTTTGCAGCAAGTATGAGGGGCTGGAATAAGCACCCCAAAGTCAAATCTTAGTCACAACTCTGACACATCTTCTTGCTTCCATAGTTGCATTTTCAAGAATGACTATTCCTACAGAGAAGGATCATAGAATGGTTTGGGTTGGAAGGGGCCTTAAAGGTCATCTCGTTCCCCCTCCCCTGCTGTGGACAGGGACACCTGTCACTAGACCTGGTTGCTTATCCAACCTAGTCTTGAACACTTCCAAGGATAACACAGGTATGTGTGTGGGCTCACAGAAGGCTGATTTGCAGTTCCATTAGTTTGTGCTGGTTGGTAACACAGAACTAAAAGAATCTTGCTTTCAGTGTGAGGCACCTGTTGCCTTCTGTGGCTCTTTACCTCCTGCTATCAGTTTGTACCCTGTTACCCAGAAAGAAGGGGGTTGTGTCTTTTTTTCTTTTAAAAGCAAACTCGTTTCTGAAACTAACCACAAAACTGTATATCTTGGAAAACACCAACATTGGCATCTGCTGGATTGACCCAGTCAATCCTACCCTGATGTGGAACAGATGGTGATGGGCCTCACTTCAGTCAGCAGAGCAGAAATGGCTTTAGTGCTTTAGTGCTGGGATCTGTTTCCAGTTGCCTGCTCTGCTGTAGGTTTCTCTGCTTTCATTCCTCCCTCTTTCTGGTTTGTATTTGCGCTTCCACTGGCTGTTTTTTGTGGGTAAATGAAATTCTGCAGCGTTTCGTCCGTCTTCATGTGGGGAGATCTCCATGTGACCCAGTTACTTGGCCTCTTTTGTATGGAAAAAGTCTTTTCAGAATCCAAACTCAGGAATAAATTATTTTTGTTCTCTTTATTGTAAAGGAAGAAGATTAATAACGGGATTAGATTGCTTAGATTGCCTAGGAGAATATATAAGCAGATGTGGAAAACTAAATAGAACTAACAAGAATTTTGTGGGAAGATTTTGTATGACAGGACCTTTTCCTTTGTCTTGGTGATTCCGAGTGACATCTCTCTGACCTCAGCGTGTGAAGTCCCTTGGGGAGTGCAGACCTGGGATAAAGCCGATGTCAGTGTTATTGTGCAGGTGTCATTAATTAGGGCTTAGGGCATGGCTCCACTTTTCCTAATGGAGTGAGTTGTTTCTTTTAGTCTTTGAGCAGTGCTGGCATTAGAGATACAGGAGTTGAAAGCATTTGTTATTTTGGTTTAGAGAGGAAGTTCTGACTACAGCAAGGGTACCACCTTTTCACAGTCAGTAGATGGGGACTTTTGATCTCTGTGGTGTTATAGAAAGACCGCACCAGGATACCCTGGACAGTGGGTGGATGAGTCAGTCTGTTTCCTTAACCTCACATCAAATGACTCACATACTGACACGAATAATACCGGATTTTACTAAAGCAAGGTGGGCCTGTGAACATCTCAGATGCTCTTCCAGTTTGTCTAGTGCTGGCGACTGAGGGCAGAAGGCAAAGCAAATGAAAGGGGCAGCTGTAACACTTGCTTGATCAGTGCCCAGAACAGTTTTCA
This sequence comes from Cephalopterus ornatus, assembly GCA_013396775.1. Taxonomy (NCBI): domain Eukaryota; kingdom Metazoa; phylum Chordata; class Aves; order Passeriformes; family Cotingidae; genus Cephalopterus; species Cephalopterus ornatus. The sequence goes on from VZRE01002354.1 coordinate 75,349, forward strand.
AAGCCAACCACTCTAAAGAATCACTTTGTATTTCCCATCAGGACTCCTGCTCTGATTACATATCGCCCCAATAGGCAGATAAATGAGCTAAAAGCAACTCTGTTTGAAAAGTGTAGCAGGAGGGGAGAGGGGAGATGAGGAGAGCAGCTCCCTGGCTGTGCTGACTCAGGCAGTGAGTTTCAGGCTGGCTATGATAAATAAAAGCACCCACAGCCAGTGGCTGCTACCGAGGAGGCTGCTGAGGGGGCAAGTGTGAAGCATCACAGAATAAAAGCGTGTGGGCAGTTAAAGGGAACTTCAAGGTGCCGGTGTCTCTTTACACCTTGATATGAAATAACTGCTGATAGCAACTTGGAGTGGGGAAAGGAACTGAGATACCATTGGGGTGGTTAAAGCATTTCTCTTATTTGATGAAACCTGTCTGCTTAATTGAGCTTGGAAGAGGCTATTAAGATCAATTGCCATCTAAGTTTTTTCTTTGCTTTTTAAGATAGTGTGACTTCAGATACCTCCTTCATGCAATTAGGGATTGATTTTGACTGAGACTGTGTTTTGAGTTTGAAGACTGCTTCGAGGGATTATGTGGGGGACTTGTTACCAAGTCAAGGCATAGATGCAATTATTGCCTTGATGTGTTTTCTGTGTCTGAATAATTTTTAGTGAGTTTTCTTTGGTAGGGGTCAAAAAGCAGATGAATTTTGAGAACAAGAGAGTGCAGCCCAAACTTTCCCATTCTCCCTTAGCTACAGAAAACCAGCTGCTGCTCTTTTCAGAATCAAAACAGGTAAGAGCATCACTTTTGAGAGTGATGCTTTGTATGTTTAGGCTTTATAGTAAAAGGATGCAATTTGAAATTTTATTCAATAGCCGCCTTTCCAAATCAACTGTGTTTGCAAAACATTCAGTGTTAATATTTGTAAAACGCGTAGTATTAGTTCCTAGGGGGAAATATGACAGGGATGAATGAAATTCACAGAAATCATTGAAAATTTGTCAGTGCTAATATTAGAAATTGGAGCTCCTATACTGAAGTTTCACATCTTGATTCAGATTATGAATGTGCATTTGGAGTGCTGAATTTATTGCTCTCTGAAGCAGTGCAGAGAAAAGCTAGAAGGAGCCTACAGCCCTATAACAGAAATTAAGGGATGAGGTAGTCTGTCACTGTTTGCAGATAAGAAAAACAACATAGGAGAGCTGACTGCTGCCTTTTTGCTGAATCTAACCAGATCTACCTGCTGTCTGTGGGCAGGAGGTTCAGTGCAGGAGCAAAGGCAGAGTCCTGCACAGCCTGGAGGCCTCCTCTCTTTCTTCTTTCTAGTCTGGACCTTTAGCCAGTGCTGTACAACGGCACCTCGTTATCAAATCTCCAGCAAATACTTTGGCAAGGAAAAGGCTTTTTCCACTCTGTCACATCTGCTCTGGTATCTCAGAGAAGACAGGGACTTGTTTGTGCCAGTTTCCAATATGTTCTTACATAAAACAAACTGTTTTTAAAACCTCTAAGCTTTCCCATTTGGCATTTGAATTTAACTTCATTTACCTTTACTTCTATGTGTTTTGGTTGGTAAGGGCAGAAGAGGAAAAAAGTTCATCATCTCAGGAAAAAAGATACCAGTGGTGCACCTGAGGAAAAGGTGGCATGAGGACACAAATGTGAACAAGGGTGACTTTGAAGTTGAGTTCAGCAAGACCAGGGCTGGCTGTGAGGTTCTACATGTGCTGACTCCTGCTGCTTCCCATCCTTCCTGGCTGCACATCACCTTTCTCCCTGCAGAGACAGTGATTTCAGTGAACTCTGTTGCGAGAAGATTTTTTTCTGACCTCTCTGGTCCTTTGTCAGCTCCTAGCAGAGGCCTCCCCAAATGCGGCAGGATCTGACCCACTTTTCAGCTCCTGTTTCAGAGAAGAGACGGATCAGAGCATTTATCTCAGCAGGGCTTCCTCAGTCAGAGAAAGGCAGGTTGGATTTCACTTGTTACTGAGGCTAAGTTATTTGCTTGGCTCTCTGCCCTGCTCTTGGTCACATCTATTGCCTGAACAAGGGTGGTAAAGCTGCAATTCTGTTCTTTGTGCTGCTACCCAGCGACCATCTGAGGAATTGAGCTCTGCAGCACAGCAGGAGCCTGAAGAGATTGGTAGGGTGGGGAGAACAGGGATGCTGTCCCCTGCGCTCATCTGGCATGACTCACAACACTGGAAAAGCCAGGCTGAGGACAGCAGGGTGGGACGCAAGCAGCATCTGGAAGTCCACATGGGCTCTGCAAGGGCTCTGGATGGGGCAGTGCAGGAAAATCTAATGGCCCTCGTTCACCTGTTTTTCACACCAAGCACAACCCAAGGAACAGCTGCCATCCACTCAGCCTGATTCCTACCACTTCAATCAAATACAGCTTGCGAGGAGCTGCCGGTCATCTCCTCCCACCTGTGAATGAAACCAAAAGGACTGGGGGACACCATCAGGCTCATAAAGTACCTCATCCACCAAGCAATTCAAATCAAGTAGTTTCCTTCTGTCCCACTTCTTTCTTCCTTTTTTCTCTTTCCATGTTAATTTGTGGAGGAGTACTAATTTCAACTGGAGACCCTCGCAGGCAAATCAGGGTCTAAGCCAAAGGCAGAGAGAAAAGGTGGGAAGGACTCTGAGTGCATCTGTTATAAATATAATATCAGTAGAGCGTTCTGGAGTGAATGAAGTCCTCAGAGGCTTGGAGACTGCACCAGCCATGAAATGTGATGCTTAATCAATTAGGGAATTACACAGCAACAGAAGCAAATAATCAGTGGCTTCAGTCAAAGCCAGCAGGTGTTTGGGCTCTCATGTCCCAGTTTGGTGCCTTCCAGCTTGCTCCTGAGATATTCACTCAAGCAAGCAGCTTGATTCCCATGCCCAGGGCCAGCAGACATCTATCTTACCTTTGACTGCTACAGATCCAACTGTGACCCTGGACTGTTCATCATGAAGAACCAGGAACAAACATGACAAGGACAAGCTGAACAGGAGCCTATCCCACAGGACAGCTGCTTGCTGAGGGGAAGAACTATACCTCCAGGGACACCTTGAAGCTGCTACTTTTCTTCCCTTTACCCTTCTTGGACGTTACCACATGTACCACAGCCCCTGGGGACACAGCAGATGTGGGTCTCCTGTGGGGATGACAGCAATGACCACCTCCTCCTTCAGGCACAGACATCCTCCCATCTCCTGGCTGCGACACCAAAACATCCCTGCGCTATTCCTCAGCATTTGTGCTGTTGGCAGAACTTAGATGAGACAAACAGATGGAAAGTCCCAGGAAGCCCAGACAACAGTGCCTGTTTCATCCAGGTGCCAGAGAGACTGGACACATATTTCTTTTGAGTTATTTCAGTGTTTTAGCTGATCCTGAAGAGCAGGTGCTACTTACTGCCATTTATCTGATGCTAGGAAATAACCTTAAGCAGATTTGTTTTAATAACCAAACATAACAAAAATATATTTAGAGCAGAGAACTCCTGTTTTATCATCTTTTAGTTACTTTTTTCCCACCTACAGTCCCTCTGGCTCTTTAGAGTTATTCCTCATGACTGAGTTCTCTGTTCTCTTCCCCAGCTAACTTTTCAATATTGGGAATTTCTCAGGAACTTTTAGTCTTAGAAATCAGAGCACAAGGACATTTGATTGGAAGCAAAGTAACATCTGTGAAGAATGACTTTGGACACTGAATGAAATAGAAGAAGGGCAAATTTGAGGGAAAAGGCCAGAATTTCTGTCAGACATCTAATCAGTTTTAGGACATTTAGCATTTAAACGAGGTTATTTTGGCAAAATGAGTCCTGGTGTGGAATAGGTGACTGATCAGTAGGGGCTGCTGAGGAGCAAATACTCAAAAACATTGGCTTTTCCTGGACTGTGCAACCTTCATTGCTGATGGAGGTAGTATCCTTCCAACAGCCCTTGAAGCATAAACCATGGCTCTGAGTTTTATAGACAAAGACAGAAACAGATTTCTTGCAAAAACTTACAGAGGCAGAAAAAAAGTGATGTCCATAATGATGAACATCACAAACATTCAGCATTTTAAAACAGAGGATTAGCACCACTGATAGCCACAGTCAGTGCTCCCACTGACTGCTTAACTTGACCCTCCACTGCTGGGTTGTAAAAGAAACGAATTCTCAGGCACAGATTGACCCAGGCACCTCAGGATGGAAAACTGAACATGGCCAGACACTTGCTGTGGCAAGTCCAGTCCTGCTGCCACCACAGTGGTTTGGAGCCCTCTGAAGAGCTGGTCCTGCTTGTAAGGTGGAAGTGGGATGGTTGTGTCACTAAGCAGCTCAGCAGAAAGCAAAAGGCTCCTGGTTGCTGAGACTCCTCAGCTGTGGCAGTGCAGAGACACGGCTTCTCTTAAGGTGTTCTTGCTGAATGAAAGATTTGTATCAACCTTGTCTGGCTTCTTTAAAGGATGCAATAAATTAGAAAGTGATAAAGGGCAGAAGGGAACATTTGAAATTCCAGTGGCATTTCTAGGAACTGCCTGTCACACTCCAAGTTCCTTGCAGTGACTTGCTGGCCAGCCTGCAGAAGGGAAGTGATTGCTACAGCGAGGCACATATATGGAACTACTCCTCATCCCTGGGAAACAAACCAAAAAAGCTCTTAAAGCATCTCAGATTACCTTGTCAGCTGCACAGACCCAAAGGTAGACAGTCCTGTGGTTAAGGCTTTCTGCTGAGGATTCAGCCCCTGCTGTGACAAAGGGAGCATGAGCAAGGGAGCACAAGCACGGAAGCACCCTTGTAACTAGTAGTATGTCCCCTAATGGGCCTGAAGTACCAGATGAATCCATTTGACTGAGATTTCCATAGACCCTGCTGGGTGCAGCTCTCCATAAGCAGCACACAGATGGGCTGAGCCAGTTCCTTACAGGGAAGTGGGAACATCACCCAATGTTGCCTCATGAAGGAGCAGTCTGAAAGGTGACTCAGGGCAAGCCAGTTTCTGCAGGATATTAAGGATGGCATCTCCCTTAGCATGGAATGGGCACATCAGCATCTCCCCGTAGCATGGAACATTCCTGAATCAGCCCTTATACCTGTAAAGTACAGGTCTGATGGAGGCTTTTCCAGCAATGTTCTCAGAGATAAAGTAATTCATAGTATTGAATATGATGCTGGAAATCACATTCATGGTAAGAGACAGCATGACGCAAATGTGCCTGAAATTACTTCCTGAATTTTACTGAGTATGTGCAAGGAAATGGCTCTCCTGAGGTCACCAGAAAATTTGGGGCAAAACATAGATTCAGCACCTGGTGTCCCCAGCTCACCACTGATCCACTCTCTCCCCAGTGTGCAGGCTGACATCACTCTCCTTTATTGCAGCTGCTCCTCTTTGACTCCATTCGCAGAAATTCCAGCCGCACTAAAGCGTGTCTGGCTGTTATTTAGATATCCCTGTTAAATACTTAGATATTTATTTAGATATTCCTATTAGATATTTAGATTTCCCTTCAATCCTCCAGGCTGAGGGCACTCTAAATAAGCCAGGCACAAGTAGAGCTTGACTCTGGCTCAGTTCAGGGTGGACACAAACAGCACAGATAACCTTTCCAGGCTGGACTCATCCTTCTGCAGGTCTTGTGCTCTCTTGATTAGTATATGACTCCAGACCCAGTTCTCAATAGTGTTGCCTTTGAGAGGAAGCGTGGGGGTGGTGTGGGCTGGTTTGTGCGGGCTGGTTTGTGCTTGCTGTTCAATGGGCTTTTTATTTTTCTTAACTTCAATGACTTCACACCAGTATGGAGACTTCTCTTACCATTACCCTCTCTCTGTTCTAGGATATGCTTTTCTCCTGGGAAATTGTCATCCTCCTACTAGAGTGATAGAAAGAGTATGACTCATATTTGGGAATTCAGGGGGCAATATTAGCAGACACTATACAGTGAGCGCAGCATGGGAATGTGCCACGAATTAACAAGCAGGGAAACAACCTAAAGATGCTAGCTGTATTCAGTGAGAGGAAATAAAGTAGTTAGTGAGGAGCATGTTAATTGCTAGCTAATCACATAATCTCTGTTGCAGTTGGTTGGGTTTTGTCTCTCGTACACCCAGTTTGCAGATGCCGGTGCTGCTGATTTACATAGATTTGTTAATTTGCGGACTCACTGAATTTCATCTCATGGCAATTTTAACATTAGTGTTCAGGAACCCTCCATAGCCCAAAACTTACCTGTAGACCAGCTAAGAAATGATTTTGACACCACTGAACAACAAGCTTCTTGCTGCACCAAGAAGCTACAGTAGCACCTATTTCTTTAGGAGTGTGTGTTTACACAATACATTTCAAATATCTATAGGTGATCTAAAAAATGACCAGTTACTCCTCAGATGGCATAGGTTTAAAGATATTCCCTTCAGTTCTTTCAGGACTAAAAGGGAGCATGGGGTAATACCATGCATGAAAGCATTTCCCTTTGCTGTTGATTCTAGAAGCAGTGAAGAGATTTAGCAGAATTTGCTCATTTGAAAATAGGTAAAATTTTCACATTGGGAAAAAGTGTTCCAGAATGATGTTGACCTTTTTTTAAGGGTAGCTTTCTTAAAAAGGGCTGTTTGGTGACTCAGCTTCAGGTTACTGGGAAGTTACAGGTAGTCTTTGGAGGACAAAGAGGGGCCGTGTTAGAAAAAAGCGAGGTATTTTGCAGCCTACAATGTGTTGTAAAGTGTTAACACATTTATTAATCATATGTGGGCAGACAACTTCGCATACCCTACCAGAATTTACTGTACCGATGTAATTTCCATATTGTACCTCTGTAAGTGTTAGGAATCAGCCAATACGTGACATTAATTATCTGCATTTAGCATTGTGCAAGCTGACATAATGATCAATTATGGAGTAACACATCAGTAACCATTTACTGAAGTACAGAAGTAATCCCCCCACGTTTTCTGAAATATTCTGGAATTAACAACTCAAATCCTATTTTTGTCCAAAAGTAACATTTTTCCATGGCTCTCAGGTGCACCATGCAGTGCTCAACTGCTTCAGCAGCAATGCCTCTTGGAGGTTCCATGGAGGGGCTCTTCTCCCATCACCACATGGGAGCGTCTTCACTAGTTCACCTCTTTTTGGAAACGTTTCTCTATGAAGTTCTAGGAAATTGCTCCATGGCTTTGAATTTCTTTTTGAAGAAATTCTTTGAATTTCAATTTCTCACCTCCTTTGTTCATCTGTAACTGGAAACACAAGGTATTTGTCTCACAGTTCGGTGACATATGACCACTTGCAGGAACTGTTTGAAAAAATGATGAAAGAATGCAGGATGCTTAGTCTAAGAAAAAGAGTAGGGAGAATATGAAGAAAAAACATCTGCCACGGTGAAAATTCCTCTGGAGACAGTGGAAATCCAAATATTCCCCATGCCCACTGAAAACAGGGCAAGAAAAAATCAGGTTAATTTTCTGAAAAAAAGTCTAGGATAAATAGTAGAAAAAAACTACCTAATTTTAGAGAGAGATGAGTTTTGGAACAACACAGGAAGGTTTGGACTTTCCTTTTCTAAAGTTCAGAAGAAGAGCTCAGGCAGATCTTGGCCAGGAAGGATTGAGGATGACATCCCTAGTGGATACTCTTGAACTAGATGATCTGTGATTTTAGGGTTCAGGCCATGAGGACTGTCCTAGCAGACTGGCACAGTTACAGAGCTGGAAGAAGCCCTGTATAGTGATAGCCAGCCATCCCATCCCTCAGAGGTTCCTTAGGCAGAAATGGATTCGCTGTGCTCAAAGAAGCAGTGCAGAGCAAAGGAGTCCCATAGCAGCTTTGGAGAAGAGCTCCTTCTTCTTCTATGTCTCTTCTTCCATTTTTAGCCCCTGTAGTTCCAGATTTGGGGTTTCCCTCTGTCTTTATTCAGAATTCAGCACAAACAGGCCTTTGAACTGAAATAGAAATATCAAAACATGATCCTTTAGCACCTTGAGAAACAAGCATGTCCCAAACACTCTTATCTCAAAAGCAGAAGAGACAGGCTGTGAAAACATTCAGTCTGGAAATTAATCTTTTGAACAGCAGCTGAGTCTGAACAGATTGTATATATACTTGTGTTTGCTCGCTTTGAGTTACTTGACACTTTTCATCTTCAGTTAAATAAAATTTTCTAATGATTTTTTTAGAAGTCCAGACTGGATAGACAAAGCACATTTGTCAAATTTACTACTGCAGTAAGTGGCACCAGTGCTGATTTTTAGTGAGCATAGTTTCTTACTGTAGTAGCTGACTTGGCCTAATTCAGTTGGAAGCTGGACAAATACCTCCTTTGAGCCAAATCCACCTTAGTCAAAGCTTATATAAATCTCTTAATATCAATAATCCTGTGCCTGCTAAACCCAGGAGTTATTTTGGTTGTATCTGGCAAGATAAAATTATGTGTACTCAAAGCCAGCGGTTCCGTTTGTTGCCACACCCCACCGTATATCAACACGATCCATTTCACTGCAATATATATGTGTGTAAATACAGCCCCACACAAACATGTGTATGCCAATGCGTACATGTTCATACAGAGCACAGGTGTGTTCTGCATACAGGCCATGGCACAACACGGCCCTGTAAGCAACAGAGGTCACTGTAGGGCAGGACAAAACTCCCTTTTGGCATCCACTAAAGACACACCTGCAGGCAGTTGCTTATCAAGTTCCTTTCGGTGTGATGTTAGCTGAAAATTGGTCTTGTTCCTATGGGAGCAATGGAAGGAAGACATATCCACAGATAAATGCTTCCAGGAAATATCCTTGTTTGGGAAACAAATGAGTACTTGCTCTGGAAATCTGCGGTGCCAGTGACATCCCTGTGGCAGTACTAGGTAGCACCAAAACACTTTCAGTGAACTCTGTTTGCACTGGGCTGAGGGCACATGCCTTTGGATACATGATATCTCTCTCTGGTTTTCCCAGCTGTCTTTACCAGCAACACTTTCAAAGAGCAGGCCAGCCGTTCTCTCTCCCAAATCCATTAACTCGTTTTTCACTTAGGGCTTATTTTGGATGCCAGTGGAGCCAAAGGTGCTCCAGACATATTCCTTTTCTCTAACCAGCTCTTTTTCATGTCATCCCTTGCATGTATTTGTGTGACTGCAACATAAGACTGGCATAACATGAAAGGAGGCCCCACCACACAACACTGTTTACCAGCCTTCCCTCCAACGCTATGGCTCTCAGCTTCCTTGTGCCCTTCTGTGGCTAAAGCGAATTTAGGAAAAACATGGCTCTGTCCCAAACGCCTGGTGTTTGCACACCTCTAACTGACCGGGAGTTCAGTATAAATCAAGGTAACTCAGCGAGCAGAGGCATGAACCAGTACTTTCTGCTGAAATGCAAAGTATACACAGTGCAAAGGTTACATAAATTATTTGACCCTCTTTCTTTTCTTTCTTTTCATGGAGCAGAAATACATACCAACCTGAAAGATAAGCCAAATACATGCCATTCGTGCCTAAAAATAAGTTATTAGGACATAAAATGAAGTCGACATTCTCTATTCTTTGTACTTCAGCAAGAAAAGATGCCTGGTAGCTCGAGGAGATAAAGATTACCTCCATATACTGTGCAACACATTCTTCTCCCTGATCTTTTCCCTTGAGCTTTGGTACTTACTTAATCACCGAGATCTTTTTTTTCAGGAACATGAGCAGCCTTTAGCATGGAAGATATCTGAATGTGGGATCCTACATACAGTAAGTTTCACCTTAAAAAAGAAAAGAAAAAGGGACATTCTTGTAGCTTGTTTTATCTGATCAACATTGTGTCTCTGACTTGGATTTTAACTAGTTAAATAGAAATTTCCTAGTAAGAGAGATGAATACTTTTTTCCTTGCTGAGACTGGCTTTTTTTTCTTTAGATGGCAACAGCATCTGACGACCTCAGCCTTATCAACCAAATTTAAATATGAATGTGTTCAGGTCCGGGCCATGAACCTGTATACTGAAATAGGAGTCCGCCTGCCAGAAACACATGTAGTAGATCACGGAACCTCTTAGAAATCTCCCACTTTCTTTAAAAAACATGATATCACACAAGGAGATGCGTAGAACTTGATAAGCAACAGGAGGTAGGAGTCTAAGGCTCTGCCCTCAATACCCAAAACCACTCTAAGCAGCTATACATCCACTGGAGGCAGTTGTTTATTTCCCAAAGTTTGCAATTCCCACGCCTTGTCCAAAAAATACCGCGTAACTCTAATTTATGGTTGCCCACTAGAATCCTTTGGGTTTGCTCAAGCTCTTCTAGATCAAGTCCTCCAACACCACTGTGCTGACTTGCATTCCCAATACAGCCCAGGAATAAGAGACGCTACATCAGAATGATGCTGAGGAGCTGTTTGGTACCGAAGTTATTCATGCCAAACTTAAACCAGAGTAAACTGGTTTGAATTGAAATGCGAAAAGGAAATTGCTTTCTCATTTGGCTTGATGCATTGACTATCACCTTCAGGTTAGCCAAGCTTACCTCCTTTCTTGTGGACCTGCTGATGAAGAAGTAAGCCTCTTCTACACCCTGTGGCTGCAGATCATTCACAGCCACTACATGATCTCCATGGTTAAACAAACATCCCAGTCTGTGAGGACCAGTCCAGTGTGAAACGCTGTGGTATGTGGAGATCAGCAAGGAAGGAAACATTCAGGATATCCAGTCACTGCTCAAATATCGCAATGGCTGCACAGGATTGCATTTATGGTACTGCCCTCTGGAAATAACATACAGCTGGAATGACTTTGCAACTTTTTGATCTGGTTCTAGCTGAAACTAAGCTGCTTCATCCATCCAAAGGGCATCCTCCTAAAAGAGCACATGACACTGACATTGCAGCACGTTAACAAGTGAGACTGGTGCTAGCAAGGTCACCAAACTTGGGGATTCCAGTCCAAAAGCAGTGGCCCAGACTTGCTGTAGATGTTTTAGCCTGATGTTTGACTGATATGATTTCTGAAGTCATTCCAAGAGAATAAAATTAAAACTGCTATCATCTGTTTTATCTATGATATAACTGCAAGAATCAGAGATCCACTGCTGCCCAGATGGTACTCTTATGGAAATTCCAGTATCTCTTGCCTGCTGGTCTCTGACAGACTATCCTTGATGACAAGCTATTTAGGATTAGCTGACCTGACAGTCAGACATGGTGCTCTGTTCCCTTTCAGAACAAGCTCCCACTTCTTTGAACATGAATTTTCACTGAGAAGGCTCTGTAGATTTAGAGCTAAGTTCAGTTATTGAGGTTATTTCCTGACCCTTTTGCATGGTATTTTTTCTTCTTGCTGACAGTGGCTGAAACGAAGTGACTTTCTATGCACACAGCACACTTGATTGGTGTGAATATGAGAGCAGCAGCAAAAGAAGCACTCTCAGTGCTGTGTGTCAGTGAAATATGAACAGGAAGGACAGGAGTATGCATTGAGCATTTTTTCTGCTCCATTCTCTTTATCCTAGTCACTGATATAGAAGGTCTAGGGACAGCACTAATTTTCAATGAGACTTCTAAAGAAGATGCACATGCTCTATCCCATAACACTGACCTGTGAACATCTCTGCCTAGCCTTTCTTGGCACTGAACCACTGTTGGGATTAATTAAGAGATAATTCTGCACTCACATCCAACTCGAGTCAGCTTGAGGCCGTCTTTACCCTACCTCAGCTATATCCTCTCACTTTATCTCTGAGACACAGGATCATTGTGGTTCAAAGGTAAAACTAACCAGCAGTAATTGATTTCACACCAACATTAGGAGAATACCTTTTGGGGTGGGACTTCATCACTAATCATTACACAGCATGATAAGGGATCTTGATTCTGAAGAGCCGTCTTCAGTAGCAGTCAAAATAGAAACTCAAGTACATGAAGAGTCAGAAGGAGTAGAAAGGAATCCCTCAAGTACCATCATGCACTAACCCTGCCCTGTTCTGCAGTGCCATAACTGTACATGCATGTCTATACTTGTACACTTCTGTACCTGACTGTCACTTAGTCAGATCTGACGGGCACTGTCACAAGACATTCAGACTTACCATATCCGTCCTGCTGCTTCAGTAAGTTTTAGGTAAATGTTAATATCAGCCAGGGGTACAAAAATATCCAGCTTCTGCAGCTGGGTCTCCTCTGTAATTTGACTGTGAGAGAAAACATCAGAGACCATAGAATTATAGAGTATCTCAAGGAGGACCCGTAAGGATTATTGAGCTCAACTCCCTACTCCTTGCAGACTACATAAAATTAAATGATATGACTAAAAGCATCATCCAGATGCCTCTTGAATGCTGACAGGCTTCACACACTCTACCAGCACCTCAGCTGAAACCCATGAACATGTCTGTCTTCTCTGCAACAAGATGGAGAAGACACTTACCTGAGCAGTATAGACAACTGAACCACTGAAAGGGGTAACAAATTTTGCCTTCTCTGGAGGGCTGGCTGTGGGCTGCTGCTGCTTTCTGGGAATTTTATGTCTCTGTTTGCTTCCAAGTCTCTTGCACATGCACTGCTGTCCTGGCATTTGGGAGGAGATGGGAGCCCACCACGTCTGCACATGAGCTGGCGTCTCTCATCCAGCAACTTACTGAAGAGAAATGATGATAAAAAATTAAGTGGTTTGACCATTCCAGGCACTCCTCTGGTGTTTGAAGCTGGATCAAACAGCCATCAGTAAAGCAAAGAATAACAAGTTCTTGTAGAATATCCAATGGACAAAATTAAAGCTAAGTAAAATAAACAGTCCTTCTAAAAATGGACCATAAATCTCAAAATAAACCTTTCCAGTATGTAAAAACTATTTATTAAGCCTGAAAACATCCCAGCTAACAGCATGCCTTGACAAAGAAACTGAGTACAGATTGTTGGCCTTGGCCATCGTCGTTCTGCAGGGATGTAAAGCTGTCCCCTGGGAGATACAATAACTCAGACATTCTTGGACTCATTTTAGCTTTATTTGATGAGCCTTAATAATGCCTGGAGCTGACTTCACACCATGCCCCAGACAAGACTGGGCATAGTAGCAGAAGCTGTTCTTGGTATATTTTAACTCAGATGACATAATTTTATAGTAATTTCTTCCGGGGGTTCCCAAAGACAAGATTGAATAAATCTATTGGAATAAACTGGTTAGTGGGTCTGCATTTCCAATTTCCTCCCATGATGTGGCATAAAACCTGACTGTCTTTAGATGGCAGGCCATAGCCAACAGCTCCTGACCAGTCCCCGGCTCAGGAGGTGTGGCTGTACTGTGTAGGCACACTTCTCTTTGGTATTCAGTGCTGTATTGTGGAGGTTGTAAAGTTTCCTTTTGGCACTACAACTGTGACACAAAGTTCAGGTCTTTTTTGTGACATGCCAAACACTTTAGCTTCAGAATATACATCATCAAATCCCTTCTTTCAATGGGCAAATGTGAGGAAGGAGATGACCGAACTCACATAACTTGTTAATGGAAAAGTAAGGAGCTAATGCCCTATATCTACCTTTCTCTTTTAGCCACTAGGTAATGCTGCCTGCTTGGAGAGTACCTGTCTGAAAGGTTGTTCCAGCTTGGCTGCAGTGTCTCAGTTAAAGTGGTGGACTGTTGTGTCATGAAAACCTAGAAAAAGTATGAGGCAACAAAAAGTGCTGCATCCTATAGTGAGAGCCTGTCTAAATTGCATGAGTTTGCACTGTGAGCTTAAATTTGAGTCTGACTCCAGTAGTCCTCTGAGTTCTGAACTTTCTGAACCAAGACCAAACAAGGACTCATTCAAACAAGATGCAGACTCTAGACCTTGTTATCTAAATACCACAGGTGTCAGCTCTATCTGTCCTACAGTGTCACTTAATTTGCAAACCTTAATGAAGTTGTTACTTACAGTGATTTCATTGACATATAAATGTTCTGCTTTACTGGGTTGTTTTGCACTGGTTTCTCTTGCACAGGGACATCAGTTCCAGCTGTAAGATCAGGCTTTGATGCTTCACCAGTGCACTGTCGGAAACACATAACAACATAAGATATTAATATCATTGCTCTGCCTACAGAAAAAAAATCTTAATTCCCTTATTTTGTTTAGTGCTCGTGCTATTTAAACACATGGGCTAATATAGATAGGCTTTCCCCAAATAAGTCAATTCCCAGAAACTGGGAGCTAGAAAGGTATTAGAAAGTTACAAGTTAACGCTGTTATTATTAACACTGTCAGACTGGGGTATAACCAGCTATATTCTAAAGTACTACACACACACACAAAAAGTGGCATTTTAATCTAAGCAGGCTGAAAAAAAAGACTTGTGGTTTGGGGGTGCTTAACTTAGAGCGCTTAGGTTACACAACAAAATCATATCAGTAATGTTCTTCAGTCAGATGCACAGTCTTGGGAGACACTCTGTGACTTCTGCAGAAAACTGACCGCTTAGCATCTCCTGACTACTAAGTACATGGGAAAACTAGAGGAATTAGCCTCCCAGATTAGGTGTCAAAATTTGTTTAAAATTGCCACAATGATTTCTCCTGCTCCCTTGTTTCACAGTGAAATGTAGATACCAAAACATGCCACAGCATTTTAAAAGTACTGCTTCATTTTATGCAGCTTACTGATGCTTCAACAGAATTACATTTTAAAATATATAAAACTAATATACTGTTACATTCTCTAAATGAAGTTTTCACTTTCAGAAAAAAACCCCACCTTGTTACACAATAGTCAAAAGCCATTTACAATGAAACAGTCAATTTGGGGACTTTCAACAAAATCAGCAATGTTTTTGTCAAAATGCCACTTTCTACCAGAAAGATCCTTTGAATGAGTCTAGTGTATTTTTTCTTGTATAAATGAAAGCTCTATTACCTACTGCTTTATCTATGTATTCCTTTTGCAAGGTACAAGGGGTTCCTCCTACCAGTTCCTCTTTGGCTCATTAAATGTCTCCTGTGTCCTTGGAGCTGCTAACAAACCAGCAGAACTCACAACTGATAAACTACCTGTGCTAAAATATTGCTGGGAGTTTGGTAATAATCTTCTTCATCCTTTTTGATGTTTTCATCTGTATCTGATGACAGCAGATTTTCCTCACTTCCTCCCAGGATTTGATCCTGCTAAAAGAATGGATTTGTATTTAACGGGATCAGTTATATAGATTAACATGTATTTTTCCATTTACATGGAGAAGTAATAGAATCAGCACGTATTCACAGAAAATATGGAAAGACATATTTCTCCTTGAAGTAAAATATGCTCAGAGCCAGCCTGTTCTAGAAACAAGGTTTCTATATTTGTGCTCCTTCCTGTATTTTTGAAATTCAATGCACACAGACAAAACTGGTCAGTGGTATTAGTACTTCTCAGAGATGGATTTGTGGTAACCAGGCAGTTGCAACTGATTGCACAATCACAGTCTGTTATTTTGCTTAAAAATGAAGTGGGTTAAACACTTCATGTATGAATCTGGATGAATTTAGGGTCACTTGTATGGAAAAGATTTTCTATTTGCAATCCAATTCTCAAGTCCTTACACTAGGAGAAAAATCTTTAGGAAATCTAGGAGTGGATTGGGAAATGTTTGTCCTTTGTAAGCAGCTTTTAACTGCTATCAAGTAGAGTGAATTCGAGATTTCCCTGACTAATGAGAAATCTATTCTTTCATACTTCTCTATGAACAAGAAAATACTCAAAAGACTGGAGATTTGACACTGAACCCTTTGTATCCTGAGTGATATTCTGTCTTCATAAATACCTGAAACATGAAGTTTGAGGCAATTGGGAAGTCAAGAAGTTAGTCCCTCCATCAAGTTTACCTTTCTAAGTCACAAAGATAAATTATTTATTTTTATGTCTCCTTGTTGACTTCACTATAGTGAAGAATATGATAATGAGTATTTAGCTGCCTCCCAATGCAATTCTCTATGCCATGTTTGTAATGCAGCTGGTTTTTATCTCTACACTTACATCTGTGGTTTCCATGGTGATTGTTTTAATAATTGCTAAATATGCCATGAATATATTATGGTTTTCAAGGAAAGTAAATTAAACTAATTACTTTCTTACATGTAAAGAGAAGAAACTGGCATTGAATATAAATTAAGGATGATTAATGTATTTTTTTCCTTGTTGGTATGAATGACATTAAAAGCAACTCATGCAGTAGGAGTCAGAACAAACCTGCAAACGGTCCTTCAAGAAGTGCAGAACAAAACCACAGCAGAAACAAGACTGGCTCTGTGGTCATGATCTGAAGTCATGAAATAGTTTCTTAGTGTCTTTTCAGGGGCTTTAAATTAATCAAAAAAGTAAACATTTGGGGAGAAGGAGAAGAGAAAATGATTTTATTAAGTCTTGAGATTCTCCAATTCCTAAGAAATCTCAAAGAGCATTTATAAGACAATAAGACAGCACTCATCAGCTTTCCAAACCAAGCTTTCAGTCACTGACAACGGCTATCTTTTGCCAACTGCATAGTGTTTCTCCTTGGCACCATCACAGATTATAGGGACAATGGGAAGGAGAAGGATATGCTGCAGCAGTCCTGTGCTTCCCTAAAGCAATTTGTCAACATCTCTGTTCCTCTAGATGTCTAGCAGCAGGGAAGTGCAGGAAGAAACCTCAGTGTAGAGTTTTTCTCCACTGAACAGCTAGACAAGTCCTTTAAGTGTCTGTTGAACCATAATATGGATTTACATTAGAGAGAAAGTAGACTGTGGAGAAAATTGGCTGTAGCACAGGATGGAAATGATGCCTGGAGAACAACTGAGTAATTGTTACCGATAAGCTCCTTAGCGAAAGTTACATGTTGCCCTTAGACAGAGGAACCTCTCTTTCAAAATATCAGGTGTGTGTATCAGATCCCAACAAGGGTGCCTAGGTACAGGGTGATGTAAGTCAGGGCTCTTTATTTTGATGTATTTTAGATATTGAAAGCTGTGTATGAAAACAGCTGATGCTGAATTGATGAGTCAGATGTGGTTTGGTAGCTTCAAAGTGTGGTTTGAAAAGGAGCCAGGTCCCCAGACCTCTCCAGGGTGCCTGCCAGCATGACTAGACTCACTGACATGGAGAGGCCCATCTGCATGAGTAACGACTACTGAACAAAGTGTTCTCAAGATCTGGGCCTGGAGGAGGGAACCACCGATAAAAAGCAAAATGAATCAGATGTTTGGAATGGGAAGCCATATTTCTAAAAGGAAGTAAATACAAGGGATTAATCAGGAAGTCAGTTGTCTAGATGTCACTGAGCAGAGAATAGGTCTGGAGATGTTAGCAGATTGTAAACTTATGAGGCAAGTGAAATATTTTTATCGAGTGAACAAACGTTTTTGTTTCTTGTTCTCTGTACAACAAGATTATTTATTTTCACACATGCCAAAACAGAAATATGAGCTTCCTGCTATTCCCTCTGCTAAGACTAGAAAGGTAAAATCCAAATTCCTTCTTTTAACCCTCATGGTCACTCTGTCTTAGTCAGAACAGCTGCAAATAATACATGCTCTCTGAGGCATCATAAGTATGAGAAGAATTAATGAATAAGACAGAAAAGGCACACATAAGAAAGAGACACAAAGAGACCCTTGGTATGGACCTTGAGCAGAATTAGTTAGACCAAGGGTTAACTTAATGCATTTCAGAGCTCGAAATCACAATGGAATTACTGCAGCTTTATAAAGTACTGTGCATCAGCTGAGCTATGCTGACTGCCATGGCATGGCAATGTAGTTTCAGCTATTTTCAATTCTTTGCACTAAATTTAGCTGTATTATCTCATACATATTGCTGTCAGCCTATATACAAGGATGGTGATTGCAGCATGATTTACCACCCTGTTAGCTATGACAGCAGAACAGAGTCTTTGCCCTGTATCTCAGCTACTCTAGATCATAGTCCAGTGCATAAACTGTCAATAAAGATGGCTTTAAACTGCAAACTGGTGTAATAAGTCTTGCTTGTGCCTTCTGTCCTCTCGACTCTGCTGAAAAGGCAGTAATCCGCAGCAGAGGGAAACTGCTGCAGCTGCTTGTTCAGGGAACACAGGTCAGAACATTTAGCCAATAATACATGATAACATTCATATTTTATCTTTCCAAATCGTTCCTGCCAAATAGGGAAGTGAAATTACTTGAAGTCATATTTATGCTGACAGAAGGTCAGTTCTGAGGCATGCCTCAATTTAGCAAGCCCTTGTTCTGTAGTTCAGTTACACTGACTCAATTGCTACTGGCAAAGGCTGAAGATATAAACCATTTAGGAACAACTATGGTGCAGCTGAGAAATGTGATGGGAGAGTCAAATCCTCAATCAGTGCAACTGCTGAGTTTTCTTCATCAAGTTTGTGAGAGCTGCCATAAGTTGCAGTTGCTGCACAGAAACTCTGAGGATCTGCCTCCAAAAACAAACAGGGTATTTCAAGCAAGTTCTTAGAAGATTATTTTCAGTGCTAAACAAGAAAACAGACTAAAATATTTAGGCAACTTTCATAGTGAAAACTAACTCAATGTGCTGGGAAAGCAGGTGGATAATCTACAGTCACAGCCAGGTGAAATAAAAGCCAATAGTCACTTCTGCAGACTGAACAAGGCAAGAGCTGTTTGATTTTTTTCTGCTCACCAGGCTTGGAAACAGTCCTCTTGGTGAGTCACACTGAGCTTGATGAGGGCCAGGATCTGAATAAGGCCTGTTCTTGTCTTCTGAGCAACCATTCTCCTGAATACCAAAAAAAAAGTTGATTCCTCATAAAGACACAGTGGAGGTGCTTCACCTGTATTCATCTTCCTCTAGCTTGGGCCTTTTACACACAGCTTTGTGACTACAGAAACCCAACAATTCCTTGGCTGCTACATCACCCTGTTACCGGGCATGGGGACTGCAATTGCTTGGGCACAGCAGCAGTACTTTCCTTCCTTTCTATTTTAATACTGAGGGGAAAATCTGTAAGGCACAGAGGAACTGGACCTGAAGTCCCCTCTAAGCCTGGAATGAGAGTGACAAAGAAAAGCACAATTACAAAACAGGAGGAATGTGGCTAGAAGCTGCCAAGACAATCATCACATGCCTTTGCCATGACAAGGTATGTCAAAGCAAATCTTCAGAGGCTTACTTCACGCCCAGGAATCTTTGCCAGTCAGTTTAGACAACCAATGAATATAATTACTCATTGCCTTTACTTACATGCAGGCATTACTCAAAAGTATTTCCTTCGTGGGGGCCCTCTGATGTTATCAGCCAGGTCCCACTCAGGAACCCCCACCAGAGAGCAGAACAGACCACACAGGTATCCATTGCAGAAGCAACTATACAAATGAAATTTCACAGTCATGCCTAGGCACAGACTTATTATTAAGGATGGCTAATCTGTTTACCTTCTGGCAGCTCTGTCTTTCCGTGGAACTGGTCATATCTATGGAATTCAAGAATAGTGGCAAAGAGGAGGGCCGGCTTCTAACTTCTGGATTTGGAAGATCTTGGTTCTAGAAATAAGGTAACAGCAGTCTAAGAAAACAGGCACTGAGTGGGTGAAGTCTGTAATGTACCAATACATCCCACTAGTACACATTTCACTTCTAATGGCTCAGAGAGGTTGTCCACATCACATTTTTCAGGGAGACATAAATTTGCCCTGCCGGCACTTTGAGCTGACTGGAAGCTGCAGGGATGCAAGCAGGTTTGTGCCTAGTCTGAACTGGTAGGCCTGGCTGGCTGAAAAGGGGCAGAAACTTGGGCCTGAGCTTGAACTGACAAGGCTTCCAGCCGGTTCATAGCATTGGCAGACTAGATGTGGTTTGGTTTGTAAAACAACGTGTAAATATAACAAAAATACACATGGTAAGGACGACACACAAGTTTTCATTCTGATGCATTAAATGTGCGGTTCATTGAAGCGTAATATCAATCATCTCCTAATTTCCATATGGTTTACTCTTCAAAGAGATTCCTTCAATGTAAAAATCAATCCCAGCACGGACAGACTGTGCAATGCCTGCTTAATGCATAAAGCCAGGGTACAGGATTTATATGGAAAATGAATTTCAGAATAATCAAGGCCAGAGCCCAGTTGCAGGGCAAATATCAGGAAAATTTCTTTGCAATTTTCTAATGAAAATAGAAACATCTTTTTTTTTTCTAAAATCAAGTACAGTAAAATGTCACCTGAGGACAGCATCCACCTTGTTTGTCCTCCCTGCAGATTGAAGATAGCAGAGTCGCCCAGTCTTCAGTTTCCTGCCTGTAGGTTGGAACATAAGAAATGAAAACTTACTGACAGGTAACACACAAGGAAAATCCATCTGTCTACACACTTCTTCCTATGGGGCTAAAAATAACTGCACCTTTCTTTTAAGAGAGACTGCTCGGGTGGTCATAGGCAGATGGCAAAGTTTGACCTCAGAGAGGTGCAGCCCAAGGCTGGGAACTAAAAGTTTTGCAGGGGGGTTGTGTGTCTCTGTGCAAGAGACACAGGGAGGTGGGATGGTGCTTCCTGCTTTTTTTACTGCGTGTGAGGCTGCTCTGCTGAGTCGTGCCACAAAGAGTGGGAATGCGTTTGGGCGAGAAGGATGGGAATCATACCATGGAGGGACCCTTGAAGCTCTGTTTCGTGCTTGCAGTGTGTTTAGTTGGATTAATTCTGGAATGCTTCCCACTGGGCATGGGGTGTGAGAGCAGAGCCTTGGGGGAAGGCGTTGGGTGGCACGCTCAAGTAACACTCAGGTATGTGTTTTTCTTCTCTGCTTATCAGAATTTCACACATCAGCTGCTCTTCTGCATAAGGGCAAAAAAACCCCTGACACACTCGTGACTGGGAAACTGAAGAGGAGAAGCTGAGAACTGGCAGCATAGGAGCAGTGTGACAAACATCCTCCCTTGCCTAACTGAGCTTTAGCTCGACAGAAGCAGTTTCTGCCCCTGCTGAGGACTGAATTGCAGCCTGGGAAAGCAGGGAACATACCACCCTGCTGCAGCAAAGGCCACAGTCAGTACTTCTGGGATGTGTTTTCCCTCGGGAGAACTTTTGCCTTCAATCTGCTTCCCTTGATTAATAACCTACTTTTCAGGCAATATTATTTCCTCTGATTTATCCATAAGGAGCAGAAGCTTTTGTAGGTCCCAAGAGATGCTGGGTGAGAAGACAAAGGTCTCTCTGCTCTTTCTTGACCTTTAACTGGTGCAGTTTGAAATGGCACTGCCACACTGATGCACCACCACTGCCATCCCCACTCTCAGTCCTGAGTTCCCACTACTTTCACACGTTGGATGTAACAGTGTGGCTGCAGAGAAGGTTTAGCTCACCTGTCTGAGCCAGCAAAAAATTAAGTCAGCCACAGGGGAAGGGGAGAAATCACATGGAAAAGAGCTGTTTTCTATTGGATCAAACAGCTGAATCATTACATCCCAGAGCTGCGCCATCAGTAGCTGAGACACACGAAGGGAAGGGAGCGGCTGTGAAGGAGCAGGACCTTGCCTTGGGGCAGCAGCTTAGTGTTCTGTTGGCTTAACTGTCATGTCATACTGCATTTGCACATCTTGCTATGCCTACCTGCTGTTCCCAATGAGGTAGTAACATCTGCTTCCAGTACTGATGGACATCACCTGCTCGGGAAGGCATTTAAACATCTTCCTCACCATTTCCATAATTTCAAAATTTCTTATGCCAACTTCAATACTTATGATTCTGTTAAGATAAGCACATGAAACATCCTATATAGCTATACATACATGTGTACAAGTACACACACACACAAACACATGTGTGTGTGTATGTGCACATTTTACTCTGAGCACAGCATGGTATGACGAGATCTGCATGGGAAAAGATAAACATTTTTGCACAGAAAAAAATAAGCACAAATATTCAAAACAGATGACCTTTCAATGAAGAAAATTTCCAAGCAAAAAAGGAATTTAATCAGCTTTTGCAAAGATTCAGATTTTGGATCCTTATTTCTGGAAAAACAGGCTGTTGGTCTAACACAGAACCTTGAAAAAAAATGATAGTAAGAAAAACTTCTTGAAGAAGTTTTTTAACCATTATAAAACAATACATTTGATTTGAAACTAATTGTATATTAATAGTGTTTTAATGGAGGGGAAAAGGAACAGAAGCACTCTTAATGGATACTTGAAGCATTACTTCCATTAACTTCCAAGAAGTTAATAAAACTAATAACAATAATGATGGTAATAATGTAACCACATACCACTGAGCAAGCTGCAATATTTTTGAAAGCTTCACAAAGTAAATCCACTTAATGGAAGAAGCACAACAGCAATGTGGTTCAGTGACCTCCATGCTGAACAATTCCAGGAGCCCAGAGTATTAACCTCCAGGTCTGACGGGTAAAATCTTTACATTTTCTGTTTCCCTTCCAAGTATCTCACACCACCTGTGACATGGTAAAGGGTGCTAGTACAACGGCAGTGACACCCAGTCTTGCTGCAGCAGGCACTGCGCTGAGAGGAATGAAATGACCAACCCAAACGAGTAAAGTAGAGCAATTTCTTGGTGGAGTAAGAGGCAGTGGGGCACCAGCACCAGCCTAAAGGGCCACAAGAAAGTCAGGAGACCTCCGCACAGCCTGCAAAGCACTTTTGTGAAGCTGTAAGTAGGGAAAGGTTGTGTGACACAGGTAAGAGGGGCATAGCCAATCCTTATTCACATGTGAATGAATGCATAGCACTGTGCTCTCAGGAGATAAAATATCTTCTGCTACAGGAATACAGCCTTTGGGGTCATGGAGTCAAGATGTCTGGTTTGCAGATATCACATCACCGTGATCACTCACATAAAGGTATTAAATTTTAATAAAGCAATCGAGGATTTTTACTTCTACGTTCTGTAAGCTGCACCCAAAGCCTACAAAAGCCCATGGGACTCTTTTCTGGACTTCAGCGAGACTTGAATCAAGAACCTAAATCAGGCAAAAGTGTCTGTACAGTCAGTGACCATTGAAGAGTGTTGATATAGGGCTTAAAATAAATAAGGTGATGCATTTGAGTTACATACTGATCAACAGCTATGGAGCCTTTTACATGTTGGCCTTTTAGATACTTCAGGATGTAATTCCCCTTGCTGGATTTGGTCAGGACAAAAAGACGCCTTTTCCAGGAACTCTGCCAAAGAGAAAGCAATTTGTCTCTCGTTAAAATTCAGGATAGCAGATATAACAGTTGCTAATTGAAGGATTGCTGAAATGCGACTAATCTGTGCTGGTATACCTGTGAGCTGAAAAGTTGGAGAGGTGGTGATTTGATGAGGAATCCATGCTTGCAGACTCCACCTTCAGGGCAAAATGTATTTTGAATTCTCCCTAATCAAAAAGAAATGAACAGCATCATTACTTAATTTGTTACCAATTAATCTCTTACAAAGACCTGCTTGAACTGGAAATTGTTGCTGAGGGCTGGGTTTCTGTGCTTAAATGGCCATAAACCATATTACAATTAGAGAAGAGAAACACAAATCAAGGCTATAAAACACAGGGCCAGGCCCTGCTTCCCTGATATTAATTTTATGGCTGACAACTGACCCAAACTGTAAGCAAATGATAGTGAAAATGTGGAGGGTTCAGAAGGTATCATAACCCTCTGTCTTCATTAAATGGTCTTATCTAACTTTTGGAGTCTGGTCTTATTTAACTTTATAATTAATGATCTGAAAGACAGTAAACACAGTCCTAAGGCAGTTCATAGAAGGCATTCAGTCAGCTAAGGATAGATCATCTTACACTGTGAATCATGATGTCACAACAGGAAAAAGTCTTACAAGTAAAGTTTGAGCTAAAACCTTGTGGGGAAAATACTTAAATATATTTGTTTGTGATCCTTCATACTTGGTGACCAGCTATGGTTTAAGATTCACATTTTTTAATCGCTGGTGGGTTTCTGATCAAAGTGCATTTTAAAACAACAAAAGGAGTGGCAATCTCATTAAATTTTTAAAGCCGTAAAGCATGTATGGTATGTTAAGATTTTTTAAGAAACAGGTGACTGAAAGGAACACAGGCAACCTCAATTTGGGTCTTCTAGTAAAGAACAGTAGACAATATGCATAACTTCAGGGAAATTTCACATAAACAAACTTTGCGGTCTTAAGTGGAGGCAAGGCTTCATCACCAGTGCCTTGGAGATACTGACTGTACCTTCCAGTTCTTAGTTAATTTTTAAGGATTTTAACATTTTTAACAAATGTCAACTCAATGTCCTTGTCAGGGACAAGAAAAATTCCACTATAAAGGGAAATACTGCATGTAGGACAGGTTCTTGAAGGAAGGAAGTAGAGGAGCAGAATGATCACACAGTGTAAGTCCAGATGAGATCTCAAAATTTCTTAGTATGCTATTTCCCCCTCTTTTTCACCTACTGTTTGCCACAAAATCCTTGACAGCTGGAGGGTAAAGAGAATGATATCATACACTGATAAGAATGGACTGAAACCTAATTCAACCTTACTACTGACAAACCTTAGTAAAAGAAATTTTGTACCTGCAGAATTTCTTTTATTTGTAGAAGCCATCCTGATGGTTTCTTCCACCCAGATAGTAAAGAGAACAAAAATACTGAAGCTAATTCCTTTCACTTTGCTTGCTGCTGAGCAGCATTTCACTGCACACACAGTTGCTGCTGAGAAAATAGCAAATATCTTACCATTTTCATACTGATGATTTAACTATATAAAATAATAATAGGAAAGTATCTAATAAACTATATATATAATTATAATATATAATAGACACATAATATTTTGTTATAAATTATACACTATATGCTATAATATATTTATTATAATGCAATAATAAAATTACAAACAATAAGTATTATACATTTATATAGGTCAAAGAGATCATCTGCCTAGAAGTGGTGAGAGCTGCCATCTGAACTTCTTTTTGCCCTTTCTTTTGCACTAGACACAACACCTGTAACCTAGGAATACTGCATCCACATATGGTTCTGACACTGCTTTGCCAGTGTGAAGAGTCCCATGTAAAACTGGCATAGCTTGGCCTAGAGAGTTCAAAGTCTATGCAGAAAATACAATAATAATACTATGGCAATTGTAATAACCTGCAAGTCTGTAGTATTCTTAATACAATGTCTTTTTAAAAGTTTCCCTTTTTCTTACCCCAAAATTCTTTGCAAAATCAAATCTTGGCTGGAAGTTGTCTGTTAGCTGCAAGGAGGTTGCACAGACCCACATGTCCTACCTGAAGCTGCAGAGCTTCTCCTGGGAAAATGTGAAGGATTGCAAGTGCTGTTCTCTAGTTCTTGCTGAGCTCCCTGGCTGGACTGAGAGATTTAAGGGCTTTGCTTCTGTTTCTTCAGTGATTTGCCCCATGGTGCCAAAAGTAAACATGGTACTGTCAGGACTGGTGCTCAGAAATGGGGTGGGTTACACGCAAAATTTTACCTCTGACACATAACTAAAGCTATAGACTTCCACACCTCCTCTTCCTGGCTGTAAATGAGAGTGACCCTCGGAAAACTTAGGTCCATTGGAGGTCTCTGCAGAACATCTCTGCCTGTACTTTTGGAGGAATTTTTTGGGAGAAAGATTTATTGTACAAACGCTGTGATCGACTGTTATAAAAATTTACTTCTAGGGTTTTCATCTAATGCCAAAAAAAAAAAAAAAAATGGACAAAAAAGCAATTTCCAAAACTAAAAATGACTACACACAAAGTCAACTTGCTAGTGCCAATAATAGAGGCACACGCCCGGGGCTGCAATGAAAGGCAATGCATTATTTTATTCAGTGTGACTGACAGAGTCACTTCAACTGGCAAAGGATGCAATCATTACAAAACAATGTTCCAAGAACCTATGACAGGATAAAAGCCTCCTCTGGATGTCAGTAAAAGTCAAGATTTGCAGGTGGGAAGACAAACACCCATGAGGTTACCGTTGTGCTGTCTCACTCTGCATTTTTTGGGGAAAAGTTTTTAATTGCTACATTTAATTGTCTTTTCAACAGAAAGCAACATTTTAAATAGGTTATTTCTAATTCAAAATAGATAATGCCAATTACATGATAACACCCCCTCAGATTTTTGTATGCCTGGCATTAAGAGATTTGATCGCTTCAAACCTTTTGAAATGCAATGAGACACTTCAGTCAAAACGCAAATAAAATGCTTCAAGTTTTTAAGATGTAAGCTATTATAAAACTTCAAAAATATAACACCAAGATAAGGTAAACAACCTGTGTTAATACTTACAGGCAAAATGACTTCATGGTGAAGAAGGTTTTAGAGAAATACACCTGTAAGTATATCCAGATTCCCTGTATCACCTCCTGCAGCAAAACATGGTATGTCCTTGCCCTGCATTGTGACTGCCTTCTTATAGTCCATGTAGAAATACAAACATCCTGAAATATGACCCACAAGGAAATGCCTGTTTCTGCATAGGAAGCAAATTAAAGACTGTTCTGGAGAGGGGAAATCCAGAAGATTAATATTCCCTTACAAGCAATGAAAAATACGAACATTCGAGGCAGTGATAAATGTCTCCCATACAGAAAAAACCTGTTTCTGTTGGTTTGGCTTTCTGAACAGTCCCCTTCATTTCCCCTCAGCTCTGTCTAAAGCATAATATCCATCCATGACTGGAAGATAAAGTAACATTAAGAACTCTGAAAAATCATAAAAGCACCATAAAGTGTAGCCAACCTAGATTTAAAGAATGGCATTTTCTAAAACATACAACAGTGAAGCAGGATTTCTTATGCTGCCTGTATCATGACAATTAACTTCATTGTAGGGTCAGTGTAAGTTTTGGTTATAATAAACGATTTTTTGGGGATTCTCTCCAGAAATAGCGTATCATTAATGATAGTGGTTTTACACAGTAAACCATTTGGCTAATCCTGCAGATGTCAAGGGAATTGCTTTTAGATAGAAAATAGTTCTAAATTTGATCAGGGAAAAAAAGCTAAAATGCACTACAGCTTTTAAGTTAGTATTCAGCTACCTGGCTTTGCTCCAGTGAAAGAGTCAAGCTTCCTCATTCTGGATGGGTTTCTTCAGGCTCTTGGGCTGGCACAGCCCTCAGCATGTAAACATCTCCAGTCGGAGGTGATGTCTGTCAGTAGGAAATTTTCTTCTTAAATAATATTAATGTTTTTTTGATCTAAAGTAATGATCCATCTAGCAGAGACACTGGTCCTGACACCAGGGAATGTTTTTTTCTTTCATTACTACTCTAAGTTACTTTTCCAAGTTGCTTTCCTCTCTGGCAGTGTCTTTGTGTATTTTATGCTGATGTTTGTATATCTCATATCCTAGAACTAGCCCAAAGGTTAAGATACAGCCTCCATTTCTTCCTTTTGTTGTCAGCCAGGAGGCAGAATTGCTGTGCTCCTTTGTGCCACATTATCAGCTTTTTCCGGGAAACCTTTGGTCTGCCAGGAGAGCTCTTGCAAACATTGAGAGTGCCTTGATGGCTTGCCACGTTAGAGCACTGAAGAGCTTCAAATAACATTCCTACTTTGACTGTTTTCTTATACACAGTTACTTTTCCCCTATTAGTTGGAAAGTCCCAAGCTGCCCTCATTTAGAATCCATCATTGTAAATGTATAACCAAATCTGACATAGGCTCGTGCTTCCCACCTTTTTTTTTTTTTTTTTTTCCTTTTAGGCAAGTCCAGTAAGGAAAACAGTTTTCTTACTCACAGAGGAAACTCACTATCATTAGCTCTGATTCTTCCTCAGCAGTCCCTTGTAGGCTTGACCAGGGACTATTTTATGCAATTTTTATATCTCCCCAATGCTGCCAAGCTAAGATAAATTTGTTAAAGCTTTTCAAAAATAAGATACCATTCTCAAAGAACCTTTAAAAGAAAGAAGCACCACACAAGAGGAAACATGCTCCTTACCTGTTACGCTGTTACAGCCCTTGACATTATTAAAAAAATTAAACCGACCTGTTTCAGAGACCCTACTCGCTCCTTTATTGTTCCCAAGGCTCTCTTGGCTTCAGAGCTACAACGTATCTGAACAAAAGGATAGTTTTAGAAACAGGGGAACATTGTCAACAGAAGTTTAAAACCAGGCTAAACCCTGAGCAAATAAACACTAATGGACTATAAAGACATGAAAGAGCTTCCAGAGAAGCAACCAATACCGAAATGTTGACTGGACTCATTTCTCATGGTAAACCATGAATATTGCTACTGCCAGAAAATAGTTTAAGATGGAGCTATTTGCCAGAAGTAATGGGAAGCATATTTTCATATCCACTGCTACACCACTGTGCAATTTACTGTATAAAGGGCAAGATGGTAGATCACTGGTAGATCAGGGTATTCCTATTAAAATATTTCCAGTAACTTTGGTCTACCCTAGGAGAGGATTTGGCCTGTCCAAGCTAAGTCACCCAATGCCAAGTTACTTTTCTACCTTTCAACTGACACTACACCTCCTCTTGAAAAGATGCCAGAGACCATCTGCATTCTTGAATGAGAAAGGTACTGGGATGTACTTGGATTGGTTTTCACTTCACCAGACTGAGTGACAAACATGCAGATATTCACAGGAAATTTTTAAAAAAAGGCCTTTATTGATGTCATGCTCAATATGTTCATAAAACAACCATTTATTTAATTTAAACAACTGTAAATTTGACTTACGAAAAAAATATATGTCTCACTATGTCACAGTATTTGTAAGAAAATAAATTTAACAATTTGGTAACTTGGCCTTAATAGTAGGCACTTATTTTCTTAGAGGATTGCAAAAGAGTATAGAGTACATTAACTGGGAAAAGAGTGAACAACTCACCATTTATCAGTTTAACCAAATAATTAAATTCACTTTTGTGAGCTAGCTACCAACTATAAAGAGCATATAAAAGGTAGGAATATAAACATCACCAACGTAACTCTGAAACACAAAACCAAGACCATACAGTAACTAAGAAGGCACTTCTGGTTTCTGATTCAAGTAAGCATTCACAGTTTTGGCAAAACTCCTCACAAAAAGAAGTTAAATCTAAACATACATTTGCTACTGGAACATGTAATTCTATCATTTCAACACTAAATTTTAATGTTTTACAACCAAGCCTTGCCATTAACCTTCTGATGATTCAAAAATTCTGAATCAAAAAGTAGACATTCTCCTTTCTGCAAGCAGAAAAACTGCAATACCACTGTTTCAGATTGTTCTATCATTCAATTGTCATTTGCAAGGCAAAAATCTTTATAATGGCACTTTAATAAGGCATCATCCAATTAAAGTTTGCCAATCTTTTACAAGGTTTTGAATTTGATTTTTAGATTTGTTACATTTCCATATTGTTCAGGTAAATCATCTATAAATATTGATTTTTTAAAATATTCATCTTATGCTAGAGTGACAACTAAGTAAACTGACTTCCAGGTTAAGCACAGAGCAACCATTAGCGGTCATTACTAATGTTCATTAAAAGGATATGAATATATTAGACTAAGAAACACCCTTTTAAATAGCTACAAACTGTTTGTCACTGGACACACCCATAATATGATGGTCTTTGGAAATTTCCGAGGAGGTTATGGTTCCACGAGCTAGCAGTAAAAGAGAAGAAGTCTCATGAATTTCTGTTTTATTCTTAATTTACAATCTGCTTTCTGGGAAAAACCTTTATGGGTCAGGAAGGTGATTCTCAGAACTTGTTCAGTAGCCATAAATCATGACAGCCACACTAAAGGAAATCAAGATACAATAATTTTGAATTGCGTTATGTGCAGTCAACCATATTCTTCTTTCTAATAGCCGTCAAGCTGTCCCCCAGCACTTCTTCAAAATATTGCATATTGTCCATCCATTGGATACTCAAGCTTATACAATATAAAAACCTAGTGTTATTACATTTCTGTTATTAAAAAGGTGTTTACTCCTGCTTATAATCAAATCTCCACCCAACACCATATCCTGATCTTTCATCGCTGGCTGCATTAAAATACACTTTCAGAAGTAAAGTTCCTTAGTGAGCATAGAGACCACACAGGGAATCTGCTTCTTCTCACTGAAGCGTGGATCATCCGACTGAGATTCAAAATTGGTGGCAACCACATAGTTGACCCGTGTGAGGATCTGCATGATCTCAAGTTGTTTTCCATGCTCATTTAGCACAGAGCACAAAGACTGCACAAACCAGGAGCCTCTTCCAGGATTTCTCCAGGAGTAATAACCTTACAGGAAAGACAAGGAAGAAAGTACACAGGATTATTTTGGCTCTTTTGTGTGAAAGATTCTGGGCAAAGATTAAAAATGCATACAAAGAAAGCTTATCACATGTGTCACATACCCTACTTCATTAGAGTTGAGAATAATGTGTATTAACTCTCCAAACCTCACACTACTAAAGTACCATTCTACATTTTGGCATTTGGGAAACTGTGAGAAGTAAGGTTTCACGGGTTTCCTCTCTAAGAATAAGTTTTGTGCTGTAACAGTTCCTCTTCCTGCCTTCATCACATATTCAACGTACTTACTGAACTGGGACATGGAAGGGCAGGATTCCGAGCAAACAGTATTGCCTTTGCCATCCGTAATCTCCCATTTCCTATGCAGCCAGTGTAAAAGGGGTGGACACAACACACTGGCCCAACGTACACTGGGCCTTTGTGTTTTGTCCATCAATGTACAATGTGTCATCAATGAGGGTCCATCTACAGTCCAATCAATACGGATGATTGGCTTCTATCTCCACCCTGACCCTCTTTTCTTTACCTGGCACTGTGGAATACGCAAACAAGAAATCTGCCTCTACTGGGATTTTGTATCTCGGGTTGGCATCTGTTTCCAGAGTGTCATTTGCAGGTCCAGAGTCAGTTTGTATACCTTCATCAAATTCAGAGCCTCTGCATGCCTGAAAGGAGAGAAGTAAAATAGAATTTGTCCAATAAGGAGAAAAAAGGTGTTATACCAGTAAGTATTCATCAATATTTTTAACAGATTCAGTTTCAAGCAGTACTTTGCATGTATCAGAAGCAGAAATGGGGGATACCTAATTGTTCAGTGATAAAGTTACTAGCTTAACCATTTTAAAATATACATCCCATACAGTAAAGGAAGGTA
Source organism: Cephalopterus ornatus (assembly GCA_013396775.1). Lineage (NCBI taxonomy): Eukaryota > Metazoa > Chordata > Aves > Passeriformes > Cotingidae > Cephalopterus > Cephalopterus ornatus. The sequence goes on from VZRE01002354.1 coordinate 106,388, forward strand.
AAGGTGTTGAGGCTCAGTTGTTTGTCAAAGTGCCGAGGCAGCATTAGTTTATTCTAACCATAATTAATTTTACTAGTCTAGAGTCATTCTGAGAACTCAATTATTACATAATGCCTTGTGCAGCAGAACTTCTGGCCATTTTCTTTACAGTGGATTACACATTGTTATTGGTTCCTGACTTGCACTGCTGAAGCACTGCATTTCACAAAATCACATCCTGAGATCATCTAGTCTCATCCCTGCCTTCTCAAGCAGGGATAGCTAACAGCTGTCCAAGTGCATGTACAGTTGGGTTTGGAATATCTCCACAGGGGGAGACTCAAAAATGTGGGCAACTAGTTCTAGTGTTTGACCACCTGTTTCAAGTATATTGCATTTTTAATATTTTTTCTTTTTTTTTTTAATTCTTAATTTTCTCTTAATCACGAGTTCAGCTAAAGGTCACACTGGGGCAACAGTCCAGGTTGTTAAGTTTCAGCTCTTGATCAGTAGCTTTGAGTGACAGCTCTGGCAAAAGAATAACAGTCTGACTGGCTTATGTAACAGTGTTGGTTGCCTTTATTAAGATAATTTTAAAGGCTGCAATCATTCCAAACTTATAATTAAAAGAAACATCATTTTAGTAGTACGAAGAGTCTAAAACAGACACAGTTTTCACTTTGAGGTTGAGGATTAATTGAGGGAACAGCTTAGGGAAAACCACATCTGCTGCAAGTCCCATACATACATAATACCATGACAAAAAAGAGACTTCATCCCTGTGGTATGTCAGTCAATAGTTTGAAACAGCGGTCTTTACAAGTTTAACTAATATGCATTCATTATGTGATAATTAAAAAATGCAATATAAGTTTTTAGGCTACTGAGGAAGGGCAAAATATTTCTTTTAGCAGAATTCAGTAATTTGTAGAGGCAGAGGCAACCATAATTCAAAGAAACGTGGACAGTATTACTGCTATTGATAATCATGTACTGTCCTTAGCTCTCTCTGCACAAGAGGAGTTTATCTTTCTGCTTTGAAGTTCATATATAACCAAGAGAAACCATGTACAAAATTACAGTGATAATGTTCTTTACATCTGAGAATCTTGTATATAAATTACCTTTCAAAAGCAAACAATACAAGTCACCCATAGACAACTTCTCTCAACATATTTTTTTCCCAACACCCCCAGCAACGTTCAGTAAATTAACCTACAGGGCTCTTCTAGAGCAGACAACCAACAGAGCATGTTTTCCCCACCGCAGCAGTAGGATACTGTATTTACCTTAGGGCTATTACCTGAATGAAAAATAATTTGGGTTTGCCTATAAGGCTTTTACACTTGTCTCCCCTGAACAGTGCAGTCAAACTCTTGATAGCCATGGGTCCATCTGTGCCATAGATGAGTCCTTCTTCCCCATGGCTCAGAAGGATACAGGCAAAACAAGCGGCATCACTGTGATTCTCCTCAGCGGCTACAAATCAAATACTTCTTAGTCAAAAGGCAGCAACATTTTAAATGACAATTATATTTAGCAAACACATTTTTTTGAGACTAAATACACATTGGGCCTCTACTGGAAGGCAGGGGAAGGAGTGGATAAAGACAACACAACCCAGTTTTTGCAATGTGATGAGTACTTTGAATACAAGGATACATACTTCACTTGACTCTGAGTCTAGCCCACTGGAATCAACAGGCTGGATTCATTATCTAATATGACAAGGCTCTTCACCTAACACCCAGGACAGGTGCTTCACAAGAACACTGTGCGCTTCTGAATTGATGCTGGAGGAAGAGGTAAGGAATTAAGCCTAATCAAATTCTTCTATACAAAAATTTTATGTGTGGGGCTTAAGCAATCTGTTCTACTGTAACCTTCTTTGAGCAGGTAGTAGAGTCAGAGACTTCCAGAGGTCTCTTCCACTCTAAATTATTCTATGATTCTAAATTTTTACCTTGCTTCAGTAATTTCTCCATATCATCACGGCTTCGGTCATTGTACGTATAAACCTCAAAACCTAAGTTTTTAAAACTCTTAGCCAGATCTCCAGCATCTTTATCAGTGCCATTGCGTGTACCCATTCCTGCCGGAAAACAAAGAATATGGTTGACTGCACATTACACAACTCAAAATAATTCACGTGTTCAAAGGTAAATTTTTAGGTTTGTAATTGGTAAACCTAAACAATGCCATGGTGACATGTTTTGAGAACAATCGTCTAACAGCAGTGAGAACAAATTGTGAGACTTTAAAAATAATGCAACATTCAATGTAAACACATATCTTATCCTGAAAAACGCTGGCATGCCTCCAGCACCTTGCAACATAGACCTCTGTGGATGATTCATCTCCTTTTGGTTATGCAGGGTAACACAGGGATACAGCACCCCAAGGAAAAACTGTTGAAAAGAGTCCCTATGATACCCAACAGAAAGAACTGATACACAACTTTTGCAGAAAACAAATCAGTGTGTTTGCCAAGTGTATGGGAAAAATCCTATAAAGTTGATTATAACACGAGTATCTGTCCACTTTGAAACCATATGTGGTCTGAAAAGTTAAATGCAGGAGTGTGAACAGAGTACAGCTACAGCTATTAGCTTTTGTAAGTCATAGCTGTAGCTCAGGGACAGAGAATTTATAACATGGGTTGCAGATGCCAAAGTTCAAATTTTAACAACACAGCCTTAAACTCTGGGATAAAGGTTTAGTTTGAAGTTAGTAGAGCAAGGAGACATGGTCTTTGAAATATATACTGCAAGGAAGTTGAAAAGAGCTACTCCAATGTAAGTTTTAAAGAACAGGAAAAGTTTTAGGATCAACTATTTATCAGAAAGGACAAATACATTCATTAAAATTCCATGTCCTAAAACTAAAATGCATATTGATTACACTCCTTAATGAGTATCTTCAAAGGAAGAACATTACCTGTTTTGTCTTCAAAATTTTTGTTGTTTATAATTATACATTTACCAACTTTCTTGTAGTCCATATTATACTGGAATGTGGGTGTAACAATTCGGTATTGATTACTGAGGGAGGGCTTTGGCTGCTCTTCTTCTCCATTCTTCTTTTTTCTAGGTGAACCAAATGAAATTATTGTTAGTGACCAGTCACATGAGCGGCCTATTTATCGTAATTCAAACCATTCGTGCAGCCCTACCCAGCGTTTTTCCTTCTCTAATGTTTGTTTTCTTCCTTCAAGGCATAAAGATCTTGTGATTTCCATGAAGTGATTACTGTGTGTGGTTGGATTCTGATGAGGTGAAAAAACTCCAGAGTGGACTACAGCCAACAGCAGGATACGCAGATCCTGACCCACAGATAAAACAAATGGCCTCAACATGAAGTCAGACCTTTTGCAAACTGCTTCTGGGCATATTTTACTTTTAGCATAAGTAATTAATGAAGGGACAAACAGATTTCCCGTACTAACCATTCTAGGCACATAAAGATACGCCATTTACTCAAAGGTATGGTGAGATTTGTTTATTCAGTCACCATCATTCCTAAATTCTCTGAAGATTAAGACTAAGCAGTAGGTAGTTTCTACTAATAAAGGCTACATATGTGAGCAAGTCATGTGTTAATTTAGTTTGCCAAATAGCATTCTGAACTCATGCAAAACCTCAGCACATTTTAATGTAATCATCAATACCTGAAATTCACTTCAAATAAAACCCATGAAAAACCAGCCCAAACCAGTATAGATTATATTAATGGGTTATATTAACAAATATTCTCTGGTTATATGTCTGTGTACTGACTTTTCTGCTGAGTACAGGACTCTTGAGATTGGATTAGAAAGAGATGCAAAGGGACAGCACAGACATTAGTCACCAATTTATTCTAAATGAAGTAATGAAACCAAAAAAAATGACAGCCAGCATGCACGCCTGATGTATAAGCATGAGGAACTCGGCAGAACTTGCTTTTAGAAGTGAACTTTTTGGTCCAAGCAGGTGGCTTCAGTTGTTGGTAAGATCTCCTCAAGCAGAAGTGAAGCCAGTGAGAGCCTATAAAGGATCTGATTCAATCTCAGAATTATAAGCAAGCTTTGGAGCAAGCCCAGTTAGAAAGAATGCTCAGAAAAGGGCAGGAGAAGTTACTGGCATCTCTCATATTTGGTCCAGTATCCTGCTTCCAACAGTATTTATTGCTGATGTCTGAGAGGAAAATACAACCTACTTTCACAGCTCAAAGAACTGTATAATACAGTTGGTTTTAACAAAATTAGATTTTTTTCCATAATTTCAATTAATTTAGGTACTTTTGCTCTTCTAACTCTGACATCTTTCTAAAGAATTACAAAGCTCTTTGCTTCAATAATAGCCTACAGACATGAGATTGCTGTGAATCAATTAAATGTTGATTAGGTAATCTATTTTCTTACCTGCCTGATTTAACAATGGTGGCCTTTTAGCTTTAAGTGTATTTTTTTATTACAAGACTAATTGAAATTTATAAAAATCCTTCTTTAAATGATTCATCATGTATAAATGGTACTGCAATTCAATTTTAAAACAGCTTCTTCTTATCTTTGAGTGTTGTCATGTTCTGTTATACAGGGCCAAATTAAATAGCTGCACCTGACACTCCTTTTACATATGACCATCCTAATACCATCTCCTCTTTTAAACTTCTCTGAGAGACTACAAAACAAGATCTTGAATCTTATCTACTCAAGGATTTTGTCTGATGCTCTGGAAACACAGGGTATTTTTCTTACAAATCGCAAGTATTGGTATCCTCCTTGCACACTGCTTCTTGAGGGCTCTGGGAGCAATAACTAAATATGCTTTGCCTCAAAAAAGATTTTAAGCATTTTAAAGAATTATTCTGGCTTTCAAAGAGATATTGGATTCTTATTTTAACATAAAATTCCCCAAGCCCTTCATCATCAGACAGCACTCTGGCAAAGAGAGAGAAAGAAATTTCTGAACAACAAATAAGCACTCAGGTCAATGAAAAGTCATTTCCTCAGTCCACAAATTCAAGTTTCTACAGATTTATCTGGCTTCACTGATTTCCTGAAAAAGCTGTATGACTAACAGCGGCTGTAAAAACACAAAAGGATATTTTCAAGGGGATTGTACACACATTTCTGTTTATGTGCAACCCATGAACAGCTGTGAACACTCGGGACAGATCCACATGAGCAGTATGGTATCATGTTTGCACAGTCTGCTCTCCTAAAATGCTGGAAGTAATCTAATTCTAGTCCAGAAATCAGGCGGCCACATTACCCCACAAAGAGCCTCACCGAAAATAGCAGCTGGGGTTAAGTGGCGTAATAACACAGTCACACAACTTCTCTGAAACCACTTCACTTCTGAGTTCAGTAGTTTGCACTCATTCATGCAGAAATACTCATGAGTTTAAGGGATGTAGCTACTACTGAGGTATTCTCAAAGGCACGCCAGAAGCTCTGTGCTAGTCAGTGTCAAATGTCACAGACAAGCCTTGGCAGCACAGTAGTGCACACAACTATCATTTCCCCATTCCTTTACAGAGGCTACTATGGCTTTGTTCTAATGATTCCTCCCAAGCTGAACAGGTTAATGAGATACTAAAAAACCACAGCATGCTTTGTAGGGTTATGCCTATCATTTCTTTACTGGCAGACAACAAAAAGTTCCAGAAATCTTTTGGTATCAGTCCAAACTGAATGAATAAGGAAGCAAAGGTTGTGGAGTGTACTTATCCTGGGCCTCCAGTCCAGACAGAAATTCTTTTTTGAAGATTCTGTTTCCTGTGCCAACATAACGCAATATGGGAATTGTCTGATTGGAATAAACGGACTGTATAATGTCCACCTCTTCAGTTTCAATAAGCTAAATCAGACCCTGTAAATAATGAGTCCTTGAGGGAAACGTTCTGTCAGTGACAGGCTGGTTTATGACTGAAAGCCTAAAGCCCTTATTTTCTAAACTTTGAAACCTGTTAATATAAATGTTTACTGCTGTTCTTAATATAAATGTTTACTGTTGTTCTTACTAAGTTTTCTAATCACTGTATTTTCTGAAAGGGTTTCCATAGGTTAGTTATGTGCTGTTAAAAAATATCTTAAACTATGTGCCCTCAGTTTTATTTCATTCTGCTTCTCTGACACCCAGTGTCTTTAATTTCCCTCTTCTGGGAAATAAAAATTTGAATTTCATGACTGTTAACTCATTCTTCAGCTCCTAATTACAACTGTGCCATAACTCCTCACTCCGCTAGTGGTCACTGATTCTTCCCTTAGACAGAAATATTTTTCCTATCAGTGCTCTCACATATTTCACATCCTCCCCCTTCGTTCAAGAGTTCATCAAGTGAAACTCCACTCTGGCACTCTCATAGAGCTTGCACATTTTCACCCTTACAGTGTCTCTAAATCCAGGCCTTAGGCTTGACAGCAGGATTTCTGGGAATGTGATTTCATCAAGTCTAGACTCAATCAGTGTCAACCCTATGAAAATTATTATTAACTTCTCACTTTTCAAACATAAAACTAAAGTTATCCATACCACTTATCGTTTTGTTATTGAACTTTAAAATAGTAACAGTCAAATTTCTTATCACCATGAGTGGCTAAAATTCTGTCACAGTCCATGGAGATATATCACTTGGACCTGTAGTAGACTTGATTGTCTACAGGACTGCTATTTATCACAACAACAAATTTTCTTTTTTTTATATACTGTCAGTAAATTATGATTTCATTATGATTCGAGATTTAAGGATAAAAATATCACTGATAACATTTAACTATGCCCAAAGATTATTTAGAAAAAACTAAAACATAAAATAAAGCAGTGCGTCTTAGCAGATGAGATTTTCTCTCCTTTGGCTTCCTTTCTACTGGCAGCTTTCCACAATTCTCGATTGCTGTAACTACATGGACTCCCCTTGGAAGAGTACCAGCATAATGTAGGGAAAGTTCTCAAGAGAAGGGTGCAAAAAAGGGAAACATTAGGAAAAGAGTGCAATCTTTAGGGTAGATACTGCTACACCAATTCATTCAATTAACCTCAACATTAACAATGATTAAAAAGAGGATGATAATAACTGACAGACAATAGAGCCCTTCTAAAAACATGAGCTGCTTGGCCTTAAAAGCAATGTGACACTTAGCACATAGAAGAAACAGCTCTCCCTGAAAAAGAACTGTCACTTAAATGGCCTTTCAGGTAGAGGGTTAGATGAACAAAGACAAATATCACAATCATTACTGCCCAATCACGGAATGGGAAGACTTTCCTGTTTGTTTGGTTTTTTCCTGTTTGTTTGGTTTTCTAAGAGGAAGTTACTGTGTTAATCAAAGTGAACTCTAAAAATGATATTACAGAGGGATATCTAGGCTTTGAAACCCTTCTCTCCCAGGAAAGTTAGGGACTTTTGTTCCTGTACTGAAAAATGTAAGCAGATAACAAAAATTCTACAGTTATGACACTGTTCAATTTAAGGAAGTTGACATTCAGAGATGGGTGAAAAAGACTGTGCTGATTCCATTCATTTTTATTTCAAGTACACAGACGCAAAAGACGAGAACTCTGTCTTACTCTGCTCTATGCAGTTCAGTAAATTTGGGCTTTATTTGATAAGGAATATCTCAGAACATTATGATAGTTTTTACTCTGTCCTTAATACAATGTGCAATCATGTATAATTTTTGAATGACTGACAACAGATTCCTTTTAAAAAGAAAATTTGCCTTTAAAAATATGGTTTTTTTGCAAAACTTGTAATTTCAGGATCACTTCTGGAGTCCAAATGCTTTTGGCATTGAAGAATAGTTTTATTCCAGTTTCTGTCACACTGCCAGCCCTCCTGTTGAGTCCAGGCAAGATTACAGCAGTGGTACAGTGACACAGTGCACAGGACAAATATTCTCAGGTAATCCATCAGTATCCACCAGGACTTTCATACACTTCTTGTTGTGTGATGCAAGGTATCTTAAAACTGCAATGCCCTTTACTCTATTACAAACAACTGAGATGTTTCTCTCGTGATTTTTACATTTGGGGACCTCTTTACAGGCTTCATTTAAATAAATTCCTCATTAAGCTACAATATTGTGGAGTAAGTGTATGGGACAATACATTAGTTTTAAGATCTCTGAAGAAACTTACGTAGCCTGTATTGCTGATTTATTTTTATGCAGTTGGTGTGGCTCTAAGTTGCTCTTTCTGTCTAAAAACCCCTACTCCTTCCAGTGTTGCGCACAGAGTATAAATTCTGTTTGTGACTACTGCTCATCCCAAGTGCTGTTTGCTGGGGAAAAATCCTGTATTGGACTTATTTACTTAAAGAGATAGTTAAAGGATGGACAGAAAACAATGAAAATGCAAAGAAGAATGCGTTTGAATTCACAAAGCATCACTAAATTATGTGTAGTAAAACTGAGTGTGCTGGAGACTAATTTAAAGCTATTTTTATAAAAAAAAATGTAAACAGAATTCATAAATCAGACAAATATTTTCAATATTTCAATATATTCAATATTTTGTTCTATGTTTCTATCTTAGCCTCAATAATTAGTGGTCTATTGTATGTCTGATGCTTTCGCATGATCCTGCATTAGTATGTCTTACTTCTACATAACCTTCTCTCCAAACCACCAGCTTTAAAACTTTTATCCAGATTTAATACTTTTATCCAGTCTAATTTCACTGTATTTAGTACACCCCTAATTACTCTACACTCTCTCCTCCTTGATTCTTTTTTTAATCTTGAGATCTATTGGCAATAACAAGCAAAAGACCCTTGTTAAACCTGACTAGAGCTTTTTAGATCTTAAGTTCTTTAAGGCAGACTCTTTGTTCTTTGTCAGATCCGTTTTGGTAGTGTCATGCAAATTTAGAGCTGCGAGCAAATAACGGATTATCCTGTTGCCTTTTCCTATTAATATTGCATCAGGTTAGCAGCAGCAACATTTCTGGACAAGCAGAATGTGTCACTACTTGAATCGTCTTTTATAAAAATGAATATTCCTTTACTATTAAAAACCAGAAGGCATAAATTATATGGCATAAAGACTAAACCACAAGGTCTAGACCAAACACCAAAACTGTATTAGAGTGTATTTGAAGGTGTGAGAGACTGAGAAGGCACACTAAAAAGGCAACATGCTGGAACACTAAAGGAAGCCTGCGGTGAACACTGAGGAGCCACTGCAAAAGACACTGGCATTTCAGAGACCTCAGTTCTATTTCCAATCTGTCACATGCTATGGCCTCACAAACCTTTTCTCCTAAATATACTAATATGACAGGTGCAATTTCCATCTCTTTTCAGACAGATAACACTTCAACACAGACTCTTTTGAAAAACAGCTCAATAGCTGAAACAAAAGTCTCCCAAGGAAAAAGAGATTACACTAATTACATAGGAGGAAGTTCAAGTGAGTATTGCATAATTTCAATTTCCCTACTGAAAGCTATTAGCAAGTGACTACTGAATTTGATAGATGAGCACCAACAAAATAACCAGTCCTTAGAAGGCTTTTTCTAAAATATATTCCAGATAGATGTCAAAAGAAAATTTTAAAAATTTCTAATATTAAATCAATGTAATTATTTCAATGCAACAGAAAGTCTCCATTTAGAAGAGAGAAGAAAAGTGGTTGTGCAAAACTGCACATAAAAGTTCCTCAATAATATCTAAACATTACTTCACCTATTTTTGCTTACTATGGCAAGCAGATGTCTTACACAAAAGGCATGAAAACTGACAGCTGTGATTTAGAATAGCACATAAACATAAACAGCACAATGCAACACACACACACAGAGAACATTAAAACACAAAAACCAGTCAAGTGGTCCTAGATTTCTGTTCCCTCTCTTGGTCTTGTTTTCCCTGCTAAAGAAATTTAAAATTACAGTTAAACATACGAAACTGATAACACTGGAGTCTGAAGTTCATTTTTATCAATGACACATAAAGTCTGTGCAGCCCTTGCATATTTATATGCTATTCTGATGAAATTCCTAAACTTTGAAAGTTAGTTTTGGGAAAGGGCAGAGTAAAGGGAAATGGCCAGTGTGCTTACTGGAACACCCCAGCTGCTGATGAGCACACTCCACTCTCCTCCTGGGAGCAGGTCTACTAAAAGCAACAGGACTAGTCAGGCAATAAAACAATGACTGTTGGTAAATGTCCTCAAAAATAGGGCCGTAAGAACTATTCACCCTTCAGTTTCTTTTTGAAAAGCCTTTTGCTTGAATGAACCTGAAGGTAGGAAGGTACCAGGGCAGCACCTCTTGTTCCTTTGGAAACCCATGTCCTAGACCTTTCTAATAATTGTAAACACAGTAATTTCGAACAGAATATGTTGTTGTAGCAGTCTTGAAAGAAAGGAGTTAGTTAAACCATGAGACTATTTCCTTGAATGTACAAAGATAATAACAGAGATGGGATGGACCAAAGCTATCATTAACAAATTCTTTGCCCAAAACCACGCTGAGTTCATTTGTCCAATAAAACCATATCATACTAAAAACCTACTTTTGTTCTTATTATGACATATGTAGCAGTACCATTACAGATTTCACAGAAAATTAGCAAAGTTAAACATTTTAATTTATTTAAAGAAATCCTGGCATTTCCCTAAGTTTCCTGTAGCATGCGATATCACCTCCAACAGTAGAACACAAAATAAAATATATTTATTATGGCTATATGCTAGCTATGCTTTGCCCAATTAACTTTGTGAAAAGTATTAAACAAACCAAAATGCTCAAATGGGGGGATATGTTTTGTTATCCACTAAGACTCAACTGATTGTGCTCTGGATGGAGAACTGAGTGTAAATTGTGCTTCTACTGTTGAGTACCATTGGGAAAGTAACTCCATATCTCTGGGTCTTAGTTTTCCCATTAAAAAATGAAGCCTAAAAAACCTTATTTTATAAAGCAATTAAAGATAATATGGCTTCTTTCCAGTGGGATAATAGTGACCAATACTTTGTTGGGAGAAGTGGCTGGTACCCCAGAGAGCTGTTCAGCCTTTAAGAAGAACCTCGACAGCTTGGAGAGATGGGCAGAGAAGAAATGTATGAAACTGTAAAAAGGAGTCCAGCATCTGGGGAAGAATAACTTCATGGAGAAGCACAGGCTGGGGGTGACCCGAAAGGACCTGGGGTTCCTTGTGGACAACAAGCTGTCCCTGAGCCAGCAGTGTGTCCTTGTGTGGCCAAGAAGGCCAATGGTGTCCTGGGGTGCAATAGAAGATCATTGCCAGCAGGTCAGGGAGATGATCCTGCCCCTCTACTCAGCCCTAGTGAGGCCACATCTGGAGTGCTGGGTCCAGTTCTGGGTTCCTCTGTACAAGAGGGACCTGGAGTTACTGAAGTGGGTCCAGTGGAGTGTGGCAAAGATAATTAAGGGACTGGAGCATCTCTCTTATGAGGAAAGGCTGGGAAAAGTGGGCCTGTTCAGCTTCAAGAAGAGACAACTTAGAGGGGACCTCAACAACGTCTGTCAGTATCTGCAGGGAGGGGTTGGAGGATGGAGCCAGGCTCTGCTCAGTGGTGCCCAGCAACAGGACAAGAGGCAACGAGCAGAAATTGATGCACAGGAAGTTCCACTTGAATATGAGGAAGAACTCTCTGTTTGGGTGACTGTGCACTGGAATAGGTTGCCCAGAGAGGTTGTGGAGCCTCCCTCACTGGAGATATTCAAGAACTGTCTTGACACAATCCTGTGCAACATGCTTTAGGATAACTCCACTTGAGCAGAGAGGTGGGATCATATGACCCACCGTGGTCCCTTCCAACCTTACCCATTCTGTGATTCTGTACAGTAAACTAGAGAATAAATTTAAAAACCCCTATTTTGTACACCTGTACAATGTTTATGCCCTGTGTTTGAGTTAGCTTACTGACACATGTCTCCTGGAAAAAAAATGTGTGAATCAAAAGCATTCTTACTGTCCACTGTGGAGATTTACAGTGGATCTCAGTCCAGAAACAATTCCTGTCCTTGATTCCTGCACATTAACTTCTCTATAGAGGGAAAACTGCTAGTCCCTGCACATGATTATTTAACACCAACTGCAAGAATGACAGGGCAGCAGTTCACAGAATATGGCATTTCCCCACAGCATCTTACAGCCCCAAAGGTCTCTGGGACCTTGGCTTAACAGGCAAGCTACCACAGCTCATCACATTGCAGCTATTCAGCTGAACTACAGCAATGGCTATTTGTACATTCCTTTGAAACCACAATCTGAAGTGCATTAGCTTGAATCCCAGCAAGGCCTCCCCTACCACAAAGACATACAACTGCAACAGTCTCAGCTGCAAACAAAACCAACTAGTGAGCTGCAGTAGTAGTGCTAATTGCAGTAGCTGACTCACCTGAGTGTGAGCACACTTTTCATTTGATCCCTGGCAAAGCAAGCCACAAACAAAAATTCAGTAGTTTCTACAAACCTGCAGCTTCTGTTTAATGTGCAGAATATCTTTTAGATTTATACCTAATCTTTGTTTTAAAAGATCTATTTATGGATTAATTTATGAATTCTTTGCTTAGAAAAAGGGCCTCCTATCTTCTGATCTTCCATCACTTGTATCTTCATATTGCACACTACATATTTGTATAGTAAAAGCAAATTATCTTTCAACTTTGGTTAGATGATCTAAATGCATTTTAAATCCATCATTATAAGATATTTTTCAGACTCTCTTGTAGCTTTTTTGTCCCATTTTAGTTTCAGACCCATCTCCATTTAGGAGGGAGAATCTTCTCTAACAACCTGGAAAACGGAGGAACTCAGTCCAGGACAACCGAAAATTCATCGTGTGATGAAAAGAGTCGAGCTGTTTGAAAGAACAAGGCTCAAACCACAACTTCTGGCATACTTTGTAAATATCTTTTGGAGTTCTGATAGCTACATCTAAATATGTCTTCCTCTCCTTTTAATTATGTGCTAGTGATGGCCTTAATATAATTCAAATCAAAACCATGGCTGCAATTTTATTTATTATATACAAATGAAACAGACTAAGTTCACTGGGACTAAGCCAGCTGCACTTTGTACAAAAAGTTTCAACACAGACTTACGTCTAGTATTGTCCACACTTTACAACAGTCAAAAAGACACAAAAGTTTAAAAAAAAAAAAAAGAAAAAGGTAGCTGTGCCTGAGTCTTTGTGCCCTTAGTATTTTAAGGATCAGTTACAACCTACATGACAATTTTGTGGTGTAATGCCTGCAAAACAGAGTAAGTTCTAAACTCTCAATCATCACTTTGTAATCCAGATTCAGCTCCCCAATTAGCTGCATGATATCTGCTGTGTAGGCCTCACAATATTTTATCCAACATAATAGTCAAATAACATTCAAAAGACAATTTTTTACAAATAAAGAATTTTGCTTGCTGAAAGGCTTTCTGCTGATTTCTAGAAAACCTCACGTACGTGAGTCTTCTGGAAACTGAAATCTTGCATGACCATATCCCAGGCAGTATAATGTACATAGGCAACTAACAACTATATGCAAAAAGAAGAAGCTTCTCTTACCTATCATAGGTACTAAGAGCATTTAACAGGTATATATGGATTGCTTGGAAAATAACTCAAAATAAACCACCCTCTTCAAACCCTCTTTCTCAGAGAACACTCTGGAAAGGATTATCAATTGCAAAATGCCAGTGGAGTTACAATTAGCTTGCTATAAGCACTGAAACTAAACTCTTTTAGGTTATCAGTTCAGGAGATTTCCAAACAGGTGGCAGAGAAGAATAACATTCTACAGTACCTTGGCTCGTCATCAAATGGTACTCCACACTGCATCTGAAAACAGCTTCAGCTTGTCCTCAAGAGCAAGTCTAATGTTCTTTGCTACTGCTAGGAGCCCACCATGCTCAGGGTTACATTGCAGAGTGAAACAGCGTGCTCTGTGTGCTCCGGCCCAAAGATTCGCATGTGTCAGCAGTGGGTCACGCTGGACTGTTCTGTGGGGCTATTCAAACCCCCGTAGCCATCACCCTGCAGGCTGAGGTCATGCAGGCCTGAGCTACCTTTGCTGACAAGCGGAAAACACACTCCCATCGCCCTGATTCTATCTCTGCTCCTAAATAAGAGTAGAGGAAAACAGAGCAGATTTTGAGATGGAGGCGGAACAGCAGACTTCCCTTTGTGATACGTCCTTCTTCCTTCTGATCCACCATTACTACAATATTTACTCAATGAATATTTATAAGAAAATAATGCAAATGAACTTGCATAATTTACAAAACCTCTCTGTACTTTGATTCATAGAACTACTTCCTAAATATTTACCCTTAAACAGTTTTGGTTTATTATAAATTTGGCTTAAATTTGTTTGGATTGCTTTGAAAGCTTAAACATGACACTACATAATAGCTGTCCTCCAAATGTCGTATGATACAGCCCAGAGTTTGTTGTACTAAAGGAAATAAATTACTACATTAAAAAGTAATTTGGATACTTGACTGTGATTGCTGCAGATACTGTTCCTGCATAACCCAGTGTTTGTTGTTCTTCACAATATAAAATCTCTAAGGAGACTAGAAGCAAATGTTGACTGTGGATTAATGAGTTCTTATAATTTAGACTAGATACTATTTTAAGGTACTTTGGCATTTCCTATATGATACATCCAGTAAGTGTCCAAGGGAAAGTACAAGTACTGACCACAATTTCCACTTGTTGTTAAATACTCCCACAGTGTTCCCAGAAGTCAAATTCCAGATCTAACAAATGCTGCATTAACAAAAGTTAAAAAAAAACAAAACCTTTTGACTTTAAAGAGAGTAAGAAAAATGAAACATCCCTGTTGTTCCATGTTACAATCTCTCTACTGTCTTTGTAGGAACAGGCTATAGATTTACTTCTGAAATTTTATGTTCAGTGCTTTTGGGTGAACATAAAATACAGATATTTATCTTTTGCTAAGCAGAACCAACAAACTCCAAACAAAATTAAAATTGTATCATGATAGATTTCAGAGTTATGACAATTAAAGGAAAGATCATCACCTTTTTACAGGACAGACTAAGGCACAGAGTGATCTGCTTAGAGACATGAGGCTGAAACACAAGGTCAGTTCAGAAATATGAGTTGCAGCCCAGAGCATAACTTCAGATAAAGATTCATCAGCTCTTATTTGTTTTAAAGTAACTTATTTTAGTTATTTTTAGTCTATCTAAGGATATCTCAGGATAAAAGAGATACTTTTCCAAGCAATATTTACTTTGAGAGGTCTGTAATATTCTGACACAAAAAACCCCATAACAGAACTGCATTTTTAATTTTAAAACTGTGAAAGTTACGATAAAAAAGATGAGCTATGACTCAAGGAATCATCCGTATTTCAACACACTAATTTTAAGGCAGGAACAGCTGATACTCACACAGTGGAGGCCAATACAGTTTCTTCATAAGCAGACAGTGCTAGTAGTAGCACTTTTTCTATAAACCAAGCAATTAATTTGTAAGATCACTGTGTTGGGTTTATTTCTCATTACTCTTCTCTGATTTGATTGGTCATAAATTAAACTAATTGCCCAAGTCAAGTCTGTTTTGCCCAAGATGGTAATTGCTGAGTGTCTCTCCCTGTCCTTATTTTGACCCACGAGTCTTTTACTGTATTTTCTCTCCTGTGTTTAACTGAGGTGGGGAGTGATGAAGTGGCTTTGGTGGGTACCTGGTGTCCAGTCAGGATAAACCCACCACAGAACAGGCCCACGGTTTTTCAAATGGTCCAAAAAATCAAAAATGGACAACTCTGGAAAACATACGCATCTGCGGCCCTCTGAAACTATTCTTCACAAAGTTCTACCTGCAAAGCAGTTTCTTTCATAAATCATTTAAAAATGAGCTGTTAGTAATCAAAAGTGGATGGAAAATAGTATCACCAAAGGAGTGAGGAACAACAGAAGAGCAGAGCTGAAACAACGACAACTTTCCTCACCTGTTACAACTCCAAAGCTGAGGTTCAGCTGACACTGAACCTCAAAAATGAGTATTTATTCTTTGAAGGATGAGGCTATTTATTTTGAGAAATATGGCTACACTGAGACAAAGGCCATGAAGTTAAAATAGACAGCTTCAGTAACATCTGTGCTTCCCCACTTTGATGCCCTGTGACGCAAACAAACACTGAAAAGAAAACTTTTCTGAAAAGAAAACTTATATATCCATGAATCTTTTTCATCTAAATACTAGTTTACAAACCTGGTAGATATCATTACAATAAAACAATCACAACCACTGAACTATAGAAGGCAAGATGCACAGTGACGTGTTTCCAGGAGACTGTCAAATTAAGCAAAACGAAAAGCCTGCAAGTGTTAAACAGCTGAAGTGCTCTTGGTGACCATAGGGCCGTGTAATAAGCCTCTCAAAATCCTCAGTGGGATTTTCTCATAGTATTTCACATGCCTCCATTAAGGGCATTCCAAAATCTCACAGTTTCAGTTGTAACTAAATAAGTTACAATGAAGAGTTCTAAAATATATATTTAAATTATGTTTCCAGATGAGAAGGGGAATATTGGTTGTAACACAAGACAGTAGGGCTGGAGTGGATAAAAGTAACCAGAGGACAAATGGTTCCATACAATTAAATTAGAATAAAACTGGTACCTTGATACTACTCACAACCACCCTCTTCTGCAATATGTTTTGTCAATGAAGCCTATGAATAGTCAGGATTATTGACAGTGCAAGTTCAAGTCTACCAAGCCCCGAGAGTTTTCAGATGCAGTTTTTTTTAAAAAAAACAACTTTGATTAGGACTAAGAGAAACCTTAGCTCTACTTAACACAGTGGAACCACAATTTTATTCCATTTCACGTTACATTATGTTTCCTGGATGCTAAAGTATGTTTGCTGCTATCAATCTCCCTAACAGGGTTGCCCAATAAAATTCAAAAGATACTAAATGGAAGATATTAAATCACCCTGTGAAGAAGTGAGACTATTTGTAAAGCCTTGAAAGTGTAACAGGAGCACACACAGCACAGAAAACAAAAATTTCTGTGGGAACAATTCTATCAGTTTCTAACTATTACATAAAAAAAAAAAATACATCTTTGAAATCCTCGGCTTAATCTTTGTTTAACTGTGTTTTAAACTTTTGTTGCGCACGGACTTGCCAGAGTGTATCCTGCTATTCCTGCTTTCTGAAACGTAACATTTGCTCGACTGCAATGCATCCTAATTTTTGTTCACTTTCTGCAGTAAAGAAAATTGATACCCTCCTGCCATCTAGTGGCCAAAGAAACCCGGCACCAAACACCGCTGGCAGATTGTAATCCAAGACTTCTTCCAGCTCTTTTCCCCACCAAACAGTTTTTCTTCTCCAACACTAATTAAATATTAGCACGTTTTCAAAGAGAAGGAAATACACAGAAGATAATTCCCCTAAACTGTTGAGCAGCCAGAAGAACCTGCCTCCCCTGGCATGTTCTGAGCCTTACGGCCTCTGTAGTAAACGAGGCTCATGGACTTCTCAGAAAGACATGTTGTAGTGAGTAAGATTTTAATTCATTTCTATTTACTGCTCTTGCAAGATAGATCACAGCCAGAAAGTGGCAAATCGAAACTGTGAAGCTACTGGAAACAGCTGGTCTTTCTGCACAGCTTTGAATTCAGTTTCTCACAACTCTGTTCTCTCAAATTAAAATTGATGTGCTTATTTAACAACACAAGTTACTTGTTTTCTTATTGGACTTATATATTTTAAGCAATACAAATGTAATGCAGTGCAGAATTTCACTGAAAGTACTGCAAAGCTGGTAAACAATGGGTTCCTAAAACAAAACAAAAAGGGACAACAAAACTGTAGTCTCTCTAAGCCTTTCTAGACATTGTATTTTATAGGTTCATGTTGCCAAAATGAAGTTTTGGCAATCAAGACACAAAGACACACTGGTTCAAGTAAAAGAACATCTATTCTAGTATCTGACACTGATAAA
This sequence comes from Cephalopterus ornatus, assembly GCA_013396775.1. Lineage (NCBI taxonomy): Eukaryota > Metazoa > Chordata > Aves > Passeriformes > Cotingidae > Cephalopterus > Cephalopterus ornatus. The sequence goes on from VZRE01002354.1 coordinate 124,306, forward strand.
CAAGAGTTTGAAGAAAGCAAAGAAACTGGGTATAGAACCTATTCTCACAAAAACCTGATTTAGGAACGCCTTGCATTAAAGATTTTAACATCGATATTCCCACTGGACTTTTCTTCCACAAATACACCTAATCTCTTCTGAACTTGTCTAAAATCTTGACATCTGCATATCCCATAACTTTAAGTTCTACAATGGCATTCTGCACTACGTGAAAATTACATCTTACCAGTTGTTTTAACCCTATTGCACAAACTGTTCATTGGATGTCCCCCAGATTTCCTGTGAGGCACAAAGAATGATCATTCTCTCTTCACTTTCTCCTTCATTACAGTCACAATTTTAGATCATATCCCATCTTCCTTTATCCTCCCACACTGTTCTCCCATCTTTCTTCAGTCCAAAGAGTTTTAGTTTTTATAAGACAGAGACCTTGTCGCTGTGCTTGGATTTTTCAGATCTTTGTTGTCAAGCACCTCATTACTCTTTAGGCAACCATCACCTTCTTCAAGAAATTCTGATAGATTTCTCAGACTTATTTTTTTCTACAAAATCCAAGTTGAGACTTTTCAATTACCTCATATTTAATCTGAGCAATTTTTTACTTCTGAAGAAAAATGTTTCAAATTGTATCTTCAAGGAGTTCCCAAAAGATGAATGCCTCAAACTGATGAATAGCCAAATTATTTGAAAAATTGCTTATAGAAAAATATGAGAGAAATGCTGATTATTGCCTTTCCTTCAGGAATTATTAACTTTGAGTTGCATAATTTAATAATAGTATTAGCATATCACCTCTTATAAAGAAGACCAATTCAGATATTAAAACACACATTTTACAGAGTTCAAAAGAAACCTTTGAAAAATCTTTGGCAAGATTTAGAAACAAATGTTGCATTTGTCTATTTTTCTAAATTAATAAGACATATACACATCATGAAACATATTTGAGGGATAATAAGATGAGACAGAGAAAGTACAGTGATTTTCTTAACAGCACATCAAAAGTCTTCCGAGACTTAAGCATCTTCACTTCTCTCACCGATTTGCTACCCCTATTAAACTCATAAACAGCAAAAATAAAAGTATATTCTCCATGTACTTTCTCTGAATTACACTGTTCACTTGAATGTAAATGTCCAATAGTAAAAAAAAAATCAAAATCTTTCTCCAAATACACTAGCCTTTGCATTAAATCTGACGAAATCCACTGCGAGGTAGCCTTTTGCTGACATTCAATAGTATTTATAAACTTTGCATGCTCATTTCTCATCTTTTGCATTTTCAATCACATTTATCTCATGTTTTCAGGACTACAGCAAGCAGTAAATAGTCCTTGCCTCCTATTGATTTAATTAAAGCTTATGCTTCAATGAGACTACTACGCTTTAAAATGAAAGGCTTTTCATGTATTCTGTAAGGGGTTACATCTCTAGACTTGGTGAGGCTTCTTTGTGCTACAACCTAGATGGCACATCCAGGCTTTAAACTAACTTAAATAGTCAGCAGGGGATTCCAAGGATGCTGCAGATTAGCTGAGCTGAATGCAGTAAAATTAATGGCTTAGTAAATTCCCAGCTCCACCAAAGGGCGATGTTTAAGATGTAGGACTATAATTGATGCTAAATGAACTTAGTGGTCTCTTGACTGCCAAATAAAACTTACTGGAGATATTATAGGTCTCCCCATAGGAAGATCCTATAGAGAAATGCTTTAAGGTACAGACCAGATACATCCGTACAACATGAACCCTCTCCCTATCCAGACCATCTATGACATTGGGGACATGGTAAACTGAACACCAAGTCAATCCTTTCTGTGTTTCTATGTAAGGGTAGCATGACAGCTGATACAACAACAAGAACAGGAATAAAAGCAGTAACTTACTTTCCAAAAAGTGAGAGTCTGCTACTTCTGTCTGGCCTTGCATCAACTACATCTTCACCTCCCTCTTGAGTAGAGTGGTCACTGTGCTGATCTTCTGACATCTACAAATAAAAGTGCAAGAATGCAAATGCCTCTCAGTGAAATACCTCCATAAACCAAACCATTAAACCAGACACATTTGAGGTTGTTAGTCAGTTATATACTTTTTAATATTCCATCAAGTAAGAGTGTCTACAGATTTCTGGCCCTGAATTGAGATGGCATTGCTCATGGTCGGCCGTTTGTATTGCTTTGTGGCAGTTACCAAAAGAACTTGTCAAATATCACTCTCAAAAATGCAGATTAGAGCAGAACTAAAATTCATTTTAGGGTGAAAGATCACAGAATCATAGAATAGAATTATAGAATAAAATCATAGAATATTCTGAGTTGGAAGGGACCCACTAGGATCATCAAAGTCCAACTCCTGGCTCTGCACAGGACACTCTCAAGAATCACACCATGTGCCTCAGAGCATTGACCAAATCTTATGAGTAATTCCCTGAAATATTTTCATGGTCTGGAAAGAAGTAGTTGGGACAAAAGCAAGGGCAACTAACATCAAAATATTTGTATTTGCAATTCTATCCAGGACTAAATCACCCAGAGAGCTCTCATGTTTTCATTTACATATATAGTCAAATGTGCATAAGTTAAAAAAACCTGTGTTATCTTCCATGGATGGTTTTAACTTAACCTAGATGATTAAGCCAGAGGAAAATTACCAGAAGGAGTAATTTTTCTGATAGCACAATGCTCTGCAGCAGCTCAGCGCAGGTAGAGAAGTGCAGGGCATCTGGGAGCGCAGGATTCCCACCTTCACTCCCAGCAGGATGTGCTGAGCCATCTTGTCCAACGCTGGCTCCAGATTTTCATTGGGAAAAGCAAGAGTGATTCCTACCCCCTTCCCCGTGTTTAGGCTGAATAAACTTGCTTTTATCATCCATTTACTGAGAAGACCACGAGTTTAAAGCCACCTTGAAACCCACCCCGGAGACCTTGCAGCAGCAGCTCAGGGGCCACCACGGCTGTCAGGATCACCCCGGCCGGGAGGCTAAGGTTTAAGAGCACCCTCAGAGTAACAGCAGCTCCCAAAAGGTGGGCGTCTAGATTCGGCGCTGACCAACCAATACCCTTTTAAATCACCTCGTTAAAAAGCGGGAAGCGAGGAGCGCGCAGGCCGCGGGTGGGGCAGTGCGGAGGAGAGGCGCGGGGGCTGCCCCGGGGAAGCAGATCCACGACAAGGAATGTGCGTGGGAAAACAGCGCCGGGCCGGAGGCGCAGGGGAGCGGGGCAGGGGGGGAGACGGAGG
>VZRE01002354.1:127560-187139 GCA_013396775.1 Cephalopterus ornatus
AGGGCCCGCGGCTGGGAGGGGGTCGGGGCTGGGTCTTGCCTTGGCGATGGGGTCCGGCGAGGCAGGAGCAGGAGCGAAAGCGAAACCTAAAGAGAAAGCTAAAGCGAAAGCGGCGGGTGGTGCCCCCGGGGCCGGCGCCGGGGCGGGGCGAGCTCCGCCGGCATGTCCCTGTCCCTGTCCCTGTCCCTGTCTCTGTCTCTGTCTCTGTCACTTTCCCTGTCACTATCCCGATCCCTGTCCCTGTCCCCGTCCCCGTCCGTTCCCCGTGGCAGAGGGTCTCGGGCGCATCCCCCTGGCCCTCCTCGCTTCCCAGGTAATGACGGCTACATCACAGCGAAACCGAAATTACCACTTCTTTAATAACTGTGCTCCGTCACACCCCCGAGAAAGAAGAGCCTTAAGTTTCATGGTGACACGGGATTGTCTGGATCTAAGGAAATTTTATCCCCTTGTATAAACTTCAGTGGCATTTCCTCATCTTCCCAATTATTCTGTGTGTTGCATCTCTGCTAATTACGATATCCTACTGTGTAGCCGTTGCATCAGGCCCAGCAGTCCAGCACACGGACTGAAGATTGGCACAGTCTTGCTAATTACTCCTGGATGTAGGCTCCGATCCTGCAAAATCATACACCTCCCCAGCGGTGCGTGGTGTTTAACATTCACTACCTAAAGAGATTTTACATCAAAGAGACATTTTTCAGTGTAACTGCCTCATAATTGGCACAAAACACAGGCATGGTAACAAACAGCCTTTTGCTTCACGACAGGTCACTGCTTCGATGTGATGGAAGAGTGTCTGAGCAGCACGGGGCTCTTGCCGTGTGTCTGCGTGCTGCCACTGGGACCAGGCTCTGCTTCATGGAATTGTGCCTGTAGCTCCTGGCTGGATACGTAGCCAAAGTTTTCTCCTGAAAAATCAAACTAAAAGAATCCTGTAGTTCCTCTCATGCCACCTCTTATGCTTCTTTTCAAGAAGACAGCATCACTTCTAAATCTGTAATCGGTCATTGTGAAAAACAGAGACACTGGAAATGTATAGGCCTTCAAGTAAATGCATGGAGGGGAGAGTGCTGTCACTAGCGATGACTGGCAGTGGCACCTGAACTTCAGAACATCCAAATATGCTTTCCTAGCTATGTGTATGGGGATTATCCAGGAAATCCAGAAGCAATTGTCTTCTATATGTTTTGAAGAAAATGTTTATCCATTACCATCTGGCCACCACAACCAAATTAGCAGGCCTAGAAATGGCTTTTTTGTAAAGGTTATTGTATTGCTATCAAAAAAGTGGCCTGATAATCCTTGCCAATTTTCAAGAGTTTACCAATAGAAGTGGATATGGGGCACATCTGACTCAAATGGTTTCTTTTTTCTTTTCATGTTGGTAGCTGGCATTCACAAAGAGAAAGTTTGATTCCTCAGTGTGCTGCAATAGCTTTCTTCAATACATGTGAGTTTTAATGCAGTATAAGGTGCTAGATTATTTTTCATTAAATCTTGCTTGTTTTTAGTATGGAGTAAGGGATAAATTAAAAAGATAGTAGAAGTAGGAGAAAGTATCTTGCTTCAGGGCATGGAGTGATTGCCACCTAGGGAAGGGTCAGGAAGAAAACACTTCACATACGTAATATTGCACAGCTGGCCATATGCATTACTGGTCAGGGGGAGGAGACAGCAATGTGATACCTATACCATCAGCATTCCTTTTCTTATCCCTGGAGACTCACTCTACTCCCTAAAAACAGTAATAATAAAGCCTTTGACTGCATATTTGCATTGTAGAAAATAAGTGTTTAACCACTGCGTAAGCAGCTGCAGGATGACAATGGAGTATGCCTTTGGGAAATCGAAAGGTAGATGGCAGGTACAAGGCTTGAGGCAACGAAATAGTACCTGTCTGGAATAATAACTGTGTGCTGTGTTCTGCGTAAAGTCTGTGAAAACAAGGATGGGGCTTCACTGAGACCTGGGAGACAGGTGTGGGGATACTTTTAGGATGGAGGATTTGAGTGACTCACAAGGTGCTCGCTCCTAAATGACAGTTGTTAGGTTTTTATATATTTTGCAAGAAAGGATGGATGATTTTGATGTGGGGAATATGAGAGCAATGTTGTGTGATTTGGCACACCACAACTTTATGGAATTCCATAGAATAATGCATCTCAGTCAGCTTGGGGTATGTGTTTTGGTGGGATTTCTCTGTGATCAGGCAGAGGTGATCTGTTATACATGACATGTTTTGTGAGTTTTAAACATGGGCCTTTTTTATGTTATGATGCACAATAAATGGGCATATTTGAACACTGGTGATCTCATTGTGTGCATATGGCCTATACTGTGCATGCTTTACACACAATTCTTCAAGCTTTCAGCTTAAATTGTAGCACATCCTCACCAGTTCTTTCTCTGCTCTGTAACAGTGATGCCTTCTTCTCCTGTTTGTTCTTTTTCTCAATTTCTCTTTTACTTTATCTTGCTCTATTAGAAGCAGTTGCAAAATCCATACACTCTCCGGTTTTCCTGACAGTGGCAACAAAGGGAAAGTGTACACATAAATCCTTTTAGTCATGAAATGTAAGCAGCTGTTGATTGGTTTCCAAACTAGAAAAAATATAAAAAGCAACTATATGCATTTGGAAGATGGTTCCTTGGAAGTTTTTCTTTGAGTCTTGGGAGATTTTGGTGTTGATAAATCTTTTCTACCTTTCTTTCAATATATTTGTAAGCTGGATTTGCTACTATGCTAAATTTGATTATCATGGAGAAACTGTATGAGGCAAAAGACTCTGAGCCCAGGTAACTAATCAATCACAGTATTCAGACAAGGTTATAAAGAGGCTGATCTAGTGTTTGAAATTTTACAGGCAGCTTTTAACAGCGGGTAACACTCCCAGTTTGTGTAGTGAACCAGCACCAATTTTGGGGGGGTTTTTTGCAAGCAGAGGGAAGATAGGGTTGCCATAATTTGTGGTGTCTGACTTCCTGCTATTCATGTGGTTGGAAGGGCACAGCTCCTATTCAGGAGGGACTGAGGGGGTGACCCTGGCTTGAATGTCTCTCACGAGGTTACTTTGTGTAACTAATGTGTGCTTTTTAGATTCAGATTGAGGACGCAGAGGTGCTCCAAGTTTTCTCTGCAGTTAATTCAATGAATTTAAGAAGGTTGGAGAATTAACAATGTTTCTTCCTACTAATTTGCACTTTCAAGTTACTGTCTCCTTGTACTTCATGTGTAACTACAGTACTTTTAAACCGCATTGATTAAGGTTCTACTGTTAAGTAAAGCCTTTTAAGATTTTCATTGATATCAAAAAGCCTTTATGGGGCCTTACTAAAGGAGGAAAAAAGCCACAATGAGCTTTTAACTGAAGAGGAAATGTCTTGCTAAGATTTGTCAAGATAACAAACTTGCACCGGTTTTGTGATTTAATTCCTTGGATGATCAAAATGCAGTGTGTACTTTGTAATGAGACCATACAACGCTTATTTTTCAATACACTCTCTTTTCTGTTAGCAACTCAGCGTTAATCCAGGGTGGTGAAGAACAGACGAGGCAAGAGGACAGTTTTGAGGTGCTCAGAAATTGGGAAATCTTCAATAAACTCCAGCAGAAATTGTGCACAATGGATGTGAAGGAAGTAGTGTGGCTGGGAAAGACAGTGGCTGTATAGGACATTGGGGCTTACCATGCTTCTCCTATGGAACATTCTGTAACTTGGGAGAAGCAGAAGAACTTGCAAAATGTATTTGCTGACTTCCAGCCAAGCTGGTAGTATCTGTCACTATGAAAAGAAACAGTCTTCATATAACTTGAAATGAAATACTATTTATCTGTGAAATAAAGGACTTCAAGCTGTCTGAGAGGCCTCCTGGAAGGAACACATGGTCTTATTCCTTTCAGGGTGCAGTAATATGCTCTCTGGGTGAACTGTGTATATGGAGTCTATACACTTATGATCCACACTGGAGTCCTGTCCAGAAGATCATTATTCAGGTGACTGGATAAATTATTTGTTCTGTAGTTGACAACACCTTTATGTTTTGTGTGGTTCAGGGATGTCCTGCTTTCAGCACCTCTCTACTCCTTTCAGGAGGGTCTTAAGGAATGTGCTGTCTGTGCTGAGACAGGAGTAGGTCATGCATCTTTATTCTTGCTAAAATGTGAGATAAGGGCTCTAGGTAGCTTGAAGACAACTAGGACTATCTAGAAAATATACAATATGGTGACGCTTAGAGTACATGAACACAAAGAGGCAGTAATTGGTAGTGTGCCAAGTGCTAAATAAGGAGGGGACAGCCAGGCCACTGTGACCCCAATATAGGTCACTTGCATAAACAGAATGGCAATCTGGGACAAGATGCAAAGCTGTGTGAGAAAGGGAACTGGAAAAATTCCAAACTAATTTTGTTCACAGGTATGAGTGGGATAAATATTATTGTGATGTAACTTGGTCAACATAAATTGCTCTTGATCCCAAAGGGAATAACACGAGGTAAATCAGTGGTTATTTTAATACAAGAAATTATGTTCTGTGGGCATTTTTATCAAATGAAAATGTATCTGTTTATATACTGATATATCATTTTGAAAGGCTCAAGTGTTTCCAGGACTTTGTGCCACTGCTCTTCAGATTAGAGACTCTATTTTCAGCACACCAGTTGCTGACAGTACATTGTGCCAGTACATTGTCAGCATTCAGTAAAAGGAGTAATAATAAGTTAAGCAAAACTGCACATCTCTGTGGAGAGATGAATAGGAGGCTCTCTAAGCATACCCGGAAGGTTTAGACAGAAATTATTTTGATGGAATTGTTTGTAATTTGTAGAAAAAGAAAGTGCTTAGCAATATCCGAGGACTGCTGCAGGCACGGGAAGTGGTGCAAATGCATGGATGACTGAGTAGACTTTTAATCAGACTGAGATAACTCTTAGCTCTGTCCCAGGGTTATGGAGCCCTGCAGCTGGAAGTATTATGATTAGGTGAGATGTAAATCTCAAATCCTGACCATTTGTAGCTGGTAGAATTTAATAGCTTCTTTTGCTCAGAGATGACCTCGCAACCTTAATAGCTTGCTTGAATCGTAATATCAGACATAATAATTCCTTATCGTTATTTGGTGAAGGAATTTTTATGTTCTGATCTATGCCAGCCTACTCATTGTGAACACCATTAAACAGCTGCTTTGTTCATTCTGTGCAATAGTAAATGGTTCCTTTTTGAAGTTTTTCCTGTAGTAGGTAGAAGTTTGGATTTGTACCCATCATGTTTAGAACTATTTGAGATAACAGGCTCTGCCTGTTTCACTATGCATCCTCCTACAGCTGGAGGTGGAGTGACAGGTTGATGAAACAGAAAGATATGAGAAATGAGTGTGCTCTGCTCTGCTGCCTGTAATACATAAGGTGAGACTGAGCTAGCACCAAGGGAAAAAACTAATGACTCGTCTGGTATAATGATGCTGCACCTCTTCCAGATCCACCAAAGGTCCAGGAAGCTCCAAACCTATCTCTGGCCTGTTTCTCTGGTGGTACCTTCTTCTATTATGAAGCTGTTCCTAAATATGCGGTAGACCTCCATGAGGTCACTTGTATATGAGGGTGAGGAGAAACTATGATAAATTGCTGGTGCTGTGTATACTTTTCTCTTCATCCTGGGCTTATGACAACAAAACTGAAATACTAAATGATCAGGCTCTAACATTCACATGGACATGATTCGTTTCTGTGAGTTCATTCTTCTATTTAGAGAAAGATATTGCTGCCCTCCCTTACGCACTGACACAGTTGCCAAAATAACCGCTCTTACTAACTGGCAGCTTTAAAAGCCAGCCTGCAGCTGACTTTGAAACAGAAGGTCAGCAAAAGGAGCAACAGACTTCAATTCAGAGCTTTAATGGGAGCCATTGACCACAGCAAAAGGCCCTGACTGGAGTGTCTAGAGTGTGCTTTGCACAGGCCAAAAAGTCACTTTCATAATCTTTGAACCTTTTGTATAAACCTATATATTTTTCACTCTGTGGATTTCAAGATGAATGTGCAGCCGTGTGCTAGATGTGGCTATGGGGTTTACCCTGCTGAGAAGATTAACTGTATAGATCAGGTCAGTTCTCTTTCTTTATCATTTTGGACTATAATAAATGTACAGATTGGCACTTCAAACACAGTGCAAATCTCTTGGTTCCAAAAGTTCTTTACTCATAACTGAGTTCAGAACTGAAATGAGTTAATCATACGTATATATTTGAAGAAAAATGCTTCAAATTCATTAAATGAATGGAAAGGATCAAAACTCAGATTTAAAACTTAACATAGTAATAATGAAATACAAATCATGTCCGTTTGGTTTCTGTTTTGTGGTATTTTTAGACATGGCATAAAGCGTGTTTTCACTGCGAAGTATGCAAGATGATGTTAACAGTAAACAACTTTGTAAGCCACGAGAAAAAGCCTTACTGTCAAGCGTAAGTGTGTTTCCTTTATTTATTTTTTTTTTTTTTAAGTTTTAATTCCCCTGATCATTTTAATGTTACAGAACACTACAGTTTGGACTCAGCCTGGTTCCATGTGTGATGTGAAATTAGGTATTGTTAGTGCCTTGGTGCATATCTTCGGTTTTTCATGAATCACAAGCAATGGGAAACACTTGTTACTGTACATAAAGCTTCCTCATTTGTCCAGTGTGTTAAAAGATACCAAATTAAGTTCCATTTTGGTATTAAGGGAAGAAAATAAACCAAACCATAAAATTCTGTGCTTTCCAAATCAGTGGTTAAGAGTTAACAAGGTTGAGCTAATCATAAAGAAAATATATAAAATGCAGATTTTTGAGCTGGTTTGTTCTAGGAAGTTTTTATTTTATAATGATCAATTCCTGTCAAATTTGTCAGCAGAAAAAAGAGAGATGACAGTTGTTTTTTATTCTATTATTCTCTTTTGTTATTAGAAACACAGCATTGATATGACGATCATTAAAATTAATTTTGCTCTAGGCACCTACTCCATGCAATAATAACTTGAATGTAATCTGAGATCTCTGTGTAAGTGGGGGAAAAGTTATGCATAGAGGGGTGGAGGCTGGTTTTGTGTTTTTGAGTGCTCGGAGAGAATCTTTCTCATGGGCTGCCTGGTACATTCCTAATATCCTTTTACCCTTTCCATTTTTTCAGGCATAATCCAAAAAGCAATGCATTCACAAGTGTATTTGACACACCAATAAATATGAATGCAAAAAAACTGTCGGAAATTGTAAGTGAGGTAAGAATCTTGAGGGTCAAATGTGTTAGTCTTTGTTCTACATTTTGATGATGTGTCTTGCTTTACAAATATAAATATAAATATGTGCTTTTACTTACCCCGCTGTGTTCTTTTTGAGCAGTAAGATCTCAGCTGTGTTTGAATCATAATTTTTTAAATGTGATTATTGATGAGAAAGAAAGGTTCAATCTGAATTTGCTTCTGCTTTCCAAAGGAAAAATGGATAGGAGCTTCTCACCTGCCATATCTCAGAATCTGTATGGAATCACTGCTCGCATCAACTGCCCAGAGTTTTGTAAACTTAGCAACTAAGAGGGGGCTACGCAGCCTTCGGAAACAAGAACAACCTATTTGCTTTGCGATCTCCTCAGAAACTGATGCGAAAGAACGAACAAACGATACCCGGGCGGGGCGCAGGCAAGAAGTTCTCAGAAGGGCTTTGTGAAGCACTTCTGGCAAACCCGAGGCGGCTAAACGCGGAGCCCAGGGATCTTTGCGGGGTTTTTGCGGGAGGCGCTGGGATGGGAGCGCTTCCCGAGCCCTTCCAGCCGCATCCACCCTCCCGGGGCCCTGCTGTGCCCCGGCCGACCGCCAGGGGCGCTCACGGCCCGCCCGCGTCCCAAACGCCGTCCCTGGGTCGGCGCCGTTCCCCTGGGGACGCGTCGGGGTTGCGTTTCCAAGGATTTAGTGGCATTAAAATTACAGGAACGCCCAATAGCCGATAGATATCTCAGTTCTCCACGTGGTAGTATTTTTCGTGGCTATCACGTCTTTTTTATATTCTAGAATGGTACTGCTCGTTTTGCGAGTATATTTAGTAGGCAAAGCAGCGCGTTTTTAACGTGATTAGCTATCAGTAAGTTGTATTTCTCAGATTATAGCATGCTGAATTCGTTCTGCTGTTCTGTGTTAGCTGTACAAAGTTGATGCACATTAATAGCCTTCATCCGACGCTGATATCATTTTGTACAGCAATTCTTGTGCATCAGTTTTTGCAGTATCATGGGCCGTAACTACTCCAGCAGTGACTATCACACTTTAAACTGTGTGTGACGGATCTGGTCAGGAATGAGTCTGGGATTACTGCAGGATCTATTTCTGGTTTTAGGCAGTGATATGAGACTGATACTTCCAGTGCATGTGAATATAACCAGGCAGACAAATTATAGCTCAAAGATCACTTTCCCTTGTTCTATACACCTAAAGCTCCTTCTGTCCTTTTCAATCACATAATAAGGTTCTGTTCCAGAGAGAAAATTGCTAAGAGTAAAGTAAAGAAGCTGATTCTGCAGTACCTACTTAAAGGGAGTGCTTCTGTAGAGATTTTATGAGGAGGAAAACTTTTTCATACTAATGTATAAAATGATGATAACTTGGGAAAAGGTTTCACTTGCTACTGTAGTTTCTTGGTTTTTTATATGTGAGGTTATTTATGATGCAAAAATAGAGCTTCTTCAATCCTAACATGATGTTCTCAGTTAAGTCTTATGCTGAGACATCAACTCAAATGCAGAGATAAAAATTAAACTCACTCTCTCAACACAGAATTTCTGTGTGAGCAGATGAGTCATTTAGCTCTCTGCACCTCTGTGCTCAATTCGTAAATGGGAATAATGTTGCATATGCTCAGTAATATTTCTGTTCAGTCAGTTTAAGTTTTGTACTCTTTGGGTTTTTACATCTGAAAAGTGAGTTCTATACCAGAACTGTGATTTCAGTTGGATTTCTATATGCTATCATGATAAAAGTAGCAGTAGGAAAATAATGACCCAGGACTAAATATAGTAGTCATTTACATGTACAGAGTTAGGATATGTAGTGGACACTGTGCAGGGAAAAAGGAGAGTGGAATATTGCTCCCCTGGTATAAGCTCTTTCATCTAATGCTACTTTGACATGTCCTGCTTAAAATTGCTTAATTATTCTCATATTTTATCTCATCCAAAAGTATAATCTAAATATCAAATTATTCTTTCAGACTGCCATGTCATATTTCAGGTGTAATACACTGCTCCTTTACAGGAGCTCTCCAATATTAGTAAAAGTCTTAGGTAGAAGCTGGGTGTGAACTAGGAAGCAGAATTTTGACCTTAGGGCTAAATACAATCTTCACCTTGTTTGTCTCCCTTCATGTTCTTCTCTGAAGGGGGGAAGTGTTAGTATGTACTAACAAACTACTAATACAAGTCATTATCTTTTTTTTTTTTTTAGATAAAATACCGAGAAGAGAGTGAACAATTCAAATCAGTCTTTCAGTGGGATGTAAGGTCCAGAGAAATTGAAGGTGTCTATAAAGCCCAACAACTGGCTACTCAGGTAAGAAATATCCCTCAAGTCTCCAAGCCACTGGCTTGTAGGAGACCAAGGATTGGCACTGGCAGTCCTCACTGTTAGGGGCTTTAGTCACAGGATTTAAGAGCTAAAAAAAAGCTATTGCTTCTCATTTGGCTAAACTTTTCAAGGTAACACAGCTCAACTACAGCTTAGGATGCAAGAATCAGAAGGGGAGGAAGAGTGCATCTGTACAGTTACTGTTTGGACTGCCGCATGTGCAGCCATGCTCCATGTGTCTTCTCTCTACTGGCACTGGAGCTTCACAGCAAGTGATCTGATTCCCAGGGGGTGTTATTTGAATCTCACTCCAGGATCCTAGATCCTGTCATCTTGATGGCAGTTCTTGTTATACAAGTTCTGCCTTGGAATTTTCTGAAGGTATTTGGAATGTAGGCCTTGTGCTGTACATCTGCAGAGAGTAAATTTCACTTCCACGGCACTTTGTGTGTTTCTGGTTTTTTTCTGTCAGATCAGCTGTTTGTTTATTAAAACAAGGGTGATAGGATTGGTAGTTATTTAATTTTTGTTTTGTAGAATGCTTACTATGCTGCCTATGAGGGAGGAAAATCGTGGTACTCAGGAACTATCCCTGATCCTGAGATGGTCAAGATGACACAGGCACAGAAGACTCTGAGTGATGTAAGTGGACTGATGTTTGGAATAGCTTTGTTTTCATGGTCTATCATATTCTGGTAAGATTCATCTCTAGCCTTTGCATGAACTACATCTGGATTATCTAATCTTTGGTAAAATGTTACCGTAGGAAAGACTGACGTTTACTTCTGTCAATAACAATACTTATCCACAGAAGTGATTAAAGTCACATAACAGTTCTATTGCCCATCCTAGATATCATACATTTATATATTTTCATAATTGAGAAGCACTTCAACTACTGACCAAAACAAGGTGACCTGATCTAGCAAGTGGTGCTGTTTCAGTAGCGTCGAACTCAGGATGGAAAACATCTTATTTCAATTGATTGTATTTCCATGACTCATGAAAATCACTCCTGAATTATGACTGATTGTCTATGTCCATACAATGGGTTAGTGACCCAGTCAACATAGCAAATTAACAGTGGATAATTGATATGAATGGGAAATGTTTTCGGTTGTATATAGAAAATAGTTATACCTAACAAACTTATAAGGTGTAAGTTCTTTAATTTATTTTCTTTTAAATAAAGTGATAAATACCTTTAGGAAGCAGGCTTTAAATGAGGAATCACATTAAAATATGGTGGGTTCTTCTGTAACGAGAAAACAAATTCGTTTTCTAGTTTCAGTATACAGAAGAATATGAGCCAAGGAGAGGCAAAGGCAGCTTTCCCGCTATGATCACTCCAGGTTATCAGGTTGCTAAGAGAGCCACCCAACTAAGCAGCGATGTAAGTCATGGGGGTTTTTAATTGTGTTTTAGACTTCTGAAGCCAGGCAATCCTGAGTTCAAGCTATTCACTTTAGACATTAGATTCTATGATGAATAGCTGTTGTCCTGTTAATTCTACATAGTGAGAAAATTTTAACATGATGCAGAAAACAGGCTTGACAAATTACTTGGCCTGGAAAGACACTTATATAGGATAAATGACAATATAGGTATTTCCTGAAAAATGTAGCGACTTTTGCTGTAGTTTATCACAACCTGAAAAAGATTGTGACTCACTCTAAAATGTTCGTTTAATGAATTACCTTTGTTTTCACATTATGGTTTTATTCATCTAATTATTTACATTTTAAATTTTTCACTTTCTTTATTATTTGAAATTAAATAACTGTAATATTAAAATTATTTCATATGAAAGCTACTTAAATATATGCAGAGAAAATTGCTTAGTTATAAAAGTAACATTTCAACTGAAAAAGAGCAAGTAAAAATAAGTCCTGCAGAAGTGATTTTAAAGTATTTTTGAAGTATTGCATTGTTTTCTGCAAACTGTCTGCATTGATCAAATGTATGGCTCACATCAATCTAGTATAATTTGCAAATTTGATTACCTGGGTCCTGGCTACTTCTGGGATTAACTTTGAGGAAATTGGGCCTTAAATATAGTCATAGCTTGACTGCACAGTGGGGAGTGTCACGACTTCTGTTGCTCGTTTTCTCTAGAAACTTTCTGATAGGAAATATACATTTGCTGTTTGTTGTAATATGGATTTATGTGTTTTTTGTCTTCAGGTAGAATACAAGCGTGGACACGAAGAGAGAGTTTCAAAGTTCACCTCTGTTGTAGACACTCCAGATATACTTCATGCCAAGGCTGGATCACAGCTTGCAAGTGATGTAAGTGAAGCAAAATAGACTGACCTCTTTCTGACTCACCAAGGGATTCTTAGGATATTTATAGATCACTTAAAAATATGAACATAAAGAAAAATAAAAAAATAATATTTTAAAGGCAGGCTCATTTTACAATTAAGTATTTAATACTTCTGGTGACAAAGACCATATTCAGTTCTAGGCCATTTTAGGGATTAGGTGGCTGTCAGAACTGAAGGCAGAGAACTAGTTTGTGCTATACCAAACAATTAGGTAACATGAAAAGTAAAGAAAGAAGATGCCTGACTCTAATTACAAATAGAGCAGGCATCTTGCAGACACCTTCAGTATTTTTTTTAAACAACTGTCGTTCATCCTATACCCTGAAGGAGACAAAGGGGTCATGCAGAAGATACGTGATCATGTAGTTAAAGACTACATCGCAAAGATTCAGACTTCATGGTTCATCCTCCTTTTGGTGGATGACAGCCATCGAGCGCCTGACTTTGCAACTCTGAAAATTGTTCATGTGTGCAATCAAGATGCATTTGATCTAATTGCTCCTGAACTGTCTTGAATTTTTACAGTTGAAATACACAGAAGACTTTGAGGAACGGAAAGGAAAAGGCAGCTTTCCTGCTATGATCACTCCAGCTTATCAAATAGCCAAGAGAGCGAATGAACTAGCCAGCGATGTAAGTGTCCAAAGCAAAGTCTCTTTTGGGGAAGAAAACAATAAATTGTCATACAAATTTTGGATTAAAACATTTACTGGCATAAATTCCATGAGCATTGTGGAGTTATGCTAGCAGTGCACTTCATACACAAGTTTTCCAGTGACCATCTCTTCTTGCAGGGACAAAGCTGAGTTTTATGCACAAAAAGAAAATGAGGCATTTGTAAATCAACACTCTGGATTTTTGTGGGCAGAAATATCCGCTTTACTCACCCTCATGTTGCATACAGCTGAGAAGAACAACAAGAATGAGCTCTTTTGATTTCATTCTGCTCAACTCACTATGAGTTAGGAGGTCTCAAGTGCAGCTCTTTTACACAGCCACAATATTTCTGGGTGACCATGTGTCAGGGGAGGGCTGTGTTTGCAGAGCTCTGCTTTGCATGTATTTCTATGCTCTGAGTGGATCCTTTCTGTTCATTCTGTTCCTGCTTTTGTGCTGTTGAAGGATGAGGCTTGAATATGAACTTAAGAAACTACCTTTACACAAACACATGACATAGGTACACACATAAACACATGACACGGGTATAGGTTTATAAACTTTAGCTTTCTACTCGACCCATTTTACTCTCCTTACTTTTCAATGGGTTTTTTTTTAAACTCTTTGGTATACTGATCTTTATTGGCCTTCTTTTCCTTTCCAAACATAACAAAACCACAACACCACTGTACTCTTTTACAAGCATTGTAAAAGGACATCAGTATTCTTTCAAAATGTACAGTTAATTGTGCTTTGTTATTGGAAACTGAAAGAAAGGCTCTTTTTGTTGGAGAAGATAACATATTGTGCTAACTCAATGGAAGTGCATTTAAAACCTTATTAAGAGTCATTGAGGAAAATAAGAGGAGATTTGTAATTCTGAAGGCAAAAGCAACCGACTCTTAAAAAATCAAATGTTTTTGTTTGCCTTTGATCTGTGGAAAACCGTTCATTTTTGTCAGCAAACACACGTGGTGATTAAAGGGCAGCATCAAGTTACAGGCATTATTTTGACTTCAGCAAAGGTAGTGCAAATCTTGGTCTAAACTTGAAGGTTGATTGCCTAAAATTCCCTTGATTACTGGGGAGATCAGCATCTTTCAGAAACAAATGCATTTATTGATGGTGTTCAGGTGACTCTGGTAAAAAAGTGCTCTGTGGTAACCATGCAATTACATTACAGTCAGCTCTATTTTTTTAAACTGCTGGAGCATCAGGGATTAACCACTGACAAGCAGCTGATGCTGAACACACTGAACTGATGGTCTGGGTTGAAATAGTAGGTCCTATGTTCCTAGTGCATTATTAAAAAGGACGCCACTAGTTTTGTTTTTATACCTTCAAGTGGCATATTTGACTTGTGTAGATTGGTGGCAATAAGAATTTTGACAATCCTTTATTGGCAACGTGTGCATGTCATTGATTGTTATTTATTATGCAGCATCTGTGCACCAGACTAAACTCACCCAGACTATTCGTTTCCTTTTTTCCTGTTAGGTAAAGTATCATCAAAGATATGAAAAAGAGATCAAGGGAAAAGCCAGTCATACAGCTGGAACAGATGTTACTTCTGCAAGAGGAAATGTAGATCAGTATGGCCAGGTATGCAACAGCCAACGCTGCTGATGCTGATCATTACTACAGCTGATTGCTCCAGACTTCAGAAACTACAGTGAGACCTATTTTCACTTTGTTTTCCTGTACGAAAACAAGGTCTCAAAGGAAAGAGTGGTGTGCAACAGCACCATGCTCCTAATGTGTAATATGTTTGGCACTGGCACTTACAAGGGGAAACCACATGCACTGTCTCTGCATGACCCTTGTGATAGAGTCATTCCAAAAGGTGAGCCTTACCTTGGCAAATTTTATCTGTGCACTATACATTTCTATTTTGATGTTGTTATGTATCACACTGAAATGTGTTTTTACTTGTGGAAATGCTCCCATTCCATGAGCAAGGAAATGTAAATTCAGTCAGGAGAAAGGTCAAAGGGTTATGAAATGATAGAAAGTTGGTAGATAGCTGAGTGACTTATCCCTGCCGGTATTTTTACAAATCTTAGGAGCTTTGCAGCTCTAAATACGTGTGAGCAGCACTGAATCTTTTAGGTTTTAGCTCTTCTACAGAGGGGATATTATGAGCCTGACAAGCTGTAGTTCTGTATTTGTGGAACCAAATAGGCTTTAGTTCTGTTTTGGTTTGTGGCGTTTCTTTTGCTTTAGTTTCATTTTTAAGGGAATACAATTGGTTTTGTGGTCTCCCAAAATGCATGCAAAGTTCTATTCCAATTAAGTTAGGGAAATAGCACAGCTAAATAGAACTGAATACAGCTAAAGGGAACTTGAAAGAAATTGAATAGTGTTCTAGTATAAAGAAAACTATATGATTAATCTTAGGTTTTTTTGTCCTAGCTCCTCAGTAGATCCATATACTTTGGAGAAATGAAGGAACAGGGACTGTATTACCCTAAAACACTTGGGATTTACATTTCTTCCCTTCTGTCCAAATCTACATCTAGTAATCTGTGAAAAGCAAACCGTCCTTGAAGAATATGAGTTTAGAATTGTAGCAATAAAGCCTTCAATTAGTTTCTGTCTTTTGAACTACTACAAGTTTTAATAAGAATAAACAAATAAAATGAATTTGAAAAGGCACTAATTACATTTTCAAGCATTAGAATGCTTCTGTCTTTAGAATTGATTTAAATTTTTTTCTTTGAAAGTGTCTTTGAAACTTCAGTCACAGACTTCAAATTCAATTTGAGTTTTAATCTTCACAGATTGGATACTGATATTATTAGTCAAATAACATAGAGTTACTGAAATTAATGGATCTTTCTGAGTAAATTGTTACTCATGATGGGCACAGGGATTAGATTTCTAACTGGTGAGATCATGAAGTACATATATATAAATATATATATATATATAACATGAATGCTCTTAAGAAACCTTACTGTAAAATTCCTGTGTGCCGAGCACTAGTTTTGTTTGTGTTTAGAAATCTTGGAAGTGGCTAGAATAATCTTCTTAACGTTGGAAATACTGCTTTGTAATATGAACAATATTAGAAATTATATAAAAATTCATTTGAGAAAGTTAGAGGAAAAAGATATGTTACTAAATTATCAAAAGGGTTTTCAAACTGTCAAACATTTACACAAAAAATTATCTATAGATAGATTTAAGAGCGTTAATTTCACAACAATTGGGGTTTTTTTAATCAAGCAAATAGAGATTTGTGGTTTTGTTCCCTAAGGATTTTGCCATTTTAATATCTAGGTATTTATGCTTCATTAATTAATCCCTCTTCAAAATATGTCACTGCATCAGAGAAGTTTTATTT
This sequence comes from Cephalopterus ornatus, assembly GCA_013396775.1. NCBI lineage: Eukaryota > Metazoa > Chordata > Aves > Passeriformes > Cotingidae > Cephalopterus > Cephalopterus ornatus. Next base: position 143,479 of record VZRE01002354.1, read on the forward strand.
TGGGTCAGTTATGATGTGAAAAAATGGCCATGGAAAGATCAAGAGACTTCTGTAACACCCCAGAGGAAGGCTGACCCTACGTTAAACTTGATAAATTTCAGCAAATCTCCTGTCTGCCCAAACCATTAGATATTTTTATAATATTCCAGGGAAACTTGTATGGACAGAGAGAGAGGCAAATAGGTATCATCTCTGTAAGAAGTAAGTTGAGATTAGAAGGATGTATACCATTGTATACTTGAAAGCTCTCTTGACCACAGATAATATCTACCAAAATTTCTCTTGCAATGAAACACAACTGATTTTACAGGTGTAGTTATTATAACAGATGATTTTATTCTTACATTTGGTAATTTCATTATATTTTCCATTTAAAAAGAAATAATTGAAGCAATGAACCTTCCTACTAACACGGTCTATGGGGCTTTGTAATATCACCCACGGCCCCACCTGCTCATGTATGACGAGTAAACAGTATGAATTTTCTTCAGGGATATATGGATGAATTTGAAGAACACAGAGGGAAAGGAAGCTTTCCTGCTATGATCACTCCAGCTTATCAAAATGCCAAGAAAGCGAATGAATTGGCAAGTGATGTAAGTATGAAACCTGAATCAATACAATTCATAAACAATTAAAAACAGCAGTTTGTCAGAGCAGTGCCTGGAAGGAGAATGCTAAAATTACGCTTGAGAAGTAAACAAAAGTGACATTTCACTGCATTGCTGGGAACTAGATGGCTCAGGGGATTAATAATATCCATTAATAGAAGGGGGTACAGCTCCAACTTGCATGAGGGAGGAGATGGATGTAGCAACTAATGGGGATCCCTACTGTTAGGTTAACCCTCCTGGCAAATCTGCACCTGTATTATTAATGAAACCTTCAACTGCCTTAATCATCCTGTGGACTACTGTGGTATTCCCAGTAGTGAATAAATGGAGGATAAATGAACTGTACTGGTTTTGATATTTTGATGTATCGTGCCTCTAGCACAAAGCAAGTCGTACGGAAGAAAAGAAACCATAAAGTATGACGCTGTCACTTCACAAAAGTGAGCTTATTCCTAGGCTGGGGATTTTCGGTTTTGAGTGGTAAACTAAAAACTTGGCCAAAGAGTGGTGATGTGTGATTCTTGCATACAGCCCATGCGTTACAGAGCCTCAGTCCTGTTTGAGGAGACTGTTTCTGGCAGTGGCAAAAAATGGGTCAGTCTGTAGGCCACTAGCTTGTGACTGCTCTGAAGGGTTCCTGTGAGTGACAACCTTTGTAGTGTGGACACCTGTCCCCCACGGGGTTGTCTGAGCTGATGAGCTCAGTCTGTTTTCTGGGGAGCTAACAGATGGTTGAGTCTTTCAGCTTGCATTAGACTGGACCAGACATGAGCAGCAAACTAGAGTGAAAGGATCAGTCATGTTCTGTTACCTGAGCTTATGACTGAGAGAATATAAAAAACCTCAAATCCTCTGTGACAATCCCTATTTTGATGACAAACTCAGTGATCCTCTGTTTAAACATGGAATGTTTAACCTTTCCAGGTAAAGATGGCAGTTTCACAGGTTTTCAAAATGTTAATAGTCAGTAGTTTCCTTATTAGTTTTTAATACCTGGAGTGAGGAGGAGGATTGGTTCACGGAGGTAACATTTGCACACTAGAGTTCTTACCAAGCTGCCTTACTGCTTTAAAGCCTGAGAAACTATGTGCAGGCTTGGAAAATAAAAAACCCAAACACTTTTCACTTTAGCACACATAAAATAATTTGTTATTTTGTAAATTATGAATCCGGTTTTTGAAGCAGTAACATAAGATGTAGAGCACAAGCATCTCCTCCTAAGCAAGAAATATTGAAATATATTCCCAACAGGGGTTTTGCTGGACAAAGTTTGGCAAAAGGCCAATATATGTATTATATCTTTTGACCCATCTGAGCCCAAGTCAATAACCTGATGTCTAAATTAAATGAAGAGGTCCCTTATTTCCATCTCAATCTGGCAGAGAAATACAACTACCCTAAAAACATTAAGAGTGCAAAAAGATGCAGCTTTTTTAAAAGGCTGATTTCTACACAAGGAAAAGTTTGCAGAACATCTGATGACCATCTGCAATTCTCTGACTAGAGGTCTAAAATTAAAGTACTGAGAATTAACTTCGGTAAAAGAAGAACACACAGGCTCCAACCAGTCAATAGCCAAGAACCTGCTAGATATCTGTTCAAGCTGTGAACAACAACCAGTGTTGTTCAAACTATGTATAAAGTGGGTTAAAAAAAAAAATGCTCTCTAGTAAAATGTCTTGACAGAGATTTTAGGGCTGTGGGGTTATGTTTGGGTTATTTCAGGAGGTAAGTACTTGCAATGGTTCAACTTAGCAATTTCCAACTTATCAAAGCAAGAATAGGAAAAAATCTTATCCTGACTCATGAAGCAAGTCTAAACAGTAATAATGGGAAGGTAGACAACTATTTTATAATTTTCCCTACTTCTTTTCAGATAAAATACAAGAAAGATCTTTCCAAGATGAAAGGTGCAGCTCACTTTCACTCCCTAATGGCTGAAGACAACCTAGTCCTTAAACAAGCCCAAAGTGTTAACAAGCTTGTCAGTGAGGTAAGGGCTGGAATCAATCTGTTAACAAGTTTGAGAGCAGCTCATACAAACATTTGTGTCTTGATGAGTAAGGACTACAAATATAAAAGATGTTGTTCTTACTGCACCGTATGCAGCAAAAATCGTGTCTGTGTGGCACAGTAACTGGAGAGAAAAGTTCAAGAACGGATCTTCAGATGCTGTTTCCTGGCCTTTCCAGTGATCTGTATGAAAGTGTGGCAAACTAATGCTAGAAGGGTATTTCTAATTCTGACCACATGAAGAATAGAAATCTGAAAAAAAAACCCAAACCCGAATTGTGCTCTTTATGTGCTATTAAGATACAATCACAAAGGCTTTAGGATGACTTGTGTGTGTACCTTAGAGTGTTTCAAAGAAGGTTTTTCTAATAATTAAAAAATAACATGAGCAAAGCCAAAATTCATACCGTTCTGTTAACGCAGATTTCTGTTTTCTTCCATAATGTGAAAACCTGTGAGTTACTGATAATTGATTCTTTTTCTGCTTGGCAAGGGAAGATTGCTAGAGAATTCTCAGTAGATCCTGAATTATTAATTTATTTATAGTGTCATATCAGCTATAAAGCTATTAATAAATGTGAGTTTCTAGAACTTCCCCATGGCAGTTTTAAAAACTTATACTCTTGAGATGTCAAAGTATAAAACCTTCAATAATGAAAAACCCCTGGAACTAGGACTGGAAGGGGCCTCCTGGGCCAATGATTCCTGGTTCATGCTGTTTCAACACAGTATCATATAATCCTCCTCTTCTAATTTCCATCCTACATTTATTCCTGTCCACTTTATTACTCCTATGTTTTGTGCTAACATTGCCTTTTAGTTTAAAAAGTTCTTCTGCCTGCATGACTACCTTTTTAAGGTGTTTACAAATATACAGTCGTCTTCTCTCTGCCTTTGATTTCTCAGACTAAGCAAGCTAAATTCTTCTCATCTCTCACAGTCTGTCACTGCAGCTGTTACAGGCTGAGTACACATTCCTTAAACAGGAATGATTATAAGAGTATGTAAGTTCTTGATGAGGTCTTGCTGGAACCTGGTACATAGCACATGTAATTCCCAGTGCCTGCTCAAAGGTCTCCACGTGGCTGGGTTACTTTTGCATCTTGACTTCTTTCGGTAATCATCCTACACATGAACAGTTTTCTCTTTCTTAGCCTTTTCAGGTGATGAGCTCTTGTAGATGAAATTTTTGACTACTCCCTATATATATTAAATTCTACATTGCAGAGTTTAGTCCCATTTCCATTAAGCCTTTTAATATCACCCCCAATATCCTACTTCAGAGAAAAGGAACTTGATGGAAATATCAAACCTGTTCTGTATTTAAGCTTACTCTGAAGGATTCTGCTGGTAAACTTCCCCCTGTTCAATCCTTCCTGCTTCTTCTGTTTTCACTTGCTCCACACTGACCTTAAAAATCCTTTGTATGTCATTGTTTTTGTTAATAATTTTCCTCATGTCATGTCTTGTACACTTTGCAGAGGTCCAAATGGATGGAATTGTTTGCATTTCTTTTGCCTATAAAACAAGAACTGAGTATATAAAAATTCTCCTCATATTAATTTTCATCATATATGCCATCTGATGAAAACCATGTGTCAAAATCTCAGAAGAGTGGGTCTGGCTAATAAAAAGTGTGTGAAGGAACTTGATAGAGCAGATTAAGGTTTTACTGTATCTTCCCCTTGTGCATTTTTTTTCACTAAGGTGGAGTACAAGAAGGATCTTGAAAACAACAAAGGCTACAGCATGAACTACTGTGATACTCCGCAATTCAAGAATGTGAGCAAGGTCTCGAAATTCACCAGTGATGTAAGTTTTCAGCACCTTGTGCGTGGCTTGCTGAACCTGGCAGCTGCTGGAATCACAACTCATCTGTGTGCGCGTGTTTCAGAGAAGTGTGCACTGGAAATGTGATTATAACTGATTTTAACCCATGCCTGTGCAGCACCTATCCTAGTCTGTCCTCATGAATAACTGGTGCTCATTTTAGATGGGATTATGAGAAGAACTATTACGGTGTATAGATGAGAGGTTACTTTACAATGGCCTTCTAATCTAGAGAAGTAGCTGTCAGTTATTACTGTCTTCTGTCATAATTATTATTTCTTTCATCGTGTGTGTCCATATCCTGACTGGAATATTAGGCAGAAGATACTTCACGGGAGTTCATGCCAGAGAGGAACATAATAACTATGTGAAAGTAATCAGTGTTAATAATTATACCACTTGTATCTCATGTTCCTGAAATATAATTTTGTTTCATACTGCCTCTTACCATTCTCTGAAATCCCGGAGGAGTAAATCTTCTGCCATACAGTTGAGATGGTAGAGTGATTAATATTTCTTGTCAAATTCCCCACTCTGGGCTTGGTGAAAGGTGCACCAAAACAGCCAAATTTTGTTTATTTGTTAATGTACAAATATTGCCTCCCTGGAACTTTATTCTAGATTTTATTTCTGTTGAAATAATATGCAGTAATAGAATGCAGAGGTAACTTCTTTACGTGGCAGCCAGGTAATATGAAGAACATGTAAATGATATCTTGTAGAACAGGCAACTCACAGAGGGTTTTTGTTTTTATTTTTTAAAGTACCAAGGTTGTGGACTAATAAGTTTCTGTATTAATGGAACACTAGTAGACCACAGCTGCAATAATTTGTCTCCCTACTGTAAAATATGGAATAGTACAACTGAACATATTTTCTCAGAGTATTTTTTCCTTTTTTTTTTTTTTTTCAGCTTAAATACAAAGAAACGTATCAGAATGAAATGAAAGGTCATTATGTAGGTGTCGGCATGGACAAGCGAATGCTACATGCCATGAAAGTCGGCTCGTTGGCAAGCAATGTAAGTCTCTTTTAATCACACCTGGATGGTTGGTGCCTGCTTGTCTTTTGTTTTTTTCCAGAACTAAGTTGATAGAAAACTTTAGATCATATTTTACTGGGGATCTGAAGAACAGGTATGTTGAGAAGAGGGGAGATTCTGGAAACCCTTTCGTACTGATTTATAGCTCACCGTGTGGAAGAAGTTAAAATAAGAAATTTTAGTGATCTGGCAACATACTGAGATCCTTCGGTTTTCTTTGACATCAGCAGGATGCTGAAAGTTGTTTGTCACCACCCCAGGGTCAGACCTTTGCTGAAAAAAACAGTCTTTAATGAAGATTTCTGGATTCCAATTTAATTTGCTGGGTTAGTCAAGAAGCTATTTCATTACATACCATTCCTTCAAGTACATTATTTACAAATCTGTAAGAAGCTTGAGAACTAAGCAGAAAGATAAAAGAGATGTGTCATAGGTGGAAGTTAAGTTAATGCTCCCACTGTTGGCATTGGATTAATTGAGGAGCTGAAAAAGAATCAATTAGTGGCTAAACTATGCAAATAATTTCATTTTCTTTGTCACTCATGACATTGAACTTACTTTGTTTCCTGCATTTAATATTAATATTATTGTTTCTCCTTTCCTCTTGACTGATTATTATTCAAACAAATGACAGCTGAAAAAAAAAAGAATGATTTTTTTTTTTGTTCTCCTTGTGTTTCAGATAGCCTATAAATCTGATTACAAACATGACGGTGTTGACTACAATTACCCAGCTACTCTCACTCCTTCATACCAGACAACAAGGAAGTTGGTCCCTTTGAAAGATGTAAATAATTTCATGTTTGGTTTGTTTTTTTTTCCTATGACTTGCATAGCTCATCATCTCTCTCTAGGAGAGATTGTGATAGATTGCATGTGTCGAATGATGATTTAATCATGGCAGCAAACAGCTAGTGGTAACAATGTAAAGCAAAAAGCTGCAGTGTCAAGGGGTCTCAGAGGGGTAGAAGGTGCTGTCACCTCCTGTTGTTGGCTTCAGTTCAACACAGATTGTACAGTGATGTGAAATGACTGACTTCTGCCCTGTCCCTGGCCTGTGGTGCAAAATATCTCACCATCCTGGTCAGCTTCAACAGCAGCATCAAGCACTGAAAGGATGGGGAGACTAAAATATCCATCTCATCCTTTGTAAATTCCCTGAAGATATGTGTTCCCATTTGAAGAGGAACTAACTGGTCACATAACTGTCCATAAGCCTGCAGTCCTCGCAAAAGAGGTGCCTTCTGTGCTTGGGGTTGAGTTCCCAATGGAAGGGCGTGAGCAAATTCATGTACTGCTGCAGTTGTATATGTTCTACAGATAAATGGAGGATGGCAGACTGTACAGCATAGCATACTTTCACCTCTCACAAGCATTAAAAGCTTGATTGATCTCATCTATGATTGGGAGCTTAATCTGGGCCTTAGTTAGGATCATTAAAATTATAAATTGATTATAAAATCAACAGGAAGAGAACACCAGCTCTGCAGGGTGTTTCTGACCACCTAAGATGTACATAACCTGTTTCTTGCCACTGAAATTGCAAGAAACCAGAAGCAATATACTTTAGAGAGGTCATTAACATTAAATGAGACTTATCTGGGCCTAAATACCTCTTCTGAGAAAGAGATGGTAGCATGAAGAGCTAGAATCGAAAACTCTGATGTTTTTGAGGAAGTACTTGATATACTTCAGCTGTAAGATGAACTATTGCCTCTTCAGCAGTAATTTCAGCTTTGTCTTTGTGAAAGCTTAAATAAGTAAAGTTCAGGGTTTGATTGCTTAGTGTTTGAGAGAGCTGCATTCTTAAAGAGTTCAAAGTAAGTATGAATTCATGTCCAAAATGTACAAAACCTTTTAGTACTACCTGTGACTCTACAATTCTTAGTCAGCATCTGGTTTGAAACATGGAAATCAATTGGCCACAGAGACTCAGTTGCACTTGTCATGATCATCATCTAGCATTTTGAAATAGTCCCAGGACTCGTCTGCTCACTGGTAACCAGCTTTGTTACTACGAATTTTTTTAGGAATACAATTCTCTCACACACTAAGCAATCACAAGTAGCAATAAATACATAGTTTCAGTTAAAAAGAAATAGTCCCTTTCTGTGGATTTAAAATTCTCTCTGTCTCTGAGGAAGCAAATGAACTGTTTTAAGTAGCTTGATCACTTTGGACCTGTGAGATAATTCAGGCCTTTCTTCCTAGTTTTTGTCATTCTGGCAGAATGAGCAAGTTTATGTGAGGATACCTGAGATAAGAAGGTTTTCATTAAAATAGTTTCAGTAACTCAAAGTCTCTAGAAATGTACTCCACTTTACTGGAAAAAAGTGCTCTTGAGAAATGAGTTTTATGCAATGGGATTTGCCACATTTGCAAAGTGGTGATTAACTACAGTGAATATTAATTAAGGCATACAGAGAATAATAATTGTGTTCCGTAGTATAGCACTGAGTTCTTTGGCAGCAACAGGTTTGAAAGAAAGCTTTGCTATGATTTTTTAATCTCGCCTAATTTTGGGCTTCTTTAGCTTGTTATTATTGCTCCCATGTTAATGCATTAGGAATGTAGTGGGCTCCAATCCTACTGATAGCTGACGTTAAAATGACTTTTGTTTTTTGTACCATAAATACGTATTTTTCTTTTCTCATCATCCACACAAAACTTTCACCACACAGGGAAATTCTGTGATTAATTGTTACATTACAACTCAGTAAAGAAAAAGTTGTGAGAGAGTCCATTTACTCTGTGCAGCATTACACTGGAAAGACCTCTTGATAGGCAGTTACAGTGTTCCTCATCTGAGAAACATAAAAATGGACTAAGTGATGGTTAAGAATGTCAGTCTCACAGCAATGATTTGGGGGACCGGCCGGTACTGCATCTTTCTGAGAATCTGTGGGTTTGAGGGGGAGGGGATATAAGTGAACTTCATTTTCAAGGTGGGATAAAAACTGTGACCTCAGACTAGAAATTTTTCAGAGCATTAACTCAGATCTAACCCAAGAGATCCTGACATTTTTCCTCAGCTCAATTTATTACGGTTTAAGTAAAGTTTTATCCAGAGTGTTAGTTTACAAAACTTTGTCTATTCAATCTCTGATTTTCCAGTCTGACCATTTCTTTCTTTATTAAATCTTTTTTCTAATTTTTTTTTATCTTAAATTAGGTGAACTACAGGCAAAGCATAGACAAGCTGAAGTACAGCTCTGTTGCCAACACTCCACAAATTGCTCAAGCCAAAATAAATGCGCAGCAGCTCAGTGATGTAAGTTCTGTCATCGTTAGCCACCATTGTTTATTAGAATTACGAGATAATTTGATTTCAGACCATTTGTAGTTCAGCAGCAGATTTATAGTGAAAACAAGAATACACATTGAATGAAATCACTTCCAACAATATAGCAAGCATACCAGTAGATCTAATGCTTGTCTCCATTTTTAAGATTTGTATTAGCATGCTTTGTTAGGAATTTATCTCCTGTGTGTTTATTAGCGCATGGTTTTTAATAACATCTTTTGTACTTACAGATAATCAGTAGCTCTTCCATTTATACAATCATATTATGCTTCCTACTACCTAGGTTGTAAGTTATGAAGTTATGAAGTTATAATTGCATTATTGCCCTCATATTTACATCAGCCGTACTTCTGAGTGTATCTATAATGTGTGGCACTAATGGCCTTAAATTTAACAGCAATCAATCAGTCTGGTAGTCATATTTTTAGTGAGTTAAAAATAACTGAGTTTCTTGTTGACCTTTTCAATATTTGCAGTTGAACTACCGAGCAGAGTATGAGAAGACAAAAACAAATTACACTCTGCCTCAGGATGTACCTCAGCTAGTGAAAGCAAAAGCCAATGCTGAGTTGTTCAGTGAGGTAAGTCAAGCCACCTGGAAATACTGGTATTCATTATGCTGCTAATAGATAGAAATTATTATAAGTATAAATATGATGACACTGTTTCTGTAAGCATTTAGCATTTAGCATCGATCTTTATACTAAACAACATGAAATATGGTACCCAGAATAGACAGAAATCCAATCTCAAGGACAGTGAAACCACTAGACTTTTTTTTCAAGACATTTTCAGATTATTTGAATTTCTTTAGTAAATCAGTATTCATTCCACAAAATTAACTGCTTCTGAGGTGATGTTTGCATGAAGAACCAACATTTGCACAGTTCTAATAAGCCAAAGCCCACTGAAGTCAATGGGAAGAAACAATGACTTCACCAAACTTGGATCAAGCCCACTGTTGCTGCCATTCATAATTCATGACAATATATAGTGATTCACTTAGAGACTTGAGTGCTAAAATCAAGTGCTTGCAGGAAAAGTTGATCTTCTATTTTATTTTTAAAGCATTTTTCAAGCCTCCATTGTTGTGGATTGCTTTGGAGGGAAAAAACTCCAATAAGATAAATAAGTGCAACAAGAGAAAAAACCTCCAAACATTACTGGTGTGACTTATTTTTTAGCCAGTTTAATAATTTTTCATGGTTGTGAGTTGGCCTTACTGCAAGTTTTTTGTATCTTGTGTTCTTCCCCTAAGTTTTATTTGCAGTGGTGGAGTGTTGTGGAGCATCACCCTTTGTGGCTATAATGTGTTGGGGTGCATGCTCATTGTTAGACACTGGTAAAATATAAACATAAAAGAAGCCAAATCCAAAAACTGGGGCTTCCTGGAGACTTCATTAGGTGCATGCATACTATGCATGAAGGCATACTTGATCCTGCTCTAATGGAATTTCAAGTGGCATCTTGAAAAAGAGATTAAAAAATATTCCTTTAACTTCCACTAGCTTTCAGAAGTTAAGCACATGATTCTCATGCATTTAATCTGCATTTGTGGTTTGTGTGGCTCATGAGCGTGATTTTGAAGGAAGTCTCCTGATCATAAGGGCTGCTCCACTGAGCTGTGCTTCACATTGTGGGGTGGTCCCAGAGCACACGAGCTGAATGCAGCCAAACTGAAAGATGCTCTCCAGCAGCTCACATAAAGAACTGCAGCTACAAATATACATTCAGCGCATGGGACCTGACTAGTTCTAGTTTGGGGGGTGGGAAAGAAAAATCCTGAAATGCGCAGTGTGATGTATGATTCTCAGCACCAGCTGCTCTGTCCTGTAGATCAGCTCCTGTAGATCTACACTACTTGCATAAGGAGACATAACCAGAAGCATTTTAGAAAAACCTTCCCTCCCCTATGTCTGTTTGAAAATGAGAACTGTTGGTGCCTGTTCTGGAATTTAAAGTGCCTGTAAACGCCAAGAAAAAAATTCTTGACTTAATCCTGGACAATTAATTAGCTCAAAATGATGATGAACTGTGACTTAAGAATATTCCAGCTTGTGGACTGAGCGTTTTTAAACTTCTGTTTTGCTCTTAGTAATTTTCATGTTTCTTTGAAGATCCTGTGTGTTTACATGTTAGTTGACATATTGCTGTCTTTCCTTTCTCAGATTAAGTACAAAGAAGGCTGGGAGAAGAGTAAGGGCCAGGGCTTTGAAATGAAACTTGATTCTCTGCCTTTACTTGCTGCCAAAGCTTCAAGGGACCTTGCCAGTGATGTATGTTATATTTAGTTACCTAGGAATTATTCTTTATATGAGTCTCTATAGCCCAGGGAAATAAAGCTTAGCTGGCTTCATCCAGTTCTGCATCCATTCCAAGTTCTGCATTTGGTTGTCCATCTATCTCAATGGCTAATGAACAGCTGGAAAATTTCTCAGATTCTGCTATCAAATTTCACTCTCTGAAAATTATTTTCTTTTAAATCAAGTGTACAGAGCAAAGTAAAATTTGGACAATAGCCCTATAATAAAATTCAGTGTTTTGAATTGTTTATAGCCTCAAAATTGCTGTTATCATCCACTGCAAAGGGAATGCATATTTCTTTAGTCTGCTTCTTTAACATAAACACAAGTATGTAAAAAAATTTCCAAACAAAATCTTTCTAAACAATTTATATCATTATTCTTACCCTGTGGAGAGGTAGAAAAGGCAGAAACTTTTTTCTGCATCTGGAAAGTGTTCAGCAGTGATGGAGATTATGAAATCTCACCTCATTAAGAAAATCAAATCTTGAATTCCTTGCTTGAATTGATTTCTTATCTTTGCCTTTAAGAACCAGATAATTTAGCTAATCAGAAGGTTTTAAGCATATCCTCCTCAGAGGACTGAGCCTTAAAGAATGAGGTTAAAGACCTCATAAATGAGATCAGCCTCATACCTCTGGAATTTCTGAGAAAATCTAGGAAATCTGAAGTGTCAAAGTGAGAATCAGACTAAGCCCTTCTAAATTTTTACCATCCAAATCATCATTGAAAAACATATGGCTTATCTCTTGAGTAATTGGAAATGTCCTTTGACTTGAACTATTTTTTTCCACAGATTAAATATAAAGAAGAATATGAAAAAACAAAAGGAAAAGCAATTGGAACCAAAGACACAAGGCTTTTGCACTCTCTGCAGGTGGCCAAGATGAGTAGTGAGGTAAATTATTCCTCTTACTCAAAAGGTGTTTTTCATAATTATGAATCTTTCAGCAGCAGTATGCAATCTACTGCTGTTACTGCTTTCACTGTAAGGAATTGTTGGAAGCATTTAACAAAATTAGTTTCCTCCCTCCCTCTGTTAATCTGCAGTGATTCCACAGTATATTTGTTCTCATAGGACATTTAGGGTTATGGTGTCCTTATTTCGAGGCAGGAAAATAATATCCCATTAAAACCTCAATATAAAAAGAAATCATATTTAAACCATGACATTAATATTTCTACATAGCTCTTTCAACTCAAGAAAGGTATGTTTAAAAGCAGGATGTAATGTAATAGAGCAAATGTCTCTAGAGTCTGCAAAATTCATGCTGGCATGTGGTTTGTCCCTTATAGACCTGATTTCTACATATGTTTGGGTTTTTTTTTTTTTTTTTGCTTAATCTGCTTAAGGACCCAAACAACGGTGGTGATTTAAGATAGCTTTGCAATTTACTGATACAGACAACTTGTTTTCATTCCTTCTATTTCTAGATTGCCTACAAAAAAGGTTTTGAGGAGAGTAAGGCCCATTTCCACCTGCCTATGGATATGATAAACCTGAGACATGCTAAGAAGGCTCAGGCACTTGCTAGTGATGTAGATTACAGAAAGAGACTCCATGAGTACACAGTGCTTCCAGAGGATATGAAGACCAAATGGGCAAAGAAGGCTTATGATCTCCAGAGTGATGTAAGATAATGTACACTTAGCTTGACTGTTATAAGCAGGAAGACTGTTACAGAATTTTTCCATTTGATGTTAGTTCTCATTTCATATCAATGCTGTTTGATTGTACTGTGACTTTTGAAAATATCTTGGCAATGTCTTCGAAACTGCAAAGGTCGCACATGTTCATTTGGAAATATTATACCTGTGGTCCTTTTGCCCATAAATGTCATTTTCCCTTACAGCTTCAATATAGGGCAGATCTGACGTGGATGAAAGGAGCTGGGTGTATCACAGAAGGAAGTCTTAACATACAACAAGCCAAAAAGGCAGGAGATTTGGTCAGTGAGGTAAGCAAAGCACTCAGACAACAACAGGCTTTTGTTTGTTCAAAGGTTTATGCACACTCATTCTACTATATTACGTAGACTAGGTAGGGAATTCCTAATGAGGAATATCTGAGAAATGATAAAATTGATGGACATCATTTAGTTATTCTATAGTTTAGGAGATCCTGGGTTAGAGATTAAAGTTACGTTTTCCCATTGCATGATTATTGTATCAAGTTTGTGAGGCAGAAGTCCCCATAGTTGTGCTCCCACCTGTTTTCATTCACCCACGCATTTAGCAGAACAGCATTGAATTTCATATGGCACATACTACATGAAGAGCACAGAGGCTTTAAGGAGTAGTATTGAAAAATTAGATATTTGTTAGCCGTACTTGAAAATTTCCTTACTCTTTATCAAGTAAGGGCTGTGACTTTAGCGGCAGCTTCAGCTTTTGCTGATTTTCATTACATTCTCTTGATTAATTCATGGTTTTGCACTGCCATTAACCTTATGGAAGTATACTTCCTCAGCTGCTTAGCTATGGTTGAGTTGTCTCACTAGTGCCAATAAAAATAGAGGAAAGAGAGAAGATAAATTAGGGGAAGTTTGACAAGAAGGATGAAATACCTCTTAGTTCTGGAAGAAGAAACAGAAGCCAGTTAGTTACTGGGGATCACACTCTCTGGTACCTTGGGTCTGTGACATTCTCTCACTACTTCCGTGAGGGGAAAAAAAAAATCTTAGAAACAAAAGAAGAGCAGCTACTCTCAGATCTGGTGCCTTGCTAGGGACAGGCTGACATCTGCTGCTGGGGTGTGCAGTAGTAATAATCACTTCCACAAATATTTAATCCATAATGATCTGCCTTTACATTCCAGTGCTGTGTAAGGCCAAGAGATGGCTGATAGTCACTTAAACTGGAGACTGGTGGATATTATTTGAGAGATCTCTATTGCCATACAAAGCCTGGCATTTTGTCATTTCTTTGCAGAATGTCACTACATTGTGTTCCATGCAATGTGACAAAACACGCTGGTTTTAATCTGCCTCCCTTCCTTGCCAGGTTCTTAAAATAAAGCGATGAGCACCTCTTTGAAGTGCTGCATGCTTTTTTAACTTCTGTTTTGTGTTCCCCTAGCAGAGACACAGTGTAAACTGATCTGTTCACCCATCAGTTCAAACAGAAGAATTTCTCTCCTGAAATGCCAGATAATGAAAAAAAAAAAAAAAAGGCATTTAAACCCTCTCTATATGAAATGCCCCACTTCATGGTTAGAATAAGAATTTGACTAAAGTATACAAGAAGTGTTTATTTAGTCTCCTCTATCACACCGTGGTCTTGAAATAAAGTGCTGTATTTCCTTGTACTATGACAAAGATAGAAAGAGATGCTTGTCTCACTCTCACATGAGTGATGCAAAAGGCTGAGGCAAAGACATTGATTCCAAACAGATTTGATCTAAATCCTGATGAAAGCTGAAGTTTTCTGTTTATTTTGGTATGTTTCAGATGTAAAACAAAAATTAAAAAGGAATAAAAGTAAGGTTAGTCTCATTTACCAAACTAAAACTCTTAGTCTCTATGCACATTTGTCCATTCAAATAGATTTTATATAAGAGCTGGTACCAGAGGAAGAATAAAGGACCATGTTTTTTTTCCCATACCCAAGACCTGAGCCTTGTGGAGGTCTCTCAGAGCTGTTGGTCCCAGAAAGGCTTGCCTGCAGTGTCTAAGCTGAGCTCTGCTTTGAAAAGAACTGTGACATGATGGGGAAGATTTTGAATGCAGATGGTTTTCAGGACACTGAAATTGATTGCTCTAATTTAATTGTTATCTTAGTAATTTAAAATAACTTAGTAATTTAAAAATAACTCAGTAACGTATGTTCAGTAATTTGAACCACATGTGCATATACTTGAGAAGCCTCATGGAAGAAAATGAGATTGTAATAGTGACTGTGTGGCTTATGAGCTCTCTTGGGTCCTGACTTAACCATAACCAGTTTGTGAACCCCACTCATCATCTGCTGTCCAACCTAGGTCTTATAAGATATGCAGATAGTATGTTGGGCACCAAGGAGTATCCATGCTTGCAGTGCCAGCAACAATGCATTTGGCATGCTCTTGTACTACCCTCCTCACCTCAAAATACCTACACTGGGTAGTATTTGGCAGCTTATTTTGTTGACACCTGTGCTACAAATATCTCGCGAATTTACAGGGTACTTTTGGCTCTGTCAGTCATGTACTTTTTGAAAGTGCTACATTTTAGGGGGAGGGCAAGTACTGTAGAAAATTGTATGTAACTTGCTTTAATTTGCTGCAGAAAAAGTACAGGCAGAAGGCTGATGCTCTGAAGTTCACCAGTGTGGCTGACAGTTCTCAGATCAAGCATGCCAAGAAAAGCCAGGAACTTCAAAGTGATGTGAGTCCTTAACTGAATTTGTCTCTTTGGAAGTAGTTTACTCATAATGTGGCCATTCCTGACATAGGTACACTGAAGTGATGGTGGAAGAGAACCCAGTCACTAAGCCTTTCAATATATAAAATTTCTTCAGATTTATTTCTAATATTTATTAATATTAATAATATTAATAGTATTGTTTATGTTTAATTCTCATGGAATTCTTTGAACTAGAGCAACAATGACAAAAACCAAACAACAATGGGAATGGAAACAGAGGCTTCTCATAAATGATATTAAAGACCAGAGAAGGAGGTGATATCTCTACAGACAGTCTTGGTGACAAACTTGTGGGCGGTGCAGACTGGATTCAAGTACGGCTGAAGTGTATTCTTGACAGGATACCTGAGTATTCCGGAGTCATTAATGTCATCTGCACAAAAATTGGTTATCCATGGAGTAGTAAAAGTGAGGAAGGAAGATGGAGGGAAAACACAGTGTTCCCGGCTGACAGTAGACATTAGCTCAGGGACTGATATACATCCATCCCACCGAGGGCCCTGTCAGACTACTTAAAGTTGTATCAGCCCTATTAGACCACTCATTCTTCAGCTGTTATTATTTTCCTTTTTTGACTCCTCTGCATCAATAAAAACCTGGCACTTCCTTGAATGAATGTTGTGTCAGACATGACACCAGACCGAATCAGAGGAGAGCACTGGTTTCCTGACTCCTGTTACTTATCTCTTGTGTATCTGGACATGCTGCCTTCCTGTATGTGTTTTGAAGTCAGAATAGTAACCATGGATTTAGAGGTTTATAGTAGGGACTTTTTTCCCCGCCCTTTTCTGTGAGACGTAAGAAATGTAATACTTTGTGAAATGAGACATCGTTTCATGGTTTTTCAACAGCTCTTCCAACAGCTTTGTGGGCTAAAACAGAGCAGTTCATTTCTCTGTTGTTGTAGCCCTGGGGTATAAAATGGAGATGATTGCTACTTGGATCATAAAAGGTCCTTGATATTTTCATTCAAAGTTGGAACGTTAGTCCTCACTGGAGTATTATGTTAGCAATTACATTTAGGTCGCAAATGTTCTCTGCAGATTCAATTGCTCAGTGTTCTTCACTTCATGCCTAAAATTCTCTATTTCTGTGTCCTATTAAAGACTTTCATTGTACCTAAAAAGTAGCTGCAGTTTAACATTGGGTGAAATATTCTCTTGCATACATTTCATACAGAGTGTAAATTACTGTCAGCTTTATAGCCAGCTGAGTTATGTATGTTATTCCAGTTTCCCTGAAACTTAACCATGAGTAGTTTGGTCAACCTGACTCTTTAGGTCAGCTTTTAAATTAATATTTGAAAAAAAAAAAAAGAAAAAAAATTGAAGATGTTAAAGAATAACTCAACAAATAAATTAAGCTTAACAAATCCCTGAATATTTGGGATGTTTCAATCAGTATATCTTCAACATTAAATGTGGATTACTGCTTGATGACCATGCTTTGCTTTCTGTGGACAGGTTGCCTACAGGTCAGGAAAAGAGCAGTTTCTTCATCAGTACACCATCAGCAAAGATGACCCTGTCTTCATACTGGCCAAAGCAAATGCTGCCAATATCAGTGAGGTACTGTGTAAGAGAGATTTGGATTCTCTCACTCCTGTGAACAGTTACAGCTGCTGTTGAAATATTTGTTCTGTAGGTAAACGTTAGGTTCTTTCTCTGAGAAGGTCCACATGTTTTAGATGTAAAAACTATGTCTAAATTTAATTACTCGCTCTTAATAAACACCAGTCACATCTGCTGTTCTGAAGACTTGCCACTTTTAGAGTTTGAAGCTGTGCATTTTTCACATGCTTCCAGATAAGTGGCACATTGACAGTTTCACTGGAACCAGTGGGATAATGGGGTTACAGTAACCATAGTATCCACAATTACAGTATGTAAGTGGAGACACCAGGATCTGATCCGTACTCATATGGTTGATGGGCATGGAATGTACGAGGGACTCATGTTACTTGAGAGCTTTCACTGCGAATATAGAACAAATAGAATATATTGATAGTAATAAAGAGCCTGTTTTATTGTCATTTCTTTAGAAACTCTACAAGAGTAGCTGGGAGAAGCAAAAGGAAAAAGGATTTGTGCTTCGTCTGGATGCTTTGTCATTCTTGACAGCGAAGGCAAAGAGGGATCTGGCAAGTGATGTGAGTATGGAGTCCATCAGCCTTCTTTATTCTTAGGACAGCTGACAGTCCCAGTTGCTGCTAGTGCTGGGGATGTGTCACATATGTCTCAGTGCCCTGAGCCACCCTCACTCGATTCATGCTAAGGAGCAATGGAGGAGTTGTCTGAGTGATTGGCATTCCGTAATTAGTCAGAAGGCTTGCTCTGAGCAATTCAGAGTTTTTCCCCACATGCTGACTATGTTTTCCTATTTTCATTTTGACCCGAGGGTGAATTTTAGAACTCAAAATGAAGCAGAAATCTCCCGTGAAACATCATAACTTAATACATCTATGCCTGGCCAGAAAATTCCTGCAAGAGCCTTCTGACCTCAGAGCTTGAAGAATGTTGTTTTTCCTAAAGAGAACCAAAAGGAAAAGATTTCTTTCAGCTCTTTGTGAGCATATTATTACCAAAAAAGGGGTTATTCTTTACAAACACCAATTTCTAAGGCATTCCAGTTCTGCTTTGCAAACAGTCTTCTTACTTGCTTGTATCGAGGACCCAGCATGTCATAACACTGACAGACAATTGCTCTACTACTGGTAGAGCTGTCAGTTTGGCAGCTTAGATAATTTACTCTCAATCTATTTTTTTCTTCACAGATTAAATATAAGGAAGGGTATGAGAAGATGAAAGGTAAGCTCATTGGAGTGAAAGCTGTGGAGGAAGATTCGAAGATGGCTCATTCCTTGCAAATGTCAAAGTTGCAGAGTGATCTGGAGTACAAGAAGGCCTTTGAGGACACAAAGAATCAGTTCCAGGTCTCCATGGATATGGTTAACCTTGTCCATGCCAAAAAGGCTCAAAATTTGGCCACAGACAGAGGATACAAGACATCTCTCCATCACTACACAGTCCTGCCTACTGACAGGAAAGTGGCGTGGGCCAAGTGGGCTTATGGATTGCAAAGTGATGTAAGTCCAGAGCTTGATGTATGTCAATACCCTTTCATTCAGCCCGTTCTCAGCCCCAGTTAGGGCTGAATTTCTTCAGACATTTATGGTTTTGATGCCATGACATGTTTATGCACCTAATTTTTCAGCTATTAAACAGTTAATATTAAAACAGTAAACAGTAACCACTTATTTCCTCAAGAGACATGTTTAAATTGTGTAGTGTTTTTGAGGAGAGTTATGATTCTGTTTATGAGCATGGCTTCTTCAAAACCTACTTCAAATGTTAATAACACACTAGGATTCATATATGATGTACATTTACTTTTTTTTTCCTAATGTGCAGGGTGGTTAAATAATGTATGGTGATAAAATTCCATATGGACACCACATGTTCAGCTGTAACCATCAGATGAAGGGTCTGATACTGTAAAAAGTTACTATGTTAAACTTTCCATTCTGAGGCTTTTAAGTTAGAACTTTTCAAGACTGGGATAGAAATGTGTACATGTCTTGTTGAGGTATGGCTGCCGAAACTCTTTTGACACCTTTGAGAAACCTGACTTACAGTCAAGCTCTAGAAATTCAGTTCTGTTGGTAGGAGAGATTTTGTGAGGAAAGTGAGAAGTACTCCTGTACTCTTCCTCCTGAAAGACACATGGAAAACCAAACCAAACAAAATGCTTTCCCCCCACCCCCAGTAAAACAAAAGGGTAGGATTTGGGAATGCTAAGTATCATTTTCTTATAATTACAAATCTTGAATTACCTTTTAAGCAGTTTTCTATATAAAATAAAACTGAAGTTAGAGTAAAAATTGCAAACAACAGTAAGGTGTAGACTACTTCTAAAAATTACCTTTCAAGTGTTGGTGAGTCCTGATACTTCTGTTTCATTCTGTATTTTTTTTGCATTCCCTGCAACTATGTGATAGTGAATAAAACAAAACCAGGCACTAATTTGACTTAGTTGTTGTTCCTGAGATTTCTGAATCTTTTAATGGCATTTTAAGGGTATGAATATCAACAATAGGATTTTTTTTTCTTTGTCAGAACCGATACAAAGCAGATTTGAACTGGATGAAAGGAGCTGGATGGATAGCCACTGGGTCATTAAATGTGGAGCAGGCTAAGAAGGCAGGAGAACTCATTAGTGAGGTGAGATTTCATGACAGCATGTATCAGAATTTGCTGCATAATGCGTGCAAAATGTCTGTATAAAATTAAAATAATTTCCACTCAAAGGGGAAAGAAAAAGGCATACCACATGAAAGCCCTCAAAACCAGGGATAGGACTGGTAATTAGAGGGAAACCAGATACCAAACACATACCAGTAGGAGTCCATATAGCCTTTGCAAAAACAAAGTAGGTGACAAATGATATTATGAATAATAATGGCAATCAAACAGTGCTCAATTGCTACCCACTAGCCTACCTTTTTAATGAAGCAAAACAGGAGAGATGACGAAAAGATGGAGTCATTGGACCCAGAACCTTCTTTTGTAACAGATACAAGATCCTTCTTGCTCCTTTCTCATATATATTCATGTTAGCTATTGAAATTCATATAGATATCTCTGTCTGTAGCTATCTATCAGCCCAAGTAGTTTTCATCCTTATTTCTCCCTATAACCTTTATCACTTACAGGAGAAGGCAAAGTCTAGAATCCTTTGTGCCCATCCCATGAGGCCTTCAAATGAAGTTCTGGTGGAAATGGTTAAAAGGTTCATAATATTCTGTTATTTCACAGGGAGTCCTACTGACCAAATCTGTTGCCATAGGAGACTGAATCCTGTGATTTTTAGATAACCATGATGCAGGAATCATCCGTCTATTCACTCAGAAAGAAGAACAGCATAACCATGGGTGCACTGTCTCAGAAAAATAGTCATCCTTTCACAACTGACTGATTGCTAACACTACTTTTTCCCCATGTAATCATCTATAGTGAAGAAGGATGATTTTTTTAGACAAAGTAAACTAGATCCTCAGGTAGTGTAAAGCAAAGCACCTTCACAAAAGCTAACACAGTAATTCTGGCTGGAATAGTAACAGTGAATCTGGATACGTATTCCATTTTGATGTTATAGTACTGGAAACTGCTGAGTAGAAATTTCACCTGCTAAGTTGTTCATCCTGACCTTTTTGTGAGTGCTAAACAATGTTAGGTTGCTGTGAGCTGTGTCCTTTCTTACATACACACTTCTAAGACTAGAAAGCAATTGCCAGAATATAATTTCTAGGAATTTTATGTAGAGATGTTCTAGTCAACTCTGCTTTGTCTCTAAATCTGATCAAGACAAAGCATAAACCAATTTTGTCCCCAGTTACACTTAGTAATACTACTCTTTTCAAAAGGATTTCTTTCTGAAACCAAAACATTGCTTATAAGCTTTTAATACCTTAAAAGTGTTTATGTGTTTTACACTGGTATTTTGAGTCCCCAAAGGGTCAAGATGTAGCCTCAAATAAACTTCTGTAGATCACAGTTCAGTTTAAAGAAAAATGACACGCCGTGAGTTCATCACAGGCATTTGGAATATTTAGTATGTGCTATTTGGAGAAGTTACAAGAGTATTGACGTGTTTAAGACAACCCCTGCAGGAAGGGAACCTTTTAGTGACCTGGTCATGTGAAAAAAATGTCATTTTGTCATTGAACAGCCTTAATTTTAATTATGTATACATTAAAAGATGTTTGAGAAGCTACTATGTGTCCTTTACAGCGAGCAAAATTAATATCATTATCTCAAAGATAAGCCACAACAATTAGTACAGTGCCAATGCCTGCACAGATTTGCTGTAGGTCTTAGAAAGAAACCTAACCCCCCAAACAGTAAGTTAAATAGTTGCCATTATTAACACAATTCAATTGTGTATAATTTCTTGCTTAAAGAAGCTATAGATGAAAAACATAATCACTCATACTGTATTTGACGTAATCTAAAGAAGATTTTAAAATCTTAGGTTCTGGAGTATTTGGGTAGGCAGAATCTGATTTTGAAATGTTTTCCTTATATTTATAGAGAAATACTTTAATATTAATTGGCAAAAGGTTATTGTTAAATTGAAACAAATATTAATCTGAAAGTACCTAGGACATAAAGATGAGGAAAGTGGAATAATAATTATGTTCACAAATTCACTCTAATCTCCAGCAACCTATGATTTTTCTCTTTCAAATAGCATGAAAGAGCAGCACAAAATTCACAGCTTTGATCTTTTTCTGCTCAACAGAAGAAGTACCGTCAGCATCCATATGCTTTGAAGTTTACCAGTATTAAAGACACTCCTGAGATGATCCAGGCTAGAATTAGTTATAACCAGGCTGTGGATGTAAGTTATAATGTATATACATTATGATTATAAGAGTGGTATCCTCTTTGAACGACCTGATTGAAGCACTGGCTTTCTCTCTCTTTCTTTCTCTGAGATTATCCTTGGGAACCATGAAACTTCTGTGTTCTGGTGTGGTGCATCCCACAAAGAGCAAGTTTCTAGCTTGGAATGGGAAGTCATCCCACTGAAGTGAATGGGATTTTTAAACAGAGATAACTTTCTGTCCAATTCTTTTTCAGAAGCAAAACTTAGCAGTAAGACTGACCTTTGACCTTTAGAGACTTTTGGCCTTTTGAGATTCATTGAGGAAGAACACATTTGGGGTTCTTTCCCCTTTTCTAACAGATCTTTCAAATTTTAGTTTCTGCATACTCTTCAGAAACAAAATGTAAGGCAGCATGACAAGGAAGAAAAAATAAATTATTTCAAGCTGTCATCCTGCTGAGAGAGAAATCCAGGAGGGGAAACCTTAAAGGAAAGAATTGAGGCTGTTTGGTGTTTAAACATGTTTATTTTTAATAGAAGAGCGATTTAAAAATATTGTAGACTTAACTGGGATAATGCAGAAGTGAATAATAAGCAAAAGTCACTCAAAAAAGACAAGTTTCAAACATGAGAGGATGTTTTATTGTGAAAATAGATATTTTTAAAGTGAAGGAGAAGATGAAAGACTTTGTGTAAAACATATGCTATTGTAATACTTATAGTGTCTGTGCCTTTGGTTTAATTAATAAGATCCAAAAGGCTTACATCTCAGACAGGATAAATATAAGTCATTTTGTTCCACTGAGCCTCAGTCAAAATCAGTCTGGTGCTCTACTTCTTCACATGTGGAGTTCTTGTAAGTTTTTCTCTTAAGGAGCTACAATACAAGTGGGCCCAGCTGCTAAAGAAAGTGGCAGCAGGGTGAAATGGTTCATTCTAATCTAGAGAGTCTTGAACTCTCCTGCAGAAATAAAAGGCTGGGAAAGGCAATTCAGGTGGTCAAGACATAGGTCATATCTAAGGCCAAAATAATGGTGTCTATCTGTACTCATCTGAAAGCAACGGTGTCAATGTAAGAAGAAACTAGGCTAGGAAAAATTAATATGAAAGATGAGAACTCTGCATAGCCATTGCAGGGGAAGATCCAGTTCATTGCACAGAACTCCCCTTATCTGTCTTCAGACATCTGAAAGTTAGATAGTCCTGGCCCAGTCCTGTATTTTTCCTGCAAGGGTTGATATAAATAGCCTTAGAAGCCTGAGACAGACCCCCGTTTTATGGTGGGATCAGTCACCTTCTTACGTTTTTTAGATCCCTTGCCATTGACTATTGAACACCCCCTTGCAACTAGCTCTGGAAATAAATTTGGAATAATTACACAGGTAATTACCATCGCATTTATCTGCTGAAAAAGAACATCTTTGGAGAGACATGTTTGGGGAACTTCAACTTCCAAAATTTCTGTAGAATTTCAGAGCATTGGTGGGCCACTCATGGCTGCACATCCTTAATAATTGCTGTTTATTCTTCCCTCTACTCACATATGTTGGAAGTCTTATCAAGTTAATATTCAAATATCTGAATTTTCATATACCTTGATTTACACGCTCAAAACTAAAAGGAGTTCCTCTCTAGCATACTCTAGCTAATAGGTTTATCAGGACTCCCAAAGCTTTTTGAATCTATTTTGACTGATAAAATTGCCTATATTTATTAATGCTGCCATCGCTTTTCTGTAGTGTTTGCTTTTCATAAACCTATTTGTTAATGTTTTAGTGTAAAGTAATGATTGAATGTGTAGTGAGTACTTCCTACTGAAATTCATCTCTATTTGCAGAGGCTGTACAAGGAGCACGCAGAGAGTATAAAGCATCAGTATACACCAACGACAGATCTTCCTGAAATCCTTCAGGCCAAATTAAATGCTATGAATATCAGCGAGGTATAAATCTAACTTTTAATATTTTAAAGGAAAGTGGAAAGGTTTATAGTGCTTTGCTGGTTGTCCTACAAAGGAAATCATAGTAAATGTCTTTCCTTTCCCCTGTATTTGATCATTCTATGGTCTAAATGTTTCTGAAGTAATACAGGAAATCAAACTTCTTATCAAACTTCTCCTACATTAGAAAGATTAAGAATAAACAAACAAGTATATTTTCATAATAGACATTTGTTATGTAGTAATTCCTGTTGTGCATTGATAGTTTTGTTTTCTTTAAGCCTCTGTGTTAGAATAGAATGAAACTAATGTGGTAACATTCCTAGGATCTCAATAATGCTGTACTGTAAACCCTCTGAACAGCGACTCTGCTTTCTTCTTGCTCCATATTTCCTAGATTCGTTACAAGGAGTCCTGGGGGAAGATGAAAGATGGTGGCTATCAACTTAAACTAGATGCCATCCCCTTCCGGGCAGCAAAGGCTTCGGGTGAAATCATAAGTGATGTACGTGAACCTATTGCTGATGTGGTCCAGTAGGATATGTCAGTCACTCCAGACTGTATCTGCTCTGCTGAGTGACTCTTGATGGAAGCAGCATGTCCAGCCAACTCTACATGTGGGAGACATCTGGCCTCAGACTAGTTAGCTGTGCTTTTGGAGGTGCAACCATAATGAAGTGTTGTTGGTAACTAAGCAAAGGAAGGTTTGTGAAAGCAAACATCCATTAGCAAAGCTGACCAGTTTACCTGGTGCAGTGACTGGGCAGTCACAGGGATTGTTCAGGAGCTGTCAGTGAGGTCTTCTGAGCATCCGCTAAAGGTTCATTCAGATTTGTTATCGTAATGGGTATCATCAGAATTTATTGTCCATACTGCTCCTTTATTCAGGTTTCAACAATCAGAATAATGCTTCTCTTCACTCCTATGCACATTTGTATTCTTATGTCCTTTTTAGCACAAGTATAAAGAGGCATTTCAGAAAATGAAAGGACAGATGGCTGGCTCATGTGGCCTGGATGGTGATATTCATATCGCTCATTCAGTCCATGCAACATCTCTGCAGAGTGACGTAAGTAGGAAAAACGAGATGCGGGCATTTTTTAATTGGTTTCCTAACTGTAAGTAGTTCCTTATGGAAGATGCACTTAGTTGTGGACTAACTGTGGAATATCTACTTATTTAAAATTTAGGGCTTTCTCTTGCACTTTCCAGATATTTTTATATAATCATGGTATTCTTATCATTCTTTTACATCATTTGTAGTAACAGTAATTTGACAATAAAAAAAGACTGTGTTCTTGCACCATCCCCTGCTGTATGCCACTTTTGCCTAGCACAGAATATTTTACTTTGTAAAACTATCACTCAGAGGCAGGTCTATTTGAGAATTAGCAGTGGTCTTTGTACAGAAGTAAATTAAATTTGTTAGAGATACAAAGTTTTTCAGTGTTTATTTTCAATTTACTGTTTTCCTGAAAGACCAAAGGATGAACGAGTTCATGGAATATCAAATTGGACTTCTTTGGCTGGGGAGTGGTTTCCAATTGGTCTTGAGATACGCTAAGAATCACATCATTTGTTCGTTATCTGTAAGAATTGTAACTGTTCAGTGCATTTTGAACACTGTGGCTTGACCCAGAAGGATATATGGGAGTGTGTTCATGGTTTTCAGAAGTGCTGGTCTGTTACTGGCAGTCTTTTTTGTGTGATGGTGTGCTTAGACACACAGGTAACAGTAAGTGTCTGAAGAATTCATGCATCTGTCAGGTTACTTTAAGTCAGTTTGATGATCATCAATAACTCTGTATGTTCATTATTCCAATGAACAGCTTGAACATCTTGAATTTGCATAATCTAATAGGGAAATGTCATGTGAAAAAAGTTCTTTGAAGATTTCTATGCCTTTTTTTTTCTGGACAGAAACAAGAAGTGAAAAAAACAACCCACCACTAAAAATTACATTTAAAACTGTGAAATGAAACTGGCCAAATCAACAAATATTTTGAGTGAGGATTTGTACTAATTCTAATATAAATAAGGCTATTTGTATATTATCTTCAGGTAGTACCTTCCTCTTTTTGTTGTGCTTTCTAGAAATGAAGTGAATTAAGATTTCATTTACAAGTTTGGTTAATTCTATAGTTTTGATGTATCCAGTTTTAACAAAAAAAGAAAAAAAAAATCTCATCTTAATTGAATATAATGTAGATGGCTACTTTTTTGATGAAGAATAGGCTGCCACATATTCTAATTATAATTGTTGATCTTTAACAGTATAGTTAAACAAGTTAGGGAACTTACTTTTAAAAAGAATAATTTATACTTGAAAACGAAGGAAATATGGAGAATGTCTCTTCTGATCAAAACCTGAATTCTAATTACCATGCTGTGATATCTGTGTGGTCTGTTTTTAATTTAATAGGTGAAATATAAGCAAGGTTTTGAGGATACAAAGTCTCACTTCCACCTGCCACTGGATATGATAAACTTGGTACACGCCAAGAAAGCCCAGGCTTTGGTCAGTGAACAAGAATACAGGCAGCTGCTACACCAGTACACTTCTCTGACTGATGATGTGAGGTTGAGGTGTGCCAAGAATGCCTACAAACTACAGAGTGAGGTAATTGCAAAATATCCCAGTGATATTTCTCTGTTGTATCCTGGTGATATTTCCCTTCTGATGCAAGATAGTTCTGTTCCAAGTCATGCCAGCTGACAACATGTGTTTGAGCAGCAGCTGAGAGATAAACAATGGCTGTTCCCCCTTGCTTACATGTCGGAATCTTCTTGGGCAGTTGTACCACGTGTGTGATCACACCATACCGAGAGGTAAAATATAGTAGTCTCTGATGATTGGGTAGAGGAGTGTTTGCAAGTGAGGATGATTGCACTGTTGGTGAAATGCTCTTTTTAAGGACTTGCTAACAATGCAAACTGTTAACTAGCTGGTATTTTATGACTTGGTTTTCATCTGGGTGAAATTCATGTGTACTTCCACAAGAAAGATGCCTGTTGGTAAAAACTTGATTTGTAAGAGAATTATAAACTCTGGCCCAAGACATAATCATTGAAATTCTAAGAAGTATGAGCTTAACTGCCCATGTAGTCTTAGTAAAATTAGCTGGATATTGCCTTATGAATTAGTAGGCACAGCCTACTAAAGTCAAAGGCCTTTTCATAGATCATATTTTCTCTGGAGACCTCAGGAGGGGATGTATCTTAAAAACTTGTCTGGTCACAAAATGCCACTGTATATCGGTTTAACACTTTCAGCCAATAGACTTAAAGATGGCAGACTGTGTTCAAACAAGTGTAAACATCAGCTGCCAGTTGTGCTGCCCTTTCACTTGGGTGAAAACACATGTAATCAGAGATTTTGAGGAAGTTTTCCATCCATGCCTGTCTTTGAGTGGGGGATGAAATGCTAATTGGCAGCAACACATTTTAGAGTTGCAGAATTTACTCCCTTGCCAGCTGGTGCTAATAGCTGACAAGAGGTGAGGACCATGCTCCAGCTTTGTGCTCTCTTTTCCTTCTGATTCACAAAGGATATTTCCCATACACAGCATCATGGTGCCTTTGATTCTAAGGATTAGCACTGGACAGACCTGCATGGAATAGGAACTAGTCCTGTTCTCCCAGGCAGCTAAATAAAATAAAGGCATAGTCTGTTTTCATTAGAAGTGGTTGACTGAACCAAAACACCTCATTAACTCAAGCTGGTTCTGCCCTCAGTAAGCAGTAGCAGTTTCCACATATCCATCAAGTAGGCAAATCTGCTTTACTAATTGTTTGGTCTTTATAGATCTTTTGAAGCAGAAAATAAGATGATCCTCCCCGTCATCCTTCTTGTTATCAAATCAAATAATATTGTTTTAATGTATGTATCAGTAACTGATTTGCAACTTTTGAAAAATTAATATTTACAGTGAGTCACTACTAAATTTGGTGGTTTGGAAAATATTCTAACAAAGATTGTACAGTGGCTTAGTGCAATTTTTCCTTAATGTTCCTTATTTATACTATGACCATCCTGAACCATTAAAAATCAAGGATATTTTGTCTGTAGTTTATCTTATTTAAAAGTTAATAGCTTTTATTTAAATATATTTTCTTACACTTTTATAAACTGGTCATATGTGATAAATATATTTATAAATAAATAATATCTAGCTGTGATTTACATATTATATATGAAAAAAATTCCTGCACTTAGAAAAGGTTTTCTCAAGGTTAGAAATGGAAGCTAGGAATTGAAGTATTATTTATATACTATATATATACTATTTATATGTTACTGAGACTCAGTAGTCCTCAGAATCTTGCATCTGTATCTGTCAGGGCTGTATGCACACTGACATACATAAACACAAGATCGTAGGGTAATGCATATGAACTCTCTGTGGTAGATACTAATTTTAATGGATTTGTTTGAATATGGTTATTGTGTATTTTTGGGTGAATAAATATAGGGCATCTCAAATGAAAATTTGTAATTACTTCTGCTTGGTTTTCCTTAGAATTTATACCGCTCTGACATGAACTTCATGCGAGGAGTTGGATGTATTACTCCAGGGGCCCTAGAGATTGAAGGAAAGAAGAAAGCTTCTGAACTCATCAGTGAGGTAACAAAAGAGGGTTTTGATTTCTCCACTATGAACAAGAGTTTGCCAGATGTCTTTCTATTAAACTGGGCTGGCAAAGTGACTCACTGGATAATGCAAGACTCCCTCCCCTTGCTTTGATCATTCCATTCGTGTTCTAACTGCAAATGGGTGAACCTGGTGGAGTTCAAGGCTTTGCAAACTTTGCTAACTTTTTTTGCAAATCTTTTCTCCTGTGTCTCAGACCCAGGAGATGGATATTTTATGCTATTTGTTTTAGAATTAAAATGCACTTTTTCAACTAAACATAAGGTTGTGCCTATCTATAATAAGTATCTTGTACTGTTTCTCCAAAATTAGATTGTGCCATGGAGTACCCAGTATATTCCACTGCTCTCAGCTCTGCTCCTGCTTTACAATCTTAATCTGTTTTTCACTTGCTGCTCTTGTGTGTTATTGTTTATCTTTTATTTCCTCTGTCATGTTCTCTTTGTACAGTCTCTCCCAGTTTCAAATCTTGGATCTTTTGCCCATATTCACATAGATGGCAAATGAGAAAAAATAGGTGTTTTGTTCTAGTGAACAAATCTCTCCTTGCAGTGATCTTGCGGTTGTTTTGTTAATGGTTCTTACATAGGATCACAGGCCAGGTGAAACCCTGTTTTTCTTACAAAAAAGTTCAGTGGACTTGTGCAGTTCTGTCTCTCTCTGTGTTGGATTGCCTTTACTGTAATTCCTCTAGCCCAGGTTAATGACACAAAGGGATGAAATAAGCTCGTTACTATTTTCAGCGTATTTAGCATAGCAGCACAATTATTTTTTTTTTTACACCTTATTTACTTTCCATTTCCCCTGTGAGACTTGAATGCACCTAATTCAGAATAGCAAAAGGTAAATTAGTCTAAGGATTAATAGACAAACCAGAGTTTTAAGCACAAGAAGTAATACTAGACCACTGGTATTGGAAAAAGTCCCTTATCTGACAAGACAATTTAGTTATTCTGTTCATTTTTCTTTGTGTGTGAACCCAGAGTAAATATCGTCAGCAGCCACATTCCTTCAAGTACACATCGGTGACAGACTCTCCTGGCCTCCTTCATGCAAAATTCAGCAATATGATTGCTAATGAGGTAGGCTCTCCTAACGTGAATCAGAAAATATGCTTTTCAAAATGCAGCAAGCTGGGGATAGAGAAGTGGGAAAGAGACAACCCTGTTCTGAAAGCAAAATGCATCAAACAAAAGCAAGCACTACTTATCTGTGCTTTTTCACAGTTAGATCACATTTTATTATTTCAAAACATTTAATACATTTTCAGTTCAATCTCTTTTAAAGAGCTTAAATAGTATCCATGTGATAGAGTCCCATTATCAAGTTTTTTGCATGAAACAGACTCAAAAATCAGGACTATGAGGTGTTCTTGAGGGAGCTCATTTGTATAGTGTGGTCCACTTTTGAGGACTTTGAAAAAAAGAATCACTTTTCTAAATTCTGAAAAAAACAAGACAAAACTCATAGATAAATTATCAAAACTGTATATGAGGAAAAAATTCAAGCCAGAAAATAGGGCCAGTCTACCAGAGATGGCTGCCCTTTTATTTAACACACATTCATGATGCTCTTAACATTCTTAGGTCTACTTTTGGCCTGCTGGGAACATAAGAATGCAAGGATAAGAATGTAGTGGGTTGGCATCATCACCATCTATTTATAAAAATTAACGTAGATGGGTTTTATGCCCAGCAAAAGCCCCACATCTTTATGCCCAGAAAAAACTTTGCAATTGCAATGGTAAAATCTTCGCTGTTTTTAATGATGGATGACTATAGTTATCATAATCATTAACAGCTTAAGTACTGCTGTTACTTTATTGAAACAATAGAAAAAACTAACTTTAATTGTGGTTTTGATCTCTTTCCTAGCGCCTGTACAAAGCGGCAGGAGAGGACATTCAGCATCACTATACACCGACACTGGGTCTGCCTGAGTTTACACGGGCAAGAATAAATGCAGCCAACCTCAGTGATGTAAGAATTTGTCCTGTATTTCTTATACTTATCTAGGATGGAATAAGAACTGTGCAGTGGCAAAGAAGATGGATATGTAGAGAACATTTTAGGTCTATTCTATTTATGCTTTCCCTGATTTAATTATAATGATATATATCTCAATTAGTACATATGCAGTTGTGAGTAAATTAAATCTACATAAAGAACGAGACGTGTTTTGTCTGAGTTAGTAGGATTTCCCAAAGATAGTTTAAAAAAATCCTTTGATTATAAAGAATGAGACTGTAACACAGAATAACAAATGAAAGAGGGTTCCTTTGTTTGTTCCTTTGTGCATTTAAAAGTGGAACAGCAGTCTACATGTGCCTTTCCTACTTTAGGCAAAATACAGAGAATCTTGGCATAATCTACGTGCTCAAGGCTACAAGCTGACAGTGGAAGCACTCCCATTCCAGACTGCCAGGGCCTCCAGAGAAATTGCCAGTGATGTGAGTTGAATGATTCAACCTCCCTTCCTGCCTAATTTCTGTTAACTTCATGTAAAACAATGTCTAAAGCAGATATTACTGAATTAAAGCAGCTCCATAACCATGTGAGACAAGTGTGGGACAGAATGTATTACTTATGAATGAGATTCTTTGTGTGAATTAGAAAAAAAAGAAAGAGGAAGAATTGCTGCTAATTGGGAACCAAGCCAGGTTAAACATCTTCCAGTGGGAAATAGCTAATGAATTACAGTATTTGCAAACAGAAAAAACAGGGATTCTGTTCCTTTTCAGGATTTCAGCTCCTCATATTATAAAGTGCTCACTAACTCTGTCCATTCTGTTTTGAGCTGACTTTTGGCTTAGTTCTTCCAAATTGAAATGAAGTCAGAAAAAGGTGAGGCTTCTTTGAATCTCTGAAAATCAGGAGTTACCTCTCTAGTTAGGAAGTGAAAATCAGTGGAAGTTCCTGTAAATACGTATCCTTAAGTTCTGAAATAGAGGAAACAAATTGTCTTATTTTCAAAAATATCCTGTCTTTTGGATTGTTGTTTGCAAAACACTCAGACATGATGGTATCCATTTGTCAGAAACCCTAAGTTCACTTCTTCCTCACAAGAAATTTAACAAATTCAATGAAAAACTGATGATGAAGCTAAAATTAGTAAAAGCCTTCATTTTGTGTAGTATTTAGTGGCATATTTTATATCTAATGTGATTAAATATGAATATATTTCACATGTGTTTGTTTTATTAAGCAACCATTTCTAGCTGTTATTTATAATGTATACTTAACTGTATTTTACAGAGTGCTTTTGGTTACAGCTTCAGATCTGCTCTGGAGGGTACAAGTCCATAATAGAATTACATCCACTTACAACAAATCTGAATTTGGCCCTTCATCTTGGAAGCACTTTATAAACATTAGCTGCTGTAATTTAATCCCCACAACTCTCTTGTGTGGTAGATAAGTGTTATTATCCCATTTCAACTACATTATGAACTCTTCAGGGCCCAGGCCTTCCCTTTAAAGTTCTAAGCACCCTGTTGATGCTATATAAATAAGCATTATCATCATCATCACTATTTCACAGAGAGGATAAATGCAAGATCATAGGGAGAGTCATAGTCCCAGCTAAGATGAGAATGAGGGGTTGCTGGTTCTTATTCTTTCCAGGAAAACTGAATTTACTCTTTAAAATAGCTGGGTGGCATTTGCAAATCTGAAGGCTACAGGGTGCACAGTGTTTTGCTTTTGTATAGATTTTTTTCCCTTCGGTCTTTTGTTTGTTTCTCTTATGTTCTCATCCCTAGTGATGGGAATAAAATTCTCAGAGAGATAATAAAAGTACACGATTTGAGGTTAAACATGATCAATGCTTTGGGCATATTCAGAAAATGTACTGAGATGTGCTTAACTTTAATGTTGCAACTACTGTGGTATTTAAATTTGAGATCAATGAGATATTCAAAGAGTTGCTTTCTTGTGCTACATACCTGGACTGGTTTTACAGAAAACATGGATGTTTCAGTGACTTATCTTAAGTTAGTTAGCTAGAATATCCAGTCTAAGTTTGGCACATTTTCACTTTTACCTTATTTTTTTTTATTTTTAGTACAAATATAAACACAACTTTGTGATGGAGAGAGGAAAACACATCGGTGCCAGAAGTGTTCTGGATGACACCAGGTTGCTGCACTGCTTGCATGCTGCCAAATTGCAGAGTGAACAAGAGTATAAGAAGGGATCCCAAGAAGTGTGGTCTCAGTATCATCTACCCATGGATATGGTGAATCTTGTCCATGCCAGGAAAGCCCAGGCCTTAGTGAGTGATCAAGATTACAGGAAGAGACTGCATGAATTTACAGCACTCCCGGAAGACATGAAAATGAAGTGGGCCAAAAGAGCCCACATGCTACAGAGTGAGGTAAAGTCTTTCTTTCTGTTAACAGCAAATTGAATTTAGCAATACCAAAGCTTTGAGTGACTGGCACAAATT
Source organism: Cephalopterus ornatus (assembly GCA_013396775.1). NCBI lineage: Eukaryota > Metazoa > Chordata > Aves > Passeriformes > Cotingidae > Cephalopterus > Cephalopterus ornatus. The sequence continues at coordinate 176,412 of VZRE01002354.1, forward strand.
GTATATTGACATTGGGAGGTGTTTTTAGAAAGACCGTTTGTAAATGTATGTATGTGCAACAGCAAGATTTCTGATTGCTCCTCACACATGGAATAAATGTGAGTCAGAGCTTCTCATGTTATGAGCCTGATGGAAAATCACAATAGTCCATGATACTTATTTTAGAGCTGAGAAATATTCACAATCGTCTCTCAGCTGTTTGGATCACAGCCAGTCAGGGGCTTGACAGTCACTGTTCTACATGCAGAACTCTTTGAGTCAGGTATTTAAGGTATGTAAGAAGAGATATTAAGATGGTAATTCTTCAAACCAGAATGGTCATATCAAATAGCCAGTTCCCCAGATGTGTTTGCAGAAGTTGCTCACACAAAAGTGTAAGTTGAGACAAACTTTTATGACAAAAGTGATGGAATCTCAGTGTGGGCCACATCCATACTCAGTTCGCCCTCAAAGCACTGGGGATATTGTAACCTTCTTTCTTACTCAGTGTACCTGCTATCTGGTATCCCAAACGTACTTTTTATTGCCAGAATCTTTGGGATATTCTTGGGATGGTACAAAAGCTATTGCTAAATGTAGTTCTTTGCTTTTCCAACTCTCATTTCTGCCTTCTCCTGTAATGGCTCACAGATGGCATGCAGGTAGTTAGATCCAGGAAGGCAGGATTTTTTACTATTTCCTGATGTGTGGTGGTGGCTCATGTGATATGAAAGTGGCATTTTCAGGGAACTAGTCCTTGGACCCTAACAGCACACACTTCAGAGCTTGCCTACAGAGGGACAGGACAGGAGATGAGCAAGAACCTCAGCACTTGGCTCTTTGCCTTAGAGCCCCCACGTTAGGAATCCAGTGAAATGATGAAGATGGTTTTGTCTGATGCCCTCACTATCTAGTAAAATAATATACAACATACATGAGCAAGCTGGTTGTCATGTCCTTTTACATATAGGAAGAAACAAAATACTGAAAAAATGGATGACTGGATTAAAGTCACACAGTGAGCCACCATCACTCTGAAGTGAAGTCAGGATTGTTGGGATTGTGGGCACTTTACTGACTTCCACCTTTTATTGGGTTTGCCTGATTTTCTTTACTAGATTAGGAGGTAAAAGCAAGCCTTTAATGTCAGTAGAGAAAGAGTAATGTGTCCTCCTAGAAATGGGGTTAATGAGGAAGCATGAACCAGATAAAATAATTAGTATTCCTGACTTGAACTCACCTCAGAAAATTATTTCAAAAGAGGTTCTTTTACGCCCAGTACAAACAGGTTATTACTTACTGCTTTGAGTCATACTAATTCACTCGTGGGGCCTTCTCTTGTAACTTGCATATGATACATTATTTAATTCCTGGTGGAATGAACAAATGCAAACAGTTTGGCTTTACGATCTGATATGTGCATGGCAAATGAAAAACCTCAAAATGTGAATATGAATCAGGGAGGTTTTTAAAAAACCTTAATAGCTGTGGATACAAAACTGATAGTTAACGATTTTCATTTTTAACAGCTTCGCTATAAATCAGACCTGAACTTCATGAAAGGAGTTGGTTGGATGGCTCTGAGATCTCCGCAGATAGAAAGTGTAAAGAAGGCTGGAGAGCTCATCAGCGAGGTAACTGATAAATCTTTCATGGGATAGCAAGTCTGTAGGAATTGTTTACCATCAAGGCTCCTCGTTACATGACACTTACGAATGTAGCTTATCATTTCCTTTTGATGTGGGAGCCTGTTTATACAAGGTGTAAGTTACCAAGAAGCAGTACGGGAGATGCAAGTCCACTGTGTGACACCTGCTGAATATTTTCCATTCCAAATGAAACACAAGAGTATAAGCAAAACATGTAGCAATAAATAAATGCAGTAAACTCCATTATGAAATTCTAAGCAGGTGGTTATGAAAGTTATATAGAAAGTTACAGCACTGACAACTACACTGAAGGGGCATTTGCCTGCTCAGTATCATGTATTAATGGAGAAGAATTATGAGCTGTCAAAAGTGTAGTGTTCAAAAGCTTTTTGCATGTGAATTTTCAGTGGGAAGTCCTTCTTGCACATACACAAAAGACAAGTTTGGTGCCTGGGCACCACAGCAGTGATACAGAGGCATCCTCAGTCCCTAGCTGAAAGAGCAACTGAGACTAAAGCAGAACAGTGGCTTCAAGAAAGTGTCTTTTATGTTTTACTCCAGTTATCACATACTCGGAATTGTCATATACCATTAACAGAAGCATCCTGTGTTTTTTTTCCTTCGTGTTTGTTGCCTCCTCCACCTCTCAGATAAAGTACCGTCAGAAGCCAGAAAGTTTGAAGTTCACTGCCGTGGTTGACTCTCCAAATTTGATTCATGCCAAAACCAGCTACCTCCAGTGCAATGATGTAGGTTTCATTTTAACGTAAAAGTGATCTTAACTTTTGTTGTACTATAATGCATGAAAGAAGTGATCTTGACATTGCTTCCAGTATCAGTTTCATGCAATGATTTTGGCTCCACAGAGACTGTACAAGGCTGGAGGCTCTGAAGCCAGGCACAGGTACACTCTGCCTCCTGATCATCCGGATTTTATCCGAGCCCGACAGAATGCGCTTCAAATCAGTGATGTAAGTAAACCTTTTCCTTTGAGGAGGTGACTTGGTAAACTTGCTCGGAATAAAAACCTTCATGTATGTAGAAGCCAGGTTCTCTGAGCCTGACTAAAACTAAAGAAAGCCAGAGTCTGTGAACAGCCAACATGTTTGTAGTTTTGGGCTGGTGGAATCAGGAAAAGCCTGTTCATTTTTCTTTTGAGAATTCATTTAACTTTCCAGGGCAGTAAGCTAATATTAAGGATTTCAGACTTTCAGTATAGTTATGATAAATTAGAAATTAAAATGTTTTTGCTTATGTTTGGGTGAGGAAGGAGGGAGAATCCTCTTTCCTTGACTATATAATCTACCTCTCTGAAGCTGCATCACTGTGTTGAACATAGTCATAGTTGTCATCAATATGGATGTAGCTGAATTGGTGAATGCAATTGGTGTAAAGAGAATTTGTTTCCACATTATCCCACACAGAGGAACTCAGTCTACCTCTGATGTCCTGTTCCCTGATTAAATAGCTGTTGTCTTCACCTGTAGGGTCAGTTGAAAGAAGTTTGTTTGGTGATAGATGCTAGATAGGGGAAAGAAACAAGTAGGACTCACAGTTTTTGAAGTGATAGAGGAGAATGTAAAAAGGCAGATGTTGTGTGCAAAGACTGCACACAAATAAAAGGTCAGGCTGTTAGTGGGGTGTACAGTGATGCTTGCATTGCTTCTATCCAGGCTGTCTTGCAGGATTTCTAGCCTCTCAATGCATCTTCAAATTTAACACCACTTATCACTACCTTCACCAGTGAAACATAAGGTTATCTTTTTAAATATGGAGTGAGTTTTGTGCTTGTTTTCATATGGTCACAAAACCCAGAAAGGATTAATCAAAGACTTACAGAAAGCAAATGAATAAAATCACAAAGGGACAGACAAAAGTGTCAGCTAAGATATCATGGCCATGTAGCAGGACCTGCAGACCTGAAGCTATTTTAAGAAAGCTACTAATGGTAGAGGAACCAAATCTAGAGCAATTTCTCTTCAGGATGTAAATGTGCTACACATCCTCAAAGTCACATTAAATATGTTAGAACTGGCTGTTATTCTGTATGAGTTAATGAAGCCACATGTGGCTGGGGATAGAGACAGGGATCATTTGAAAAGCTTGAAATAACTGGTATTGAAATTATGATGCCAGGAAACCCAAGACACTGTGAGTGGATGCATCAAAAGAGAGAATAAGGGCAATATCAATGCAATATTGATGTGACTGATGCATCACGGTTTCTAATAGAAATTAAATCACATCAAAACCAACCACATTCAAGTACAAAAGGAAACCCTGGTGGCACTTTTCAGATGAGGCATTTTATCATTATGGTGAATAGAAAAGAAGTTGAAGTACTATAGAACTGGATCAAAACCTTGGAGATGGCACTGATGACTCTTGATACAAATAAGCCCAGTAGGATAAAACATTTATTATTGCAGTTATGGGACTGCGTTTAAGAAACTGCAGGGGGAAATGACTGTTTTGTTCTTTTCTTTTCAACACAGAAATTGTATAAAACGTCTTGGGAACAGACAAGGGCATCTGGCTATGATTTTAGAATTGACGCCATCCCATTCCAGACAGCAAAGGCTTCAAGAGAGATTGCCAGTGATGTAAGAATTGTTCTGCTTCAAACACTTCCCAGCCCTCTTCCTATGCCATCCCATCCTGTAAAAATGGCTGAATTCTGACATAAGCAAACTTTGCTCTGGTGTGGAAAATTGGTGATCCAGTAAAACTGGGTGCTGGTTAAGTGTAAAGATTTCCAACTAAAGGCTGCCGTTGATAATGTCCAATACCAGGCTGCCCTGTTTCATGTCCCAAGGCTTTTTCTTGGGAAGGAGCCATATTATGATGTATCAAATAAAATAGGTACTAGGCTATGAATAGTTAAAGCGTGGTCAAGAATAAAGTGGGTCATCTTTGAACACGGAAGATCACAGTAGGCAAGAAAGCTAAAGATGGAGGAGCTTCATTGCTTAAGCTGTGTATTGGATGTGCCCAAAAGTGCAAAAATAAGAGGATCTCTGATTGCTTTCAAGACATGAGCGTTTTGCCCCCCCTAAGTCTTTCCACTCCTTTAAAAATGGGCACAAAGGTCCTTCTTCTAAAGCATCTTGTTAGATTAGGAGATTCAGTTTGGTATCAAACCCCTGGTCTTTGTGCACTTTAGGAAGCATGACTGATAGCTAGGGGACGGTAATGGAATTTGAAGATAATCTGAATGTGAAAACAAGATTTTCCTTTGCACTTCCTGCAGTACAAATACAGAGAAGCCTTTGTGAGAGACAGAGGCCAGCAGATTGGATTCCTCAGTGCAAATGATGATCCCAAAATCAGACATGTCCTCAGAGTGGGGAAACTCCAGAGTGACATCCAATACAGGAGTGATTATGCCCAAAACAGGGGACAGTTCCAGAGTCACCTCAACCAGCCAGGATTCCTCCATGCCAAGAGAAGCCAGCAGCTTGCAAGCAATGTTAACTACAGGCAGCCTTTGCACCACTACACTTGTGATCCTGAGCAGCTAAATGTGAAACACGCAAAGCAGGCCTACAAGCTGCAGAGCGATGTAAGTACAACCAAGTGACATAGTCCTTCCATGTGCTAGGGGCTGTTTGTGGCAATGTGCTTCGCAGACCTTACCTATCAACATCAAGTTCTTGGAAGAACTACAGTCTACTTGCTAAAAGTGAATAATCTGTTTATTACTGACTCTGTTGTTCTTTATATGCTCTCTCTTGAATACCCAGGGCATGTGATTTGATTAGAGCCCAACAAAACAAATACACACTGGTGTATGTTTCATTCTCTCAGGTAAAATACAAGTCTGACTTGAACTGGCTCAGAGGCATTGGCTGGACTCCCCCAGGTTCTCACAAGGTCGAAATGGCAAGAAGAGCTGCTGAGCTGGCCTACCTCCGGGAGATGGGATTGCAGGGTGCTGCTGCTCCATACAGACCTGGAGCTGTAAGTAGAGTAAACCCCACAAATCCCAACCACTCTGCTCTTTACTGGCACACATCCTGTTTAATACTTATCAGTGCTCCCTGGACTCTACAGTTCTCCCTGTTACTTGAACAGGATATGTACACTTCCCTCATGAAGGTTTGTGGCTTAATGTACATTTTGATTTGAAAGAACCTCTCAAGGGAATTCAGCAGTGTCATGGCTGAGAAATTCCTGTAGGGACTAGGAAGTGCCATGGAATGGGATTTACTTATGTGATGGGATGTGTTTCCCTTAACTTGTGGATGTTGTCAGATCTCCAAATGTCCTGGTACCTCTGTGGAAAGTAGAAGTAGAGGTGGAAGGAACTCTCTGTGCAACTCCCCTTCTGTTTTCCTAATTTCAGCAGGACACCATGTGTTACCATATAATTATGCGATGCCATGTAATCTCCACTGGCAACCATATTGACAGGCTGAGTATAGATTCCTAACAGCATAATGTGTGCTGTGGGAGGCTTTTTGCAAAGAGGGAATGCTCCAGCCTCTTCCACCTCTGTCCAGCTCAAGATTAAAGAAATTACAGACTGGGATCTTGCAGGCTTCCTTCTCCCTACCTCCACAGGGATGATCCCCAGTCTGCAGTGTCCCAGCGCAAGAGAGCAGAAGTCTGTACAGGGACCTTGTAGCCCTTGGAGTTAAGAAGCATTAAGTTACAATAAAAGAGAAGCACTGCATTTCAAATACTTGTTTCATTTTATTTTTAATTTTGGAAACAAGTCAAACAATAATCGAGCTCAAGAGAAACAGTGGGTATCCATGATTTGCATTGCCATCTGAAAAGTTACTCAAGAAATAAATGAAAACTATGATTGAGTAATGCAAGCAGAGGGAGCTACAGGCAGTATCTTCTTAAGTGCTGGGTATGGTAATGATTTGATGGTCCAAGGGAAACCTACAATCCATGTGCAATCCATGTGGAACTCACGTGTTTTCTGGTTTGCTTTTTATTTAGGATCAAATTAGAAAGTAGAAGCACATTTAGTCCTTTGGTATGTGTGGTATCTAACTTACATGAACAGGTCCACTTTTTGCACTTCTCCACTGTAGAAATTCGCTCAGTGCAGAGCAGTGATTTAGATTTTGTTCATTTGCCAGTTGTGGTAATTTTTAATATGCAAGTATTTTTATAGAATAATAGTTAAAAACCTCTTATGTCCACTGGATGGTTTCACAATCTATTTGGATGTGATTTTACAGGACCAGTTGGAGACAGAAAGATCTCAGCAAGTCCCAGTCAACCCTGATGCTTCAGAAATTCTGCAAGTCAAGAGAAGGCAAATGCAGCTGTATCAGAAGTAAATGGAAACATGACATAACACAAATAGATTTTTATCTTGTCCTGAAAATCCTGTAGGTTTTCCAGTTTGCTGGGAAACAAATTAGATGGCATTTAAGAACTTTCAGTTTTAAAAATCAACCAAAACACTGCAATTTATAAGTGATAATTTTATTTTGTGTGGATACTTTATGATTATAGATTCTGCTATTTATTTGAAGCTGTAAATGAAATTAGTACTAGGTGACTGGCAGGCTCAGCTTTGTACTATGGATGGTAGAATATGAAATAATTTGTAATGAATAAATTGGGTGAATTTTATTGCATACTTATAATTTTTGGAGAATTTTATGTTCCTGGATTATTGGCACCATTGACCTAAGAGAATACAAAAGTGTGATTCAGGTGGCTTAACAGATGAACGAGACAAAGTTCAGTGGGAGCAAAGTTTACACTGACTAGCCAAGGTCAGGTCTTCTAGCAGACATCAGGGAATTTGCTCTACATTAGCAGGATGTATTCAAGTCACAATTAGTTCTTCAGTCTTTTTCAAACCTTCCAAAGCAAAAAAATTAAAATTACTATTTTAGAAATTATCACAATATGGGTAGCTATTGATAGATTAGGTAGCTGCTTAGAGAAAGTTGTAAACCCTGGAATTCAAATGAGATGGGCATTACTATTTTAAGGAATTGGCTCTTCACAAACATGCATATTCTTTATATACTGATTTAATATCAATCCCTTGTTTTCCAAATGTCTGTGCAGAATCATTGGGCAAAAATTACACAATTTTGACATGCAAAACTTATGAAAACCTCAATATTATCCAATAGCTTTTGACCCAGATTTTTAATGTCATTTAATACTCACTAGGTCTCACTGATATTATTAAGCACATCTATACCATTGTAGATCTGAAGCCTAGTAGGTATTATCCTTTTATCTGGAATAAAGTGGATAATTCTTATATTGAAAGTGGGATTTTTTTCCAGTCTGGAATGCATCACTGATGGAATTTGTGGTTATTTGCCCTACCAAAGTACTTTTAAAAATAATTCTCTCTGATCCTCCCTCCTCAGATAAGTCCAATGGCTGCATTCAGGAACATGGTGATTTTTATGTATAAAAAAAATGGCACTGACTGCAGGAGCACACACCAATAGCTTTGGAGTGTAAGAGTCCAATGACTGCAGAAAAAACACACCTTACACAGGAGCATAAGGGGAAGAGGGAATGGCTGGTAGCAGCTGAGCCTGTAGAATTTTAATGGCTTGAAAAGCAGAACTAGAAAAATTGATATTAGGGGCTCTGATTTATTTGAGGAATAACTGGAGTAGCTTTACTTTCTGATGTCTTTTGTTACAAAATGTGGGCTTATTTCAAAGCTTACAGTGGAAAAACTTACTCTGGCATTCTAGCAAACAATCTAATGCTATTTTCAAAATGTTGGTGAAGGATCCCCTGTGTAGGCCATGAGAAAATATCAGAAATATCTTTGGTCAAAGGGGAGGTATTTGGGGAACTGATAAAAATAGTAAATACCTCAAGCTTACCATTTGTCATTCTCTCCTAATGGTGTTACCTCGATGCAGCCTGAATTGCAGATTTAATCCAACTGAGAAATGTTGTCACCTGAGTATAAACTCCTGGCTTGTTTTTTAACCCACAGCCTTCACCCCAGCTCACAAGGCCATATACGTAGTAGGAGCTGTTTTTCACACAAGTCAGTGGGCCTCCGGAGTCTCCCTGGTGAAGGAAAGCACATGTTCAAAACATGAAGCAATATCAGAATGCTTCTCTCTTTGAAGCTGCAATGATGTTGTTTTCCTATTGCATTTATCATCAGATGCTGCTTAGTCCCTGAGTAGACTTGCAGTTCTGGAATTAGGTCAAATGATACTAGACTTTTTGGATGTAAGTTTTTGTTAGTTCCAGTCTGTGACGTACATCTGACAAGGTCACATGGAATTTCCCAGGCATGAAAGTACCAGGCATTCAGAGCCTGAACTCAGAAAGATAAAAATGTGATCCCTGGCACAAATGAAACCTTAATCTGTCTCACACCCCTCAAATAGACTTATTCTGAGCTGGTCGGTTGGTCTAATTTTTGTTTTATTTGTGATTTCTATCGCAATGTATGCTTTACAGTGATAGTTTGCACCTTAGGAAGTGTTGTTCAAACTCTTCTCTACCTTTATATTATAAGTATGAATTTGCTTCCCTTTTGAACCAACTGTAATGAGAAGAAACATCAATACTGACTCCCTGCAAGTCTTAGCTCTGATAGTGAAAATCAGATGAGAATTGGTGCTTATGGCGGAACCCACAATAAACTTGAGGGAAAAAAGGTAAGTTTTCAGGTTATTATGACGAACTGCCTCAGAAGCTAAACTTTCCAAGCTGTATCTAGCTTCCATAGATCTGCCTGCAGGTGACAGTGACGATATCAGCTCTGGGGATGTACAACTCAAAGCGTACTGAAGAAAGGCTGTTGATGTACACTGATGTGAGAAACAGACACGTATGCAGCACCCTGCCAAAGCTATTACTCTGCACAGCCTGACTCTTTACACAAAAAATTAGTGTTCAAATACAGAAAAGGCAACAAACCTGACAAGAATCGATTCCGGGCTTTCGAAGTTTTCCTGCACAAAACATGCTTTCATCCAGTAAGTTATCATGTAGTTCACGTTCATTGCATTTCCTCTGTGAAATCAGCTTGACCTTGGCATCTAACAGCTGATCAGATGATTCATCTATGGGGAGAAACAAAAGTGGAGTCACTTTCCTCCCAATACTGTTATGTGTTGTCTTTATTCAAAATATAAGGTTGCTTGCCATATAGATGGGATAGAGAAGAGCAGGGAGAATGCATGTGCTAGCCTGGGAAGAAAAGAACTATCTGTCAGAAATTATAAGGGTTAGAGTTGGGGTCTGTAGAGTTTCCCTCGGGACACTGAGTTGTTGCCTGAATAAAAGCAAAGTCATGTATTCAGAATTTAGCTCCAATCAGCTCTATCCATGCAATCCTGCTTTTCCAAGGTACTGGTTGTCTGCAGCTCCCACAGGTCCCCATGGGACTTGGAGCTGCTCAGCACTTCTCAGACTGGTGTCATTAGATGTTTTAACATGCAAGCTAATGAAACAGATGAAAACTGAAAATCATACAATATTTAAGGGCAATGATTAATTACAGTGAATCTAAAGACATAACTTGACATCTAAAGGCAGTAGCCGGAGTTTCAAAGCACTACATCTGTAGATAATTAAAGGTGGTTTATAAGTTTGGTTCTGCTTGAGTTTCAGGAAATATTCCATTTCTGCGGTGATTTCCTGAAATGCTAATAATAGCTCTGCTCAAAGAAGGAGCCATCTAGTCTGAACACGTACAGGGTACTTGATACTTTTTGTTGGGGGAAAAAAGAAAATTTCTCCATGCCCTTTTTAAGAGAGGCTTTTTATTTGGAACTTTTAAAAAATGTCCATTAAATTCTGTTGGTGCATTCGGATCAAATGAACACACTTGTCTCTTGTGGACTTCAATGAGAGTTACATCAGAGGGGAGAATTTGGTCCTGTGTATCGTATCAGACTGCATCAGTCACAAAGCACTAGGACACCTACTGCAGCCTCAGTGACACGTTTTCCTTCTGCTGCTTTACAGCAGCACATCAATCAGAACATGAGAAAATGCATTTTTTAGAAAATTGCCATTATCTTTTGTTTCAAGAACAGTAATTTCTCCCCTTAGGATTTACTGCAGGCAAGAAAGGTTTTGGATAGAGCTGGATGAACTTGAAAAACTTCGCTTTTTTTTGTTT
>VZRE01002354.1:187198-262031 GCA_013396775.1 Cephalopterus ornatus
GGGTTTTTGTTTTTTTTTTTTTTTTTTTATTTTTCAGTACATCTGAAGATCCAGATGCTGCTTCTGAAAAGCTTTATCTGACACAATGGGCTGGAAAACTGTGTGAAAGTTCCTGTCTTTCTTGATCCAATCTTGAAACACACAAGCTATACAATAGCCTCTCTTGATACCTTCTTGCTTCTGTTACTGGCTTCAGATGAAACCATGACATAGTGAGTCATTTGTCAAGCAAAAAGATGCGTCACGAATTTTTTCAGAACTCTGAAAGGTTTGTTGGTTTAGCAGTTAGAGATTTCTGCTAACAAGTAATTTCTATGGCATGTTTTAGCTTTTTAATTCCGTGTCATGGTTTCACTAGGGCCTAAGTTCACGTTTGGTTCTGGCAATTGCTACTGAAAGTACCAGCCCACTTTGCCACAAAAGTGCCCACCAAAATCCAGGTAGCCCACAAATACCTGTCTCTGTCTCGCCCCATCCAGAAATTAAGCAGTCAGTCCCAGCAGGAAAGAAGAAGTTAGGGAGGCACACTGTTTTCACATACTTCGTTTCCACTGCACAGTAACCATCAACTGGCTTCAGTTTAAGTAGTGCTGGAGGGGATATAAACAACAGCAAAAAGTATTTGGGGCTAAATTTAATCCCTAACCATTGTTACCAGCCTGTGACACACCCCTGCACAAAGCTGCGTGTACCCCAAGTGCCATTCGCACTCCACGTCGGACTTGTCCCGGTTGTTCTGCTCCTGCTGCAGAGTCACTTCTGCCTGCCCATTACAATTTACATCCCAAAGATTCAAATGGGCCCGGATCACAATTTGTCCTAATTATTTCCAGAGCATAGCCTCAATGAGAATTTTACACTGACTCTAGCTGGAGACAAACAGCTTCAAACAACTGAGGCTGGAGGTGAGACACGTGAGTATTCAATGAAAGGGATTTACCAATATCATTGTATGGGACACCACCCCTATCGCTGTATTTCTCATGCATAATGATTTTCTCCACATCAAATCTTTGCTCATGAAGCTCTTTCTTCTTGAGGTTTTGCTTTCCAAGGGCTACTTGGATATTTCCTTTCCTCTTTCTGAAAAAAAAAAAAAAGGAAAAAAAGAAAAAAGTAAATTACATACAGACATTGTCTATCAGTGGTGGTGAAAACCTGCACTTTCAGTACCAGGAAGTCAAGATATTGCTTCCTGTTGTTGAGCATGGCCAGAAGATTTCCTAAGATCATTATAGGAAGGCTTAGTTAGGAAAGCAGTGGTGTTGGAAAATACCTGTGCTCTTAACTTGTTGCAATCATGAAATAAAGTGATTTAAAGCTGCATGTACATGGTTTTCTTTGCATTTTTGGGCAGAACAGCAGTGTGCTGAAGCCATGGGAGTACAATTGCTTAACGTTGTCTGGGCATATTTAAAATTATCTGTGTTGGAATGATCTCCAGAGTGTAATTTACCTGTTTCCTACGTGATTTCCAACTAATTCAATGCAAATATTGAAGGAAACATTTAAAGCTAGCTGACACAGTAACAATTGAAAGCAAAATGCATGTTTTGGCTGTTTTGAAGAACTTAATTCTGATATAACATGTCATATGGCTTATAGTATCCAAATATCCCCTGAATTTTCCATAGAGTTCTTCCTTTATACATTGCAAAATCTTGTTACTTTCCTCCTTTTCTCCTCTCACACAACTACTTTAACTCATTTTAGGGGAGTGGGGCATAAGTTTCTTATTCCAACAAAAATCATTTTCAGGTATATAAGCATTTTTTATGTACGTGTCCATTTTTTTCACATACATGTTTTCCTTTCAGTTTGATTGCCAGCAGTCATTTTGATTGCAAATAATTTGGATACTAAGCTGTCTTTACTAACCATTCTGACTTTTGTACACTTATCTACCCTAATTGTGGGGCATGCACCTACTCAAAGCAGTGCCCAGCAGTAAGAACCCAGCATGATTTAATTAGCACTCCACCACAGAAATGTTCACTCCCATCTGGAGTCTTCATCTGCACAGATGCCATCCAGGGATGTTTGCCAGCTGTAGCCTTGGATCCACCATAGATCCTCTTGAGTGTCCCACGAACTTCTGGTTGTCCACATGTTTCGAATATTTCATTTGATTCAGGTGGGTCTGTCGGCTCTACATCTGTGTTGGAAGTGAGAGCAGATGTATAATGCAGAGATAATATTAGACTGGAGGAGTTAAGTAGCAGTGCCCACTGCTTTGGACCACCTACACACTGCCAAGTGGCTCGCTTTTAATTCTTTACCTGAGCAGGGTGAAACATCACAGAATTCCCAATCCACTTCCTTGTTTTTTCTAACATAGCACCAGGGTTTTTCATCTTCATCAGGATTCCTGAAGGGAACAGTTGAGAGAATCAGCCAGTGGGAGTGGGGAAATCCCCATGAAACCAGTGAAGGAACTGAGGATGCTTAGGGGAGCAGCCTCATGCTCCCACAGGATCCGAACTTACAAAGATACTCTTTCATAAGATTTGACAAAGAAGATGCTTGAGATAAAGGGGGGGCCTTCTTCCATATTAATATCCCTATACCTGTCTTAACCATAAGAAAACTGCGACTGGTTCAAAGAAAAAAAGGGCTGCTTCTGGAAGCCTCACATCAGTATGGTTAGAGAAGACATCTCTAACATTCTGGTGTTTTATAGACAGGCAGTGTCTAGAAGGATGTGAGATCTTAACATTATCAGTGTGTCAAACTCCTGAGCAGTTTGCCCTCTTTGATACAGACCTCTACAGCTACTTCTTCAAAATACTACCTGCAGAAATTATGATCACCAATGCCATAGAAGTCAGCATCCTCCATAAAGGCATTATAAGGGAAGTCCAAGAGATGGTGAGAATTCCAGTTCAGGCAGGTCCTGCCATCTACTACTTGATTCACTCTTCCCCTGTACTTAGAGGAGTCCTCTTCATAACAATCATCTGGTCCTGTAGGAAGACAATGCTCATGTGAAAATGACTTTTGTGTTGTTCCTTGCCCAAAGTGGTTCCTCTTCCTTGCCTTCCTTGTCCTACATTAATTTTATGGAGGATCAGAATAACCTACTGGGCCAAGTAATGATGTTCCTTATTGTACACAGTCCAGAAATAAGACCAATGTCCCAACATCTGCCCACCTTTTAGCTTGATTGACTTCAAATGCCTAAAACCTCTTTGCTTGATAAAGACTTAGCAGTTAAGAGCTAGCTTAATTCCAAATCAGAACCTCTCTATCAGTGGTCTGTGCAGGAACTGGTTTTAAGTAGGACTAGGCAGATCCCATGGAAGTGGGCACATTGCTGCCATGGTGCCAGGGCAAATTATGTGCCAAGAGGAAGGTTATGGGGCTGCGAACCTAGCCTGTAGGTGCGGGGAAGGAAAAGTCACCTGCAATCTGGAGCATTTAGTGGGACATGGGGTTTGATGGAGTTTAAAGTGTAATTAGCTTTTAAAAGAGAAAGGAAAAGATCGTTTTTCTTGGAAGCCTGTGTGGGGTCAGGTGCCCACAGTGATGCTGCAGAGGCAGAAGGCTCTCCATGCAGCAAGCTGGGGTAACCCCACACCCTTGGCCACCCATCAGAAGCAGTCCCCTCAGCCTGGGTGCTAATCTTCACTACCTCAGATTTCGAGTGTTTAAGGAAAACCTGACATTTCTTCCCCATGTGACATGTTCAACCTCTGGGAAATGTGTGCTCACTCATTATGTACCTTGCCAAAGGTACCAAGTGGGACCTTGCCAAAGCACACTTGGAAAAGACCGGTATGGGAACTGTTTCAAGCCCCTTTCCAAGTCAGCCTCTTCTTCTGACACTCTCCCCAAGGAGGTCAGTGTGTGGGTGGGGCATGTGGAGCAGTGACAGCATCAGTCAGTCTGGCTGCAGGGTGAAGCCAGCCCTGGCTGTCTGGAGGCTTCTCCCTTACCCCCTACCCCAGAGCCGTGACATACCAATCTCGCAGAATCTCCCTCTGAAAGGTTCAGGGCACTCACAGGTGAATTTTGATCTCTTTCTGTTCCGTATGCAGATACCTCCATTTTTGCAAGGGTTTGGATTGCACTGATTAGACGCTGCCAATGTGGAAAACACAGAACAGCCTTGTTAATCTCCTGAACACTAGGCAGCCATTTGCATGCCCAATGGAAAAAGGAGAGAGCTCCTCCTTAGCCTGTTGACTTTGAGTTCTTACGAAGTCTTGCAAAATGCGTATCACTGGGTGTTTTACCAGTGACTGAACCACCACCCTGCAAACCAAGCATAACTTATCACTGGCCAGCCCCACGGATGGGAGCTGCAGCAGACTCAGGTTGCATGACTAGGGCAGGACCACCCTATGCAGTGGGCTGCAAGGGATTTCCCACTGCAGACCGGCCATGGTGCTGTGCCCACCACAATTCTCTCCGTGTCCTGCTTGAGTGCTCACCGCGTTGGCAGAATGATCCCTTGTACGGAGGCTTACAGCTGCACCGAAAATAAGGTGGAGTTAATAGAACCAGGCAGTCACCAATGCGGCAGTTCATGTCCCGGCACATGTCCTCCACTGTGGAAAACAGAGACACAAATTACTTCATCAGCATTTGTGTGTACACAAGAGCTGTGTCCTTGTAGGGATCATGGCAAGATGCTTTCTCCTGATGCCCCAAAGAAGCTTTCATTTGACAGGTGTGGACTTGCGATTTCTCTGCATGTTCATGGTATTTATGGCAAAATACCTGTGGTACCAATGAGCAGGTCCTCACTGCCCACCTGGGAGTAGTCTCTGCACTCCTGAAGTCTATTTTACTGGATGCTATTCAGACAGACTTTGGTCTGGATAAGGCACTAAGTGTAAGGTCTATGAACGTGACTACTGGGGGCTGTCAGAACCCGCAGCCCAGTAAACAGTGGGTTTATAAAGCTGTAATGGTAACATTAACTGCCAAAATAAAGAGTGTAGGTTAGTCAAAGAGCCATTACCTTTTTCACATGTGGTCCCACCATATGGCTTGGGGCAGGCACAGATGAAGTCCCTTCCATTGGGTGCACACCTACCACCGTTCTTGCAGGGGTCAGAGAGGCATGGGTCTGCAGAGGTAAGGATGAAGATCTTTCACCTTCTTAACCTTCATCACCTGCTTCTTCTTCTTGCATTTTCTGACTGCAGAAGGCTGCCTTCCTGGGCACAGCATCCAGTAAAACATGTGCTGTGCTTATGCATCAGTTCAGCAGCCAGAGGAGTGGTGTGAAGTGCTGCAGAGTTTATTGCAAGCTGTAACAGCTCATGGCTTTGGGTCTGCAGCTCCTCCACTCCCTTTGCCATGTCTATTATGGAGCTATAATGGGGCAAGCCCCTTTCTTTGCTCAGGGATACATTTGCCTCTTCGGCATTGCCTCTGGCTGTCTGCTTTCATGCACCTAGTCTGGAGGTATCTGCATTTGGCATTGTTCTGTTTGGAACACAGTGCTGAATTTCCCCTGGAAAAGCCATCCATCACCATTAGACTCTACAATACCCCTGGGTGGCTGTTGCTTCAAGGGAGCAGGGGTTTCCTGAGAGTCACTCGCACACTGCTCCTTGCTCAACCTTCCCACTGCAGTCAAGGCTGTCAGGAGTAATTGGTATTGGGGACAGTCAAATATAAGCTCTGCTTTCTTTGTACTGGGGGATAACTCAGGGAATGTTACAGGCAACCACCCTGTCTCGCCTTTTCTGTTTCCTGAGCAATCTTGAGGATCCTTTCCTGTTCTCCTGAAATCTGGCAAAACAGAAAAAGGAAAGAAAAAAACCCTGCAACTGATAAAAGAAAAAAAAAAAAAGAAAAAAAAAGAAACCTGCTCTACATTTGGTTCCCAGCATAAATACAGAACATATATCCCATGAAAACAGCAATTACATCTTACAGTGTCTATAGACAAATAAGCCTGTGCTTTTTTGTAGTAGCAATCAGAAATGTTCTGCATGATCACAATCTGTCCTGTGAAACCTGGAGATAAAACACAGGCTCCTTACAAGAGAAATACAAAGAAGAACACTGCAAATGATCCTCCTAACTCATCTCTTTGATGCAGGCATTTCGAGAGCAGGCTGGCAGCCGAGACCTGCCACACTCACACTGTAAGCTCAGGGTTGGGATTTTACTCCTTCCTTGACTCCCTGCACACCCCTCAGAGGTACCTGGCATGGTATAGAAGTCACCTATAGACGTCTCAATAAAGCTCACTTGTTCCCAGGAATGGTACTGGAGGTTGGCATCCTGCTCCTGTTCTGTGGAGTCATAGAGGACAAAGTCATCATCCTTGTCTGCAGAGAGGGGTGAGAAGAGGGTGAAAGAACAGAGGAATCAAAACTGCTGGAAGGAGACAAGGTATGAAAGAAGTTATTCCCTGAGACGGACAGTCCTTATCTCTTTCAGCTCATTTGGGATGTCAGTGGGTCTGGAGATTAGATCATCCTGAGGACCAAAAGTGCCATTCAGCTCTGCTTTGGCGTAGGCAGAGCTCACCTAGAGCCCAGCATGGGCACCCTGAGCACCACTGGCCCTAGTACAGCCCTCCCTGACCCTCCTAAAGGGCACTGGGTCCCTGGCTGCTCAGCTGTCTCCTGTGGTGGCAGATGGGATGCCCCAGAGGGGATGCAGGCTGGGGATCTGAAGGCATAGGCATAAGGAGCCCCCCATGTGGCAGCACAGCCAGAGAAGATGCTGAGGCTGGTACCAGCACAGTGAGAGAAGGAGACTCAGATTCCTACAAGAAGGGGTTTTCTTTGTCCAGATGCTTTGATTACCAGCATCATCGCTGCTGCAGCATGAGGCAAAACCCTCCCCTGCACACGGGTGCCTGCTGCATGCGGGTACACAGACTCCCACTCCAAGGGCAATCAGGGGTGATGGAGAGCCTGAGACACCTGCACGTCTGTGTGACTCCTTGCCCACGAAACACCCTTCAAGGAGCGAGGGCCTGGCACAGCAGACACGTGCTGAGGAGCCCATCCTTGCCCACGCCAGCCCCCAGCCACCAGAAGCCAATGTCCTCACAGGAGCCTGCTGGGACCCGCAGCTTTGCCAGCCATGCTGGGGGGATCGTTTGATTAGAGTGGGCTGGCAGCTCCTTGCACAGGTACAGCTGTTGTCGGTGGAAGCCACTCCAGTGTTTCAAAGACAAGGTATGGTAATGAGCAAAGCTAAGCTACGTACAGAGACATTTTAAAAAGCTCTCCCCTAGGGCTGGACTGATGGCCCCATGGATAATGCTCTGCCTTGAACTGATTATCGACTGCATTATCTTAGTTTTCTCTCCTCATTCATTCACTTGCAGCCTTTATCTTTATTCTTTCTTTGCTTCTGAAAAAAAGAAAGAAATTCCACGTTTGTACAATAGGTGTTTTATATTTCATATTAAAATAGAACTGTCTTTTTTCCTTTTTTTTTTTCCTACACGCCAACTCTCGTTTCTCACCAAAAAAAAAAAAAAAAAAAAGGAGGAAAGTTTCACCTCATTTATTGCTATGTCGAGTCAAGACTCCTTTTCCTCAGCTCATTATTTCCACAGGAGCTGAGTCTCGACTATGTGCAAGTGTTGCAGAAGTGTATGCCTTGCTGAGGAACAGAAGGATCTTGCTGGAAGATAAGGACATTGTCTATAGTGAACAAAATTAAATTTAATGTGATGTAGTTAAGAAAGAAAAACAAAAAGGAAGTTTTGCCTGAAATGCAGCCTGCAAGTTCACTTTGTTGGAGAGGAGATTTTGCAAACGACTGGAGTTTGAGGGAAGTGTCTGAAGGAGTCTGATTTTGTTTCTCCTGTTTATTTTCAGAATCTTAGTGGGGCATGTTGGCTTTTATTCCACAGATGCTTTAAAGAAGTATTCTGAACGATGGGGTAGCCCTTTTTATGGAAAAATATACCTGCTAGTAGTCATGAAGGATGAAGAGGGGAGTTATGGCTGCCAAAAGCAGACTGCAAATACGCCAGCGTGCTTTACAGAGGCTGGAGAGGACTGTCTTGAATCAACAGAGGAAAAATAAGTGCCCCAAAGGAGCACAAATTGCTAAGCCTTTGGAGAATCAGCTACTCTGTTTTTTAAACCAACTGTTAGTGTAAGTATGGTGTTAAAAAATGACGTTACTGTCACTTGATTTTGTCACATTGGCATAATTTCTTAACAATGGATTAATTGTTTATTAACAACACTCATGAAATTACTTGTTGACACATTATAGTGCATTTCTGCAATAAACCCCAAGTTGGCCAAGATGTAATTCAGGTTTTGCAAGACATCTGCTTCTGGTGGCTCTGAGATATGGAGGAGCACAACCCCCCACTTGCATTGATGGGGCAGTTTTGGGATAGGCTGTTGCACATCTGAGGCCAGTTTGGCCTCCAGCACCCCTCAAGGAGGACCATTTCAGGTGGCCAGGGCTGAGGTCAAACAGGTGGCACTGAGCAGGCCCTCACGGACTGGCAATTTCCATTTCAAGAAACTTTATGATCAAGTCATGGTGTTACGGGTGTATGTGGAAAGGGCTCAGAAGACAACAGCAAACCCCCTTGGATATCCTGGCCCCCACGTGAATAATGGGAATCAGGAAGGTGAAGGGACTGCCCTGGAGACCAGCCAAGGTGACGTGAGAGTGCAGCAGATCTGAGAAACGATCAGTGTCCCTGCTTTCTCCATCACCATCCCTCTTCATGGAACTGTGAAACAGACACAGCTTCTAGAGATCACGAGTGATGCTTCCCATCTCCCCACTATTCTGTGTCCTCTCCAGCTGCACAAAGCAATGAAAAACAAAGACCAGAAACCCCTGATTTGGGTATATGACACCAAACAAAAAGATGTCTTCTTATTTATCACTGCTTTGACACTAAACAACTATTTGGCTTCCACGTCTGTTATTTAAGAAGTGCTCCCATTCCATTTTTTTAATTATTCATAACAAGCCATAGGTTTAGTAAAGTCAAAACAACATTTTTTTTTATCTGAGCACATAATTAAAGCACAAAGTCTGATACACTGGTTGATTTAAACATATTACTAAATCAGAGTGCTCATTCTTTGTAAGTGCTGGAAAACCTTAACATGCTTTAAAAAAGCAGTGATCTGACATTTGTCACTGAAATGTGACTATTACATGAAATTAAATTAGACATCCTGCATGCAAATTTTCAAAGAATAACTTTCCTCTGTGTAGTACAAAAAATCCCCCCATAATTGATAGACAGAGATTGACTTTTAAAGCTTCAAATCAGCTTTGAGGTCTGGGTGATCTTTTAAACTGCTCAAGCTTTCATCTGCAGTTTTTCATATTGCCAAGAGCTGTCAATCAAGCAATGGATTTCTGATCAATATCCCCTTGTTCATTAGCTTACACGGGCTCTCTGTTACTGAGAGAACAGATATCTCAATGTCTACAGTCACACTGTTTTCAAAACCTTCTCTGGATCAAGTCACGACTAATGTTCCGAGTGGGAAAGTGATGCATTAGGATGCCATCGGGTGACCTGAATTGCGAGGTAACTTTGTTGGACTGCAGTTGTCAAGATGAGTGATGTGCAGAGTTAAAGCCTATTGCCAACACACATCAAGAGCACCAGAAAGTACCCACCATTTATTCAAGCTCTCTGAACCTCTGGGGACTGACTGAAATCTGGCCTAATTTAAGCAGGATGACTTTTCCTACCACCTCTCTAAATACTTTCTGTCTCCAGCTCTGAGGTTATTGTAGCGTTATTTTTATGAGGCTGAAATCCTGACTGTATTTTAAATAATGAGATATTCCCCATTTAATTCTGCAGAGATGAGACCTCACAGTATTTCCTCCCTTCCAAGCGGGCTGTGGTTGGGAATATCTGCAGCTTCAGAAAGGAGACCAGCTAACAACAAAGCCAGGAAGCCTTTCAAATAGTTTTGTGGTTGTTACTTAAAAAGAGTATTGCAGCACCTTTTCCCTCGGAGGGATGGATGCTGGGTGAAGGTGGACCGTGATGGCTGAAGGAGTGGAGACTTGCAGGGGGATGGAGAGTGGCAGAGAGCAGGTACAGTGCCTCCACTGTAAGGACAGATGTAAGGACCATATACCACAAGGGGGGGAATGAACTGAGAAATGGTGAAAGGGATGCTCTACCATTAAAAAGCAAATCAAACAGTTTGCACAAGGCTGCAAACTTGTATGTAAACAGGTATGCAAACCCTGAAGTCAAGCATATGACTCTCTGGCCAAATATTTGCAGAAGTCAAATACTGAGCTCAGACACATAAATGTTTCAGAAATTTGTTTCCTACACACATGTTAGAACAGCAACATTGATTTGGGGAAAGAAGCACTGCTGTATGAGCTACAAGGTTTCTGGACTTCCAGGTTTGATCTGAAAACCAAAATGCCACTGGAATGAACAGGAATGCAGATGGATAATGATTGCATAGTAAAACTCACAGTCTTTTTTTGCAGAATAATGAACAAGATTAATGTAATACTTCATTAGATATACATTATAAACTCAGATGTAAGAGCCACTGTAATCAAGAAAAGGAGGAGCTGACTTTATGTGCAAAAATACTAAACTTATCAATAAAACCATAATCTTCTATGTAGACCAAGTAGGCTGCAAAAGGATGTACAAATCCTCACACAATCTACACATCCTCACACAACAATCATCACAGCTTTTCCCTTATCAACATCTTAATGCTACCTAGCCTTTAATGATTTTTTTACTTGCATGGGCTTGTAAACACTTTTTGAACCTTCCTGCACTTTGGACAGAGCCTTGAAGAAATAAGTTCCACAGTTAGTTGTAAGCTGCAAGGGAAAGTCAGCTTTCATTTATTTGACCTTCAGTTTTCATCCACAACTAGGCTCTTTGCTTATCCTTCTGTGAGGTTTGCATCCCAGCACCATGACTTCTCCTCCAGTCCGTGACCCACCATGTCACCCACAGGTCCCCAAAGTACATGAAGGCACGGAGTCGCAGAAAAGTCCTGGCTTGGAACAGAACTGAGAGTTGCAGGTATGATCTAGGAGATTCCCATGATGAGCTGCTCATTGGCACTACTGCTGCACCTCTATTTTGGATTCCAGTGTGCCAGACACACTCCTAGCTGGGACACGATACAGTGTTGTCTCCTGCACGTAGAGCACCTGTGGAGGTCTGAAAGTGCTCGCCATATTACTTGTCCAAAGGAAAACAGATTTTCTACACAGGCCTTATTTTAAGCTCAGCAAGGCTCTGGGTGAAGTTAGTAAAATTCAGCACTGGGCACTAGTGAAGGCTCTTGATGAACCAAGTTGCCAGCCTTTCAGTTTTGTACTGAGAAGTTAAAAAGAAGAAACTGAGAGCACTTACCTTGCATTGGGTGGACCCAGAGGGAAACTTGGAAAGCCTGTGTGAGATAATAAAGAGCAGAGTCAGTTTCTGAAAAAAAAACACCAAAAGCCAGGACAGAGCTTTGTTTATAGTGCAAAGTTTCTGTTTGCCCCTAGTGCTGGACATCCAGACAAGATTGTTCCCCACTTTGGAGCTAACTGGACTGGATTTTAAGAGCTCTTTCAAAAGATTAACAAAATGTCAACAATCCACATGGGATGTCTGGCTTTCTTATCATACAGCCCAAGCTGCTGGGCTGATCTGCTTGGGGGCAAACCTGTCCTGAACGAGCTAAATTTCCTCTTAGCTTACGAAGTGATGGCACATGGGCTGTTTGTCCAAATTCTCTGAAATGCTGACAGTTGCCACGCTCCAGCTGGCTGACAAAGCTGGAGGTTGGGACATGCCAGGGCACGGTAGAGGGGCGATTAGGCACTGCAGCATGGCCCAGGAGCCTACGCCTGGTGCAGCCGGTGGGATCTGGACCCCTGAGCTGGAAAGCTATCTACAGCCTTTGGATGCAGGAGAATATTTCTGGTGCTTTCCATGAGGAAATGCCATGTGTCCAACCTTGGACATGCGGCTCCAGCCTTTCCGGATTGGCTCATGATCAATGGCAAGCAACAAAAGGGAACAGAAGAAGACGGAAAATAGCTCTCAGCCTTTGAAGAGTGCGAGTGAGGTTTGTCTGAAAGGAAACACACTGACTCTGCACCAGGACGCATCCCCAGCATGACGATTTCCGTTTGCTTTCCCTCTTGCTTTAAATCCCAGCTGCAGACAGGATTACCTGCCTGCAAAGAGGATACACATGCTAACAGCGGTGTAAAGAAGGAGATTTGGAGCTGCTATTCATCATCCTTCACATAATTTTTTTGAAGAAAACATATTTCCAAACAATTTAGCAGCCATAATAAAGACAGCATACATACAAAATTATTACGTGCACCTATGCATTGCTACAGATACAATTAACTGTAAATATATGCCCTGTTTAGTTGTACATTATATATAGAAGAAAGATATTCTCAGATAACACTGGTTGTTACTAAGAACAAATGAATCAGAAGCAATGAATAAGAAACAGAACAAAAAAACCTCAGAATTCACATTTGTGAATATTATCTGGAATATATAAATGAGTTTTTGCTTCAGGCACGTTTGTATCCCTCTTGTGTTTGAGCCAGGAAGAACAGACACTCCAGCTCTCCCCTTCCCACTGACTTTAATGAGAGCAGTGTCCCCTGAACCACTCAGCTGAGCCCCTTCCCAGGTGCATTTAAGTGAGCCACACACATACAGAACTAAATCCTTTGCAGCTGGAAGGACACATCCTCACACAACTGCCCCCCCCCGAATGAGTGCAGAGATGATGGTAAATGAGAAGGCTGTAAAAGCTCTGTCCTTGGTGTATATGTTTCTTGAGTGCAGGTACGGCGTTCGTCAGATCCTTTGCCAGACCCCGATGGAGACTATATAAAGCAAAGGTCTAATTGCTCCATTTACAATTAGTGGTAGCGTTCATCCATAAACAGACCAAAACAAACCCTGCAAGCGTACTCCTTCCTTTTGGAGGAATAGATGAAACAAAGAACAAGGAAGCAGGATAAAGCAAGAAACATTTCATCTCCCTCCCCAGCTCTCTGCGCTGCCTTGTTGTGCTGTTTGCCTGGTGGAGTTGGAAAGGGTTTGGGTCTGAAAAGTTTGACTTGAGTGAGCTTGCCCCTGCACTCGGGCAGCCCTTGGCACCCCAGGGGAATGTCAGAGGGTTTCAGCCCAGGATGAGTGAGGTGCAGGACGTGACCGTATCACGCTTTTCCGTGCCTCAGTTTCCTCAGCTGAAGAGCAGAGATAACACTCTCACAGTGGTCATAGCCCAAGGAAATAAGAAAGATGAAAAATATAGCCCTTTGGTACACTACTTTCTTTTCCAGGTGACCCACCCGCCCCTCCTGTCCAAGCACGGGCAGCTGACTGCAAAAGGGCAGATACCTTAAACTCCCTCTTGCAGTAAACTGGTACACCAAACAGTGTGCAGGTTTCTTGTAACATACTTCAGAGCAGGCAGTGGCTTGGACTCTAGGGTGGCTGAGTCCCAGATTTTGGTTCCTGCTTTTGGATGAAAGCCTCTATCTGCTGACACAGCACAAATGTTACTGGGAACAAAACTCCTGGAGCACCCAGCATGGAAAGCCAAAGAGTTAAACACAATCTTTACTGTAAGGCTCCTGTATCTTATTTTGTGCTTCAGCTTTCCCTCCTTGTGTGCCTGTCACAAGCAGGGGACAAAACCTTTAGCAGAGCTGGCTTCTCAGCATGGAGAGTTGCCTCCTCCCTCCTGAGGTCCAGTGGACCACTTACCAGACCACACTGGTTTTCAAGGATTTTTGCCCCCACTGGCTAGCACAGGGCCAAATTTTAGCCTTTTGGCTCCTGGCATGAAGCATGCCATTGGTGAGCAGAGCCCACCTCCTTCCCTCCTGTCTGCTGGAGCTCCCCCCTTCCTCCATGCCATGAAGGAGTGCGGGATGTAGGATTTGTGATGCAAGATGTTGGATACAGGATGCGGAAGGAGGTTGTTAGGAGAGGTGCACGGCACGGGGGCAGGAGGGGGCTGCAGGAGGGGGTGCAGGCAGGGGCAGTGAAGGCAGGGCCTCCTGCCTGCAGTGCCGTATTGCTCATGGCCAGCAGAGGAGGATCTTGTCCTTCTGACGAGGTGCAACACTAAGCCCAACACGGAGCAGGATTCAAACAAAAGGAGTGAAGGGGGGGTAGAAGAAATTACACTGTGGAGCTGGTTTCACCAAACAGTCTCCTTGCTGCAGCTCGACATTGATACTTTGTGTGCTCTCTCAAGAGGGAATAAAATCACTGGATCCTGTTTGTAGCAGGTCTGCAGAGATGAAGGACAAAGCTGGAAGAATTTGCAGAGAGCAATTTTAAATTTTATTACTTTAAGCTCATAAAAAAGAACACTGAAAAAAAAAAGGCTAGGAGAAACATTTTATACGGGTATCAGTGCATTGCTGACTCTGGAGCCAATTACATTTATAGGGTTCCTAGAAAAAATAGTGGAAAAAAGGCTAAAATTCAAAATATCCTAATTTCACCTGATCTTTGCTGTCTGTCATCATTGTAATGATTAGGACTTCACTAAAACTTCATTTCTCCAAGGAACCATCAAAATTTTGCTAAATAGACTTTGTACTAAGATTAAATATTGCAGATATATGATGTTCTCAATTTTCCCATTTCCACTCCTCAAGAAAGAGAGATGAATGAAATGTAATAGATTTCTAACAGGAATGCCAGAAGCATGATCTTTCTTCATCTCAGGACAGAATTTTATGGTTCTTTCTCAGACAAAAATGTCCAGTTAATCTCTGGCAATTCTTTGTGAATAAACCCAGGAAGATTTGACCCCAAATTCAAGGGAAATTATTTACAGCTGCCAAGAGTATTCTGCAGTTGAACTGTTTACTGTGTCTTAGGTACATTGCTATCCCTTATTACAATAAAAACGAATAAATTAAAAAAAAGCAGGTGGAGAAAGAGAGCAAAAAGGTGACAGCCCAGGGTTAGGCTGTGAATTTACATGTGTGCAAAACAGAATTCCAGAGAAAACAGTGTAGCTACTCAAGCTGGTATGACAGACTAGAAAGAGAGATGAAAACTACCTCTACACATGCACACACTTCACAACAAAGCACTACAGGAGTTCAAACACTAAACTGCATTGTTAGGAATTGGCCTATTCACTTAATTGCGTTAAGTCCTGCAAATTCTCTTGCAGCTTGTCATGAAGTGGCCTTCATGGCAGAAGAACAAATATTATACTTTCATTTGTTCACCTGTGCAGTCACAGCTTTGCAGCCAAGAAGGAAGTGGGAAAGGGTTGAACTGGAGAATGAAGATGTATATTTGTTCAACTTCCATCCAGAACTGACATCAGGCATGAAGGAGCATGAGGGCAGACACAACTACTGCCTTCTCGTAGCGAACCCCTTGATCCCACTGACAGCTCTCAGTAAGAACCTTTGTCTGGGCTGCTTGCCAAGGGAGGAGGGAATCGACAGTTCTGATGCTCTAACAATCGGCCAGATTTTTGCCTGCAACCATCTTGGGTAGTGACAGTCTTTGAACTTCAAGGGAAAGTGGCTTCTCCAGCAATGACATTGTATTTCTCAGCCAAGGCCATGGTTGCAGTGTAATGAAAGCAGGGCATACTATCATCTGGAGCACACATGCAACACATGTTGTAGTTCTAGCCTGGGAAACCATTCTCTCAAAGGATTCCACCAAAACCTCTGACTTCTTCACCTCTCTGCTAACAAGACATCTCCTACCTGCACACTGAGCTGCAATGCGTGCCTCAGAGTAAATGATGTGTCCTTATCAACTGGTCCCAGGGTGCCCAGAGAAGTTCACATTTAAAGTCTTTATTTTGCTGATTATTTAATTGTGAACCTTTCCCATGGTAGCACCTGATACAAAAAACCACAGGGATCCAGGAAAAAAAGCAAGATCTCTCAGAGCTGCTGCTGAAACCAGCTTGGTTCTCTGCTCGGAAGTTACCTGCTCCTGTTTTCCAAGAGATCAAAGATTCCGAATTAATCTTTGCACTGTGAGAGGTGGCCTGGTAGCAGTGGGTTGTTTTTAAACCTGCTCACTGGTGGGTGAGGTGTGCTCGTGCTCCCATGTGGGAAACAGGGTCAGCCGTGGATGCCACAGCAAGGGGAGGCTACAAAATCTGTGTCAGGGGGCTGCAGGAGCCAGCCTGTCACACTAACATGAGTGTGCTGCGCTATCAAACGCTTCTGCAGCCAGTGCTGGGAATGCAGGTTATACTGCTAGACTTAAAGCTTATGCAAAATCATTAAGTCCCTTTAGTTACACAGGATATCAACCTGCACGCTGCAGGGCATAAGCTGATTGCCTTCGGGGGTCAGCGCTGAAGGCTTCCCTCTCTGAGAGCACGGTGCAAAATTAGCTGGGGGCGCTCCCAGGGCTTTGTTGCTTTCCTGCTGCATCAGGCAAATTTAGGCAAGCGCTGCAGAAGGGTATCACACCTGATGGGCCACAAACCGAGATGGGCCTGACAGCATTCACTTCTCTTCACAGTGATCGGTTCTCAACACAGTGGAGCATGAAGGCCTTGTGTGAGTAGCGCAGCCCTGGAGTGAGGGTGAGGGGAGCAGAAGTGGGAGTTTTCTACAGGAGTAGATCCATTGGGGGGCTAGGAAAAGATATCAGACAGTGTTGACATTGGGACAGCCTAAAATATTGGTCTCCAAGCACATGAGGCAAGGAAGGACCTGCACTGCTTGTAACAGTTTCCTGCTTGCTGTGTGCCAGGCAGGAGACAGGCACTGGTGCTAAGTTTTTTTTGCAATTGTTTGATCTTAATGCGATACTTTCATCTGTTTTCACTGCTAAGTGCTCTTGGTTATTGGACTGGGCATGGCTAGTGACTTCAAAACACTTTCCATCACAACTAAGCCAACAACAATTTTTTGAACTTCCAAAATATTCCGTGAAGAGCTACCTCTGGTACTCTGCCCCTTGCAAGCCTTCCTCCCTGCTGCCAGGGGTCTTGAGTTTGCAAAGAACTCTGACACAAGGAAAAAGCCTGATCTGAACACCTGTTGATTTACACCAGAGTGTTGTGGGATCCAACTTGGTCTTGTCCTGTTCCAGATTCCTCTAGCCCAAGTAGGCACATTTCTACTACAGTGCATTGCTGAGCAGAGGTGAAATGAAAAGCAGGAAAAATCAACAGTCAGAGAAGACCTGCCATGTCTGAAGACAGTCTTTGGTGTGTTTGCATCATATGTGCTAAAATAAAGGAACAAATTTGTTCTCACTTGCACTCACCATGCAGCTTTATGCCTTTTATGGAAATAGTTTGGATTCATACAGATGAAATCAGTTTATCTTCAGGTAATATGAAAGAACTGAATGGAAATTTTTGCCTTAGGGTTCTGCTCCAAACCCACAAGATCCTTGAATGTCTGAGTGTTTTGACTGACTCAACATGAGTTACTGCTTAAACCTGTGTTTGACTTCTGCTATATTTCACCAATAATATTTGTTAATCAGTGTGTATAAAAACTCCTAAAGCCTGATTCAAATAAAAATGATGAAGATAGATAGTTCTGGGATAAGATGGAAATAGTAATTGAGACTGTTTTCCATGGTTTCAGCAAAGTGCAAAGTCTATTATTTTTTCATTCAACCTATTTCAGTGCAACTTTTTCTTTGGGACAAATCATTAAGGCAGAAATGTCCTCTCATAACTTGTTTGTCATGCAATGGTCACATCATGGCAGCTCATTCTCCTCTTTTTTTTCTGGGATCCATGCCAAGTGCTCAGCCAGAAAACCTTGCTATATTAATTATGAAGAAAAAGCATGTTTTATTAAAAACTAGCCTGCTGAATATTCTGTCGTGCTGCTTTTCAGTGACAGCAGAATTGCTTATGCATTTTAGCAATGTTAATGAATTTTCAGGGTTGGGGGGAGATATACACTACATTTTCTACAGCAATATTTAGGGCAAAGTTAGATTAGGATTGTCAAAGCTAATGAATCAACCTAACACTTAGGACTAGTTAGGAAAAATCTGTGCAAGACTTCATGTTGTCTAAGACTGCCCCTACATCATCTTCACAGAGCATGAATTAACACAGCCAATTCATTATGACCTTATTTATATTAGATTGGGTTCTGACAATGTCTGTAAAACTGGCATTGAACTACCCCAGAACTGATCCCCTCAGTAAGCTGCTTCATGTACTGCTGGACCAAATGCTGACAAAGTAGACAGTAATTAATCATTACTCTATTGTGTTACTAAATTCACTAATCTCCAATTCACCTATCTCTTCAAACAGATCTATAACCCATTAAAGCCCCTCACTATGTGTTTTTCCCAAAGAACTCAATCTTAACCTGTCAACATCTGAATTTTTGCAACATATTTCAGTAAATCTGAACCTGCACACATGGGAAATGTCACTAAGAAAGTAGTTGTTTTAAAGAACTTCAGATTCCTTCATGAGAAAATCCACTTGATCCCCACACTTGGAAGAACAAAAGAATTTTTAAAAAACGGACTTTTAACTTTCCTTTGGTTACAAGTTATTCTTCCAGTCTTCTTTTAAGAGGAGATCAATAGATTTGGGGAAGTATATCAAGCTCTGTCTGAGTAGAGCTCTGGCCATTTCTAGCTGTGTTGAATATTTTGCCACTAGCCTTCCTCCCACACTAGTGGCAATGATAATTCAATCATCCAAAACATATGGCTGGGGGAAATTTCACCTTTGACAGAAGAGTTTGCAAAACTGCTCAGGCAATAATCAGATATTTAGTCCCTTCACCATGAAGACTAGATACAGGGAAAAAAATTTTTTGGTGAGGATGGTGAAACACTGGCACAGGTTACCCAGGGAGATGGTGGATGCCCCATCCATGGAAACATTCAAAGCCAGGCTTGAAGGGGCTCCGTGCAACCTTGTCTAGTGGAAGA
Organism: Cephalopterus ornatus; assembly: GCA_013396775.1. NCBI lineage: Eukaryota > Metazoa > Chordata > Aves > Passeriformes > Cotingidae > Cephalopterus > Cephalopterus ornatus. The sequence continues at coordinate 206,079 of VZRE01002354.1, forward strand.
TGTCCCTGCCCATGGCATGGGGTTTGGAATTAGACTGTCTTTAAGGTCCCTTCAAAACCCAAACATTCTGTGATTTTAAGCTGAGCTGTCCATGCTGCAGCCCAGTGTTTTGGAGCATTTCTTAGTGCCCAGGGCTGGGGGAGTGACTGCACTTCCCACTGCACACCCCTGCTTCAACTGCCCAGGCAGGGCTCAGCACAGAGCAGAGCTGGCACATGGAAAGAAAAGCAGTGTAAAAACATACTCACGCACAAATGTGTGGTCCCAAGCAGAATGACCAATGGGAGAACCTGAAGGGTCAAAGCACTGTTAACCATCCTTATGCTCGTTTTTTTTCTTGGTATTAGTGTCTTCTTCTTGCCTAAGTTTTTTCAGACAAGCCACAATCTTGAGGGTGAGCTAATTCAGTGCAAATAATTAACCGTGCTTCAAATATTGTTTAATGTTCAACAGATTGTCCTGATCAAATAAATGCATCCTGTCCAGATAATCACTGCATTGATTGCTGGCAAATGTTTCAAATCAGTAAGTGTCAGATGGGAATGGTACAAATTAACAATGAAAACACACATTTTCCTTGTATTAGAATAATCTTTTAACTATTATTATCAGTTGGAAAAAAAAGTATGAGTCAGACTTACTTCTCTCTCACCTGAAAAATAGTGAGAACTAGTATAGATCTGGATAGTGAGAGCCACCATACAATTTTTAAAAATATAAAAGCGTGCTTTTTTATTATTTTCTAAATTTCTGACATACACAGACCATGTTCTCCAGCATTTGTCCGCTAAAGTGAGAACCTGTAATTTTTTTTTTTTAAATAAAATTGAAATTCTTGAGTAACTCCCAGTCTCCTGAGGCTGAAGCATTTGTAGCAACAGTAGCAACTGAGGAAATCACAGTATTACCAAAAGAATAAACAATCCACTATTGTGGAAATGCTGAAAAACTTTTGCTCAACAGATATTGTTTGTGCTATATGTTATGAAAACAAATGAAAAGACAATTCTTTCTCCCCAACAGTTTACAGCCTGAAAGGGAAGGAGGTGAAAGAAATAGCGTTTTCACATCACAGCCCAAATTCACTAGGAGTTCCCTATCAATGTTTTCTCTGTTGTCATAAAACAGTTAAATAGGATAATGCTGAGCCCATTACACTGCACCAGGGGAAAAATGAATATGCCTGTCCACTCAGGAGGACTTGAATATAGCACAGTAAATAAAATGGATGGGAGGGGCGTCCACATGTTGGAATATGAGGAAGAAAACAGTGAAATCCCAGGGGCTTCATTGTTTCCCATCCCGAACGTGATTTTCTGGTGAAAAAAATCAGTTGTGAGCATTTGATTACAGACTCTGTGACAAGTGCTGAAATTCTGATGCCGGAGGACCTTGTTTCTGATGATTCCTTACTATGAAGCATGAACAATCCTAAAGGAGATTTCAAATAAAAAAATACACAAAGAATTAAGGTTTGCTGATTACGCCACATGTGCATACCTTAAGCAGGTGCCTACAAGCAATATGTATTTGAGATTTATTGTTTTGGTGGCCAGCCAACACATTCAAGTTTATGAGATTCCAGATTCTTTAACTAGTTAGAAAGACAGCAAGATAAAAGGAGTTAGATAACGCACGACTTTATGTAATGTGTCCTTGAGTAAGCTGATTTGCACTGAATTTTAATAGAGCCCTGATTCATCAAATCTCAAACAGAATTAAGGTATGGACTGGATCCTAATAACATCATGCTTTATATCCATGAAAGATAAATTAAAGGATGCAAAACTGCTATTGACAAACATTGATTATATGTACTTTGATGGACTTTGAAGTTGTGCCAGATGCGTCTTGTCAGCCTCCAAAGTTTTCTTTTAAATCTCATTGCATAAGGCTTTTACTTTTTAATTATTTTTTCTCTCAGCCTCTTTGATCATGAAAAAATGTAGATCATATTTGTGTGATGCTATTTCCTATGCATTTTATTTAGATATGCCCTTGTGCACAGCTCATGATATGTAAAAAAATGTTACATGGCACACAGTGATCTTACCCTGTTAGCCTGGGTGCTATTTAATACTTAAATGACCTTCTCAAGCTGCTGAGTGAAATCTCACCACGTACAGAGAGTTAATGCAACACTCATATCTTTTTGTGCCACGTAAGTCTACACAATTAAGATGTAAGCAACAAGGTTGCTGGTCTCTCTTTGTTCCCACGAGGATTTTGACCAGTGAGAATGTCAGATGGATCCATTTCATTTTGCCCTCTGTTTGTGGCAAAGTGGCCCTTATGTCAGACCCAATGGAAAGGCAAACCTCTCTTCGGCTTTTGCTGGTTTTAGGAGATGGACCAAAGTTCAAACAAGAAATTCAAACGGGTGAAAGTCCTTCTTTCACTTTCCTATATATGGAAATATTTTGTCAGCGGGGAGCTTCCAGGAACTGAAAACAAGTTTTGGAGCCATTTTAATACTTCAAAGTTGTGAGCCCGTATATATCATCTTGCTTTCTTTGTCTATCAGGACATGGTCAACCCTTTCAGGGCAAGGGAATGCTAAAGTATCTACCTGTGCATGGCAAAAAGCTTCAATGTTGGTGCAGGAGTTGTGTGCAGATGTTCCTTTTTTTTTGGTAATGGGCTCTTTCCCTACATCTCCAAGCCCATCACAGTGATCGTGCCTTGCATATTAGACATGAAGAACTTCTCTGTGACAGTTTATGTGTCTTCAAACAATAAATGCAGAGAAAAAAATAGATAAGAACTATCAAATCCTTTTATATCAAGAATAAATAGATGAAAAAAAATGTTTTAAGTACTGGATCAGAACTGTGGTGGACTGGGGGTTTTATGCATAGCTGTCGATACTGCCTTGAATAAATCATTTACTCTTAATATTCCTTCATTCTCATCAGAGGAGTGTGGGTAGTAACTTCTTTCACTATGTGCTGTCTGTTTAGACAATAAACTCTTCTGGTTCAGTATTTTTTCCTATATTAATGAGCAGCTCCAGGCAGAAGAGGTGCCCTGTCTTGGCTGTGATGTCTAGTGTAAAAGAAGGAAAAGAATAACCTAAAAGACTGTAGTCTCAAATGATTTGTTTGGAATTACTGCTAAGTATTATACTCTATAACGCTTGAGCAGCTTTGGTTGCCAGAATAAACAGCAGAAACACTACTTTGTCATTTTCTTTTTTTTTTCCCGTTAAAATGGGAATTTTCACAGAAAAAATATTTCCCTTGGATATTATTCTGCCACTGTGCAGAACACTTGAATTCTGAACCTGGAAAGCATTTCAAGCCCTTTCTGGCTGATAACTCTTCTCCATCCTCCAACACAAATGAATGTTTTGTGCTGGATGTACCTACATGTGTCTGGTGTGTGTGGATTATTGTGCTTTTAGAACACTAACTGCAGATCTAGTTATTAACACCAGAATAAACAAATCACCACAGCTATGACTGAAGAGAGAAAATTCCTAAGATAAAAGCAAAATAAAAACATCTACTATGTGACTTTAATAAAAGCAGAAGATTTAGAAATACTTGCTGGCATAAGCCAGGGTTTACAAAGGTAAGGACATCTTTCTTCAGAGTGAACAACAATGCCATGGAATATGCATGGATACTTTGACTTTGGTCTTTTCCACTCCTACTATTCTGTGGCTTTCTTTAATTAACCTAGTAACTCAAAAGCCCTATGCGTTTGTGTTTCTTTTTTAGTGTTCTCTCCACTCCCATTAAATACAAGCCCTTTTCAAACTGCAAATGAAAATGGGAAAGCAGAAGCCCTATTATTCCTCTTTATACAGAAGGACCAGAATTGAGCGAGAGTATAGGGAACGGGCTTTTAATATAAAATCTGGAGAGAGGAGGAGGGGTATTCACTATGTGAAATTCATCTTGGTGCAGAAAGCCAGCGTGAGGTCTAGACATCACTTAAATCAACATTTAAAGTGTTGTGGTTGCATTTTGTTTCGTACTTCTCTCTAGCAGCACATTCCCAGTGATGGTTTCAGTTCTTGGGCTCAGATCAAAAGCACAGTAAAAAATTTAAAGACAAGCAAACAAACAAAAAACAGAATAAGTGCAGGCAGCAGAAAGTTCTGTTGGACATGCAAGAGGGCTCTTCCCTCACCCACGCTGCTGTAAGACAGAAGTAGCTATCAAAGGCTTTATGCAAGGCCAAAGCCAGTGCAAGACGCTCAGCCAGTTAGAGACAGAGGCAATCCCACACCAGGACCAGCAACTTCTCTCTCTCTGACACTGGTTTGGTAGAAAACTCTTCCCCCTCTGAAGGTACATAAACACCACCAAGCCCTTGAAGAAGGGTTTCAAGCTTTGTCCGTGTCCTCAGTCAAAGGCTGATGTGTGCCTGGCCAAAAGATTTTCTGTCCTCTTCTGGCCTCTTGGGTGTTCTTTTAAATCTTTCCTATAACAGCTCCAGATATTCTTGTTAGCTGTGCTCCTTTCTGAGCCCATTTCTGTGTCTTGGAGCTGCCTGCTAAACGCATTAAAATTGTAAAGTGGTGGATGAAGGAAGACAGTTTCGCTTTCAAGCTGAAAAACATGCATCAAAGCCCCTGTAGTAAATTTACAGAGTATTAAAAACAAACAAAATCTGACCGTAGGGTAACATCATTCTAGGAAAGATGCGATGGCCTACCTCAAAGTCTGAATTTAATGTGCACAGGTCTCACTTAACCTGCCTAGGCTGTAAATCTCAGGGGTCAAATTCTGTCCAACCATCCTAAAACAGAGATATTTTTAGTCTGCAAAGGTAGAGCTAATATAGTCTTTCTGCTCTGCTTACCAAACATCTCCTCCACAGGCTGCACTGGTCATTCTCCAGACAAAAAGCAGGAACATTAATCCAAGGGAACTCATACAAGAAAAGTCACAATGAAGTATGACCCCCATGCTATTTTGCAAGCATTTAGAGGCAAGCACAAATTAGGAAACATTTGGATTCAAAAAAACAAAAAACCCACAACAAAAAAACCCTACCCCAAGACATGCCTCCAAAATACATAATGAAAAAATAATATTTGCAATTTTTTAAATTATCCTCCCCCCTTCACTGTAGTGTCATACAGTGCTTTAAAGAAGAGTCATACATTTTTCACTGGGACAAGTCTTGTTTTCAGGAAAGGAATCCAACAGGAGGTCACACAGTAATACATACACTAAATATCTGGGAATTCTTTGGCAGAATAATTAGTATGCTGTTCAATGAGTTGTCTTAATGACTGAAATAACAGAGACAAATAACTTCAGGTGCAATGATGTACAAGTCATATGAGTGTAGCTGTGCTGTTTTGATAGAGCCAACAAATCTTACTTGAGCGAGAACTATACAAATATTTTATTCTCTTTAAGTGTTTTGTTTTCCTTGTGCATCACTCTGAAGAAGAACATACAGCAGATTTTAAATTTTCATTTACTTTCTAATGTTCATCACTAAACATTGACAGAGTTACTCATCTGAAGGGCCAGCCAAAAGGACCAGCACACTGTTGTAAACCCTGTCTTAGTTCCTTGTTCTCATACATGGATGTGATGACATGTATAACAACTCTAGTACTTATGTCATGTTTATCTTGGCTTTGTGTTTAACTTGGCTGGCCTAGTGTGATGAACAGGGTCAATTTAGTTGAGCATAAAGATGTTGATTACATTTCAAGCCCAGGTTTCCCAGTTTACAATTCCTCTTTTTGTTCCATCATCTCAAATCTATACTTTGACCTGGATTTCTTTTCATATTTTTCTATGGATACTGATCCAGTACTCAAGCTCATTTTTCACATAGTTGGAGTCAAACAAGTATTTTTCTTAATTTAAGTTTCTGAAAATTGTAACAGAAGCAGCACAGCACTGTTTGCACTTCTCTCCAAGTGTCAGTGGCAACCACAAGTAAAATTGATTATAGTTTTTATAAGACTGTCTGGGACGAGAAAGTTGTCTCTTGACCAGCAATACTAAATGTGAGCTCCAGATCAATAACTGCAGGGCTAATGGCTTGTAAATTAGGTACTGGAATTGTGAGCAGATCCTGAGGGATTTTGTGTCCTATTCCCACTGAATGCCCCCTCACATTTCTTTGAAAGCTTCAACCACTGTTCCTCCCCCTTGTTCACTGCATTTAGCACTATTTGCCTGCTTCCCTCTGATCCTCTTTAACTGTCCTTTTTTGACTAAGTGGCTCTCAAATCTCTTTTTTCTTTCGCTTTTCTGCTCTCCACTTTCTGTTCTTCTCATTGCAATCAAACCTTGCAGGCTTTAAAGATACACTGATGGAAGGTACCAAGAGCCAAGCCCAGTGAAAGTGATGGGAGAAAGATTCTTCCAGCCCAGCAGGTTTCTGTGCCCACATTACCAGCACAGTCTCCAAAGGGCCAGACTGGGAATGGACAGACCCAGTACAATGAAAAATCAGAAACTGGGTTTCATAAAGGGAAATGCAGACAGTGTCCACTGAGGCTTCCCCTGTTAACAGCCAACAGTTGTATCAGCTCATCAGCAAGTTGGTGTCCTTTTCTTGTTTCAGAGTCCTAAACCAAAAATTGAGTATTTTTAAGGTTGAGAAACTTTTATATGAGCCTACCATCACAATGTTTCATGGTACAGTAGTCTAGTTCCTCCTTTCCTAACCCTTGGTACTAACATGAACATCCTTGTTGACAATCTTTCGGTGATGCATAGTAGTCTCCCAAAAAGAAGGAAAGAGGTAAGAGTCACTATGCTCTATGAAATCCTTCATTGAAAGAGTATAAGTGAATCCTTTCAGCTGTTAAAAAAATTTTTGGGAAAGAGTTGATATTTTGTGTGTAGAGCAGCACTTTTCATACAGTAAGTTTAGACAGGCCCCTAAGCTTTCACTGCAAATTTTCAATGTGGAGGTGCTGGTATGGGTGGCAGCATACACCAGTGTTTACATTAAAAGTAATTACAGTGATGTTATAATCATTCCTAAGCCAGGCATTGCAAAGCTGAATAATTTATTGTTAAACTTAATGAAAATGTGCTTCAAAGTAGAACTGATTCCTGAACAGCCTAATCTCGGCTCTGTAGTGACATCCTGAAGTCAGCAAAGCAATACGGTTACAGTGTTCTAAAGTCTGTGGTCTGTTCTTGGAGTACATGATTTTTTAAATGTGTATTTATTTTCTCTTTTCAATTCACCATGGTGCCTGCCAGGAGCACAAAGGTTTCTGCTCTCTGACACACATTCCCAGACTTTCTCTCTCTTCTCCTCTCCCCTAACACCCTCTGTGCACAGCTCTCACAATCCAGCACACAGCAATACATCTCAGTCCCTCTCCTCTGTGCTCCTCTTCTTGCTGCTCCCCACACGCACACCCAGAGCTGCCCAGTTTGCTGGGACCATCTCAAGGAAGGGCTCAGTGGAGGCCTTCAGTTCACATCTCCAGCTCCCAGAGGAAACCTGTCACGTATTGTCCTTGCCTAAGCTAGTGTTCTCCTTTGTGCACCCAACTGAGTGGGACCCCAAAAAAATGAAGCAAAAACCACCTTGAGGAAAGGACCTTTCTTACCATGTACAGGATGCTTTGGAAGACAAGGCTCCAGGGAGGAGGATGAACTGGAAAACCAATTTGCCCTGGTCCCTGAAACTGCTTCTGAAGCAGATATTCCAATGGGAGAGCTGCCCAGCTCCTAATATTGCGTCCAGCAAGGAGTCTGACCGACAGACACTGCACATAAATCCACTTTGCTCTGTACATCTTTGGGTCTGTCCTTCCAGCAACCTGCCCAATATTTGGTGCTCAAATAAATTCCAGGGGAAGGAAGAAGCGCGTCTGAAATTATCCCTTCCCTTTCCTTTCCTCCCCAAGCAGATGTACCTGCTCCATGCCCCATATTGCAAACTTTTTGCTTCTTTGAGTGATTTCTGTACTCTGAAACAGCATCATTGAATTTTGCTTAGTTAAGGCAAGACGGCTCATGTCAGAAAATGTTTGCTAGATTGGGTCTCATTTTGTAACATTTCTCCTCAAAGGATCATTCAATGATGCATCTTAGAATCAGATTCCAGAGAGGGAACTAAAAGAAACATCAATAAAAAAAGAAACTGTGAGGAAACTAAATATAGAACAGGCCAATATGAATTAAACAACATCCTAGAAATCTTCACACAATAATTGATTTGCTCATTTGTACTTCTTTCTATTCTTTAATCTTTCAGCAGGGCTTCAATCCTCCCCCCATTGCTTTTTTAATATTCTCTGTTCATCTGTTGTCTACAATATTGTTTCTGATCTCTCTCATCCCATCAATCATCTATAAAAAGAGACTAGTCCACACACTCTGGTCTCCAATCCTAATGACTGTAAAGAACTAATCACCTAAACTGAGTGATGTTCATTGTTGTAAGTGTCTCTTTGATTTATTAAACATCTCTGTATAAATTCCTGCATGTTTTGCAAGTTGTTTCCTAGAACCTGTATGAAGGCACTTTGAAATCCTAAAACTGTCTACTTGTGGGGTTTTTGGTTCACCTAATAAATGCATTCTTGTCATGAAAAATGAGCTTTTACTTAACTGAAAAGACCACTCAATTCCAAATTCAGGTCAGAGCCTCAGCTTGAGTTTTCCCTGAATATACAGCAAGCTTACAAAGGCCACTCATATACACTTTATATTAATTTGAAAATGCTATGTGCATTGCTTTGGGATGTCTGCCTGCTGATGGAGAGCCATAGACACTATGGAAATACTCCTAATGATGGCATTTTCCCTAGCTGTCCCTTTCACATGCTGTTCCAAGCTCTTTGGTTGAGCAAGCAGACTTCCAATCTGATTAAATAAAGTTCAAGAACGGAGTATGTTCACAATCTGTCCTAGCCAAAACAGCACATTCAGCACCATGCCTTCAGTGTGCAGCCATTCCTCACAGTGTCGAGGTGTGATTTGGGTGTCTTTGGCCATACACTCAATGCCCACCAAAGGATCTGGGTGTCACCAAAATTGGGGATTCTCAAAAGCGTGAAAAATCCAGGTTCTGCCTGTCACATCAAGGACTGCCTCCCCATCTGTCCCAGTCTCACTTGAAAGAAAAAGAGATACAAAGGACAGAGTAGAATTCAACACGAGCAAGGTATGTTTGAAGACAGTGTGAGGCTTTTGAAAGAGCCCAACTTGATGTTCTCATGAGCTAATTGCCGAAAGTGGGAACAAGACAAAACATTTTGTGGGCACAGCTTTTGGTAGAACCACACAGGGGACAACACTCCAAATGGAGGACCAGATTCACCAAAAACCCTTTTCTGTGCTTTTCAAGTTTTTTCACCAGCACCTTAGGGTGCAGGACTAGAAAGGAAAGGTATAAATTGTTTGAATGATTCCATTCTGGGAAGGATTCTTTGCCAATGAGAATTTTATTCCCCTTTCTCATGATGGATTTGCACAGACAATAGAGTACCTGCTAAAAATAAATGCATACTCCTTAATGTTCACCCCAGTCTTTACCCAATCCCTGGCTAATGAACCATCTATTGTTACAGGCAGGTGATTTTCATGCATTGATTGCCTTAGTGCCTCATACTAAGTAAAAAGGACATTAATAATCTTATTATTACAGAAACATCATGGCAACTCATAAATATAGATTCAACAGTTAAGATCACAAATCTGTGAAAACCCTTTTTTTCAGCACAGTATGGGCAGAATTATGCTGGCAAGCTAAAGAAGTGGGGGAAAAGTATGTATAATTTATTCTGTAGATTTGCCCACTTTATCTATTTACAAAATGTGCATTCATATCTTACAGCTTTTGTATTCTGTAACCATTGGCGAAACAGTCTCCTACAAACCTCTGGTAAGGGTGCATTAAGCAAGGCTGGTAAATCTTGGTTTGGTGTATCTAGCTTGTATGGATTTTCCTTTTCACTGCCTGATTAGCAGATTGTTGAGTTACTCTTGGAATGGACTTTTGTTTCCTTACATTCTCTTTAGCATTCAAAATTTGCTTTCTGCATGCATCTCAGGATCTCAAGGAAACATCACTGTTATTTGATTACAGTTGTCAGCTAGAGCAGCCACAGAAAGTGATTTGCTTCTCCACAAGTGCCTAGGCTAGGGGTCTTTTCTCTCTTGCTGGTTTTTTTTAAAGAAAAATGTGGCAATGATGTCTGAGGGTGGGGGGGGATATTTTTTCCTCAAATAACTGAAAATGAAATACACAGAAAGTAGATTTAGATTTCAGCTCAAGCAAATATTCATGGAACTGATTAGCGCAGTTTATGATGTCCCCATTATCTGCACTCATATATGTATATATATATAGTTGCTGTAAAAAGATATTTCTATTAATATTAGGTGAGAGACCTCCATCACCCTGTTATAAGAACATAAATAAATAATAGCCATCTGCAACACTGGTGTCAGCATCTTTATTGCCAATGCTGATTTGGGCTACATGATTTCCAAACTCTCAGGAAGCAGAGACTCATTTCTATTCTGAAAAGCTGCTGCTCAGAGGACATCACACAAATGGACAGAGATTAGGAACAACTGACAATTTCTACCTATGTGAACTCACTGCATAACAGAAAGGCTTGCAGGGAGAAACGTTTTTAAAGAGCTTCAGTAGTAAAGCATAGGCAGGATAGAGGCTTTACACTGTGAGAAAAAGAGCACCAACAAGACAGCTGAAAGCTCATGAAGAATTTAACCCCCAAGCAAGTCCAACCAAAACATTTGCTTAGAGTCATATCACACCGCTCTGCAGTTGGATCACGTAAACTAATACCATATCCTTAAAATATTTACTGATGATAGAGACCATCTACAAATTTGGTAGCAGTGGTTTCACTGAGAAACAATCTGTGATTTTTCTCTGCGCACCACCACTGACAATTTAAAATTATTATCTCACAACCATCTCTATCTTAAAAATAATTTTTTTCTCTCCTCTCAAACAAATGCTTCACAAATCTCTGCAGGATAAATATAGTGATGATTTCACCTGGTTTACAATCTATTGAGCTTTAAACATGTAGGCTCATCTAAAAATGGATATTATATATTTTACAGCTCTGTTTTGGGAGAAAATCCTACATCTTGAAGAAAAGAAACAAAGACTTTCCTTTTCTTTTCTGATTTGTGTGTGTGTTGTTTGGGTTTTCTTTTCTTTTCTTTTGTTTTTCCCAGAAAGGTAGTTGTTGCTTGAGAAGCACATAGCAGTAAAGAAGGCTGAAAGTAGTTAGTCTTGGTGGAGGTGAACTGTACGGTTAGAGGGCAGAAAAGGAGGTCAGAGGTATATATGATCAATACAATATTGCACAGGAATTGCCACAGCGGACACCTCATCCCTACTTTGTGTGAGCACTTATAAATACCTGTCAGTATTGCCAATCCCTGGCTCAGCTGAAAAAGGTTCTGTATCTTTGACGCGAGGCAAGAAGATCTCCATCCCCGCAGTTCTACTGAGATTACTCAGCTGTGAACAGATAACTCGATACAAAGAAGAGGAAGAAAAAGCAAGGAAAAAAGTAGAAGCAGACAATTTCATAGAGCCCAAACCAGACAAGACTCTCTCTGATGACCAAGGGAAAGGCTTTGATAAACGGTAGGGCAGCTCCTCAAATCCAGGTCTCTGAAAGTGGGGGTGGAACACTGCAGGAAATAATACGAGAGTCCCTGCTGTGGGAGTCAAGGGAGACAGGGAAAATAGTTCAGGTAATAAAAAAAATGTTAATATTACAAGAGTGGAATGCATCTGAGTATAATTCCAGACTTTTAACTTCAGTTTTCAAATCTTGGAGAAAGAAATAGACAGCCCGCTGCCATCTCACTAGTTTATCACATTGAGTTTAAGGTGTGGAATAAATCAAAACTTTTTTTTTTTTTGGAACATGGTACAAAGAAATGCATTAATAATACATGAAAAAATGTTCATCACGTTGGTGTGCATCAGTGGAAACACTATTTTAAAGAAAATATGAGCAACACTTGAAAAGATTTGACCTAGGTTTCACTTCTGATGTGTCAGGGTGGGGGCAAGGCAAGCATTTTTCTCACCTACTGATGTGCTATATCTGTGACTTCCCACTTGGGTAGAGAAGTTGGGTTCCCAAAGCAGGGATGATTTTTTTTTCTCTCCAAGCAAGCAGGGAAGTTTGAATCCTCTGAGCCATCCCCTCTATGTGCATTCAAGAGGAACAGAGAAAGAAATAAAACAAAACCTCCCAGCTAGCTGGTAGCTGCCATGCCTTTTCTTCCTCTGCATGCTGAATGTTTAAATGTCTAAAGACTCTGATGTTTGCTGAGAACAGCAGTCATATTTGTGCTCAGCTCTGCACACTGTAGTACAGACATGGGACACATGCACATGCCCACATCCTGTGCCTTTCTAAACGCTTGTGATTTCCTTCCCTTTAGCTTCCAGATGCACACTCAGAAAAAAGTAAACTTAAAAGTTGTTCTCATTAAAAGTATACAATTGCTATTTATGGAAGAGCATAGCTGCAATAAATATTTGTTTCTAAGCTAGCTGAATCTATCAGGAATGAGAATGCTGGAAAGATCAAAGGGAAGACAAGATAAACACAGAGATGACATTTAGATTTGGATTGTGGTAGCACCCAACTGCTCTACACAAAAATGAGACCTCCTGCAGTTGATGCTGTAAAGGTAGAAAGTGGGATTTTCTTGTCTTCTGAATCACCAACAGTCTCAACAGGCAAATTGGACCCAAAAGAGATGAAAACAGATGATTTCTGTTAGTGACCAGAGTGAGGAAATGCTTGTTTTGCCAGCATCTCTGCTCTGGGGCTAATTTAGTTTGCAAGAGGTGTAGGTACCCTCTCTCCAGCTGGCAACATGCTGGCAAAGGATATTTGGGTTCTGCCACCTCTATGATGCTCTGTGCGGAAGAGGGAACCCTTTGGAGAGCTTGTGCTTTGGGAATACAAGAACTTTGGTTTCACCAGCTCTTCTGTGAGCTCGCTGTCCTCTCAGGGTTGGTCAAACACAGGCAAACTGGACAATTTCCTGTATTTAGTGGACGCTTGGTGGACAGAGAGAGAAGGGAAAAAGGGCAGTGCACTGACTGTGCAGACCGACATGGCAGTTTGTCATGCCCCAGTCTCCAACTCATGTTGGAGAACACCTCAGCTGTGTCTGGGCAATCAGAGGGGGAAGGCTCTACGTCATGTCCTGCGGGGTGGGGGACCCATAGCTGACGGCTCCTCATAGGGCTCTTTGCATGCATTTCATTCCTCTTCCCACAAACTGCCACTCCATCACCCTCTCCAGCATGGGAGGAGCCCAGGGGTAAGCATGGTTGCTGACAGACTATGTCAAAAAGCCCCAGAACGTGGCCATGGGAAATCTCTGGAGTGACCTGCTGTTGGTCATCACCTCCTTGTTGGAACCTGCAGAGCAATCCTTGGCAAACCCATCATCCTGAGCAAGGAGTGCCTCACATCCAAAAGCTGCCCCACCTTTCCCTGCTGGACCCAGGTGTTCAGGTGGAGGGTACGGGAGAGGGGGAATTCACTGCTCCAGCAGACAGTCATTGCTCTCCTTATATATAGGCCTTCAGCCTGTTGTCACCATCTTCATTTGTAGTTTTGTGAACTACTTTTAACTTATTTAATAGACTCTCACAATATGAAAAAAGACCCTAAGGAAAGAGAATAAAAACTGTTACTTTGCTAAGACCTTGCCTGGCAAGTTTCAGCTCACAAACCCCAGAGAATGCAGGGGAGATTAATGAAAATGCTGAGAATCACCATAATAATTCCAACTACCCGCACCAGTGTCAGCAGGCTCAGCAGGGCCTGTCATTAGAAAGCCCCCTTTTAAATGGGTGTCCCTCCTATTAGTTAAATTATCTAGACTGTGGCGAAGAATATTCCAAGGTGACAGAAATCGGAACAGTACAGACTGCTAAAAATGAAAATCAGATAATTGCTCATAAATTACTTCTGGGGTCTTTCAAGATCTTTCAGTCTTGCTGACTGAAAGGCAAGTCATTTGGAATGCAATAATTAAAATAAAAGCTGCAACATGCAGGAAATGTAGTTGGAAGGAAGATATTAAAAGATATATTGTACCTGAATAAATTATCATCTGGTTTTCAATAGCATCCTGAATTCGTTCTTATTCTCCTTAAAACGTAAGTATGGATGAGAACCTTGGCATGGAGACCAACCCTGGCTCTGGTCCCCAGTCTCTTCCCTGGATCTTCACACATATTCCAGCCAGGGGTAAATAACTATAAACTGTCCTTTTGCACTTTTTTGCCAGTGCCATGTCTGCTTAATGCTCACCGACACCCACCCTTGACACAGAGGACCAGCAGATCTTCAAGGGTGGCACAGCCACCCTCAGATCCCCTCATGACTTCAGCCCCTTCAGAGGAGGAAGACTGCCCCGCTCACATGAATTGAAGGGACAACCCAAAATTTCCTCCCTTGTGATGGGACCCCAAGGCCTTCACCAGGAAATATTTTAAACAGAAGGCCTTTTCTCCTAATTTTGCATATCTGAGGCTAAAATTAATGTCACTTGGTGTTCAGCGGAGACACCTCTATATTAGTTTTTTTCAGTAGTTTTAGATGAAAGCTGCTGAGAGACGGAAGGGGTGCTCTGATGAGCTGAAGGTCAAGACATCATCACCTTTTCAGCTGTATTCTCTCTTCTGTTTCTGATCATCCCACACAGCTACCAACCGTTTGGAGGAGGATAGCCAGGCAACTCCAGAAAATGTCTGTTAAAAATCCATTTGACTCTCATTTACTGCTGACCACGTTTGGTCTAAAAACATTAAGAAACTATTTCACCCTTCTTGGCATTTATTGGACTACATAGAGATGTTTTCTCAGACTTTTCTTTTTATTTTTTTTAAAAGCCAGACTGTGTTTTGTTAGTTACCCAGAGGATTTTATGCATGGGCTACTCTATAAATAAGACTTATTATTCCTCAGTGACAAATATGGTTTTTCTCTGAGAAGTCGCATAATAGCTCAAGTGGGATAAAAAGAACTTTTCTGATGATGTTAAGGTTCACAATTAAACTGGGGACAGTTCCTGCTATAAGAGGGATAGATAACCAATTTTTAAATCACCTTTTAATTTGTACTGAAGTACAAATTGTACTGCAAGTCTTCTGCCCATGACTTACAGCTGGGCAGCGAGAACAGGACGACATCAGACAACAACTAGTGATTCTCTATGGTTCCCCAGAGAAAACTTTGGTTCTCCCAACCAAATTTATAGCTAGGAGGAGGCAGGGCAACCTATAAACCGAGGGCTGGAATTGTTATTCTGATCTTAATAAGGCCAAGGATTATACAAGCATCTGAAATTTCCTGTGCTGTTCAAGATGAGGCAGGAGACAATCCTGCAGGACAACCACTGTGGCATGGACAACACCGTCTGTTCCTGGGAAGGAAAATGTAGGATTTTTGTCTTCAGGGCTGCTTCTCTGCACTTTTTGCCAAAACTAAATTAACCCCACGAACATAGAACAAATGTACATATATTACAGAGCTCCTTTCATGAATAAAGGATGCCAGGTCACCTAACCTCCATCCAAATGAGCAGCGCAGGAAGGGAGAGAGGAGAAATGAAGGTAATTTGACATTACAGCAGGGAGGAGGTGGAGGTTTACATACAGCTGAATCATCCAACAACCCAATCTGTCAGAAAACAGCAAATATCACAAAAATTCACATGATTTTCATCAATCTGTCTGCTGCCCTAGCACTGATGGAATCTCCTCTTGCTGGTTCTCAGAGACCTTGCACAGTGGAGACATCGCAGCCTCCTGGCACAGCCCCTTGCAGCGTCGATCTCACTGCAATGCTGGACCTCAGCACAAAAGAAGTGACAAGAATGATTTTACCAGTTATGATATCATTTCCCCACAAACGATGCTTTTGCCCCAATCCCATCACCTAGAGCTCTATTAAAACCTGATGGTTTAGTACACGTCCAAAATTTCCATTACAGTGAGTCTTTACCATTCCTCCTGATCTTTAGGTTTAGGAAATACTTTGCATAGGATTCAGGGTATGCAGGTAGGAGTGTTCCTGCAGCCTGACCTTTCTATAATCTATAATTCTCAGTGGCCATGGTTTCACCTTTATCTGGAAACATAGGAAAAAAATGTCTTTTGGAACAATGAGAAAAAGGCTGGATAAATAACTGCCTATCAGCTTCTGGAATGTGTAGGAAGAATAAGGATGGTTATCCCTCAGTGAATGCCTGAAATGAGCAGTCAAGAACAAATAAAAAGCTCATACTCCTATATTATGACTACTTCTCAGTGTCACATTGAAATGAAGCTGGTTATCCTGAGCCCTACCTGGGCCCTCCAGTGCTCAACCACAATAGGCACCATGGGGCTGGTGCTCAGAGACACCACTGAGGCGCATGTCTGCAACACTAGCCCACTCTTAGTCATGTTTAGGGGTCAGGGTTCCTGGCTAAATGCATTGAGATGGACTGTGTGTTGTCGTTATGTGAGAAGTACATGTGTGCAGCCCAGAGGAGATCAAATTTATTGGTAGATAGGGGAACTTTGAAGTCTTTCTGTGCAGGAACCCACTAGAGATCAGGCCACAGAGTTGGTATTTTATGATAGGTCTCAGTTTCTGCACTGCCAGTTTCACGTGCTCCTCTTAAATTTCCCTGTTCCTTTACCACACTGTTTCTGTACACTTACTGTTGAAAAATATTTACATGAAAAATGTTCAAAAGGGAGAGAGGTTAGCAAAACTGTCAACTGGGTTAAAGATATTAAGCAATTTTTCCCCATCCTCCATGAAGTAATAGATTTCTAGCTCTGCTTACTCAGGACTTCTAGCAGGCTGCTGTACTCACAGGAGGGTGCTTTCTTAGCTTATTTTATGCATCAGCTTCATATAGAATAATTGTTTGCTTCTGTGAGTAAAGAACATAAATTTTCCGACAGAGATTGCTTATCTCAAGGACAAACTGAATGTAGATCTTCATCTTGGAGAACATCAACTTTTTGTACAATTTAGCAAGCAAATCACAAAATCTTAGAACCATAAATACCACGTTAGAAGGGGATCTTAAGGATCTGGTCCAACCTTATTTGGAAAAAGCACGGCCTAGACAATATGCCCCTGTCCAGCTGAATCTTAAAGTGTCCAGCATTGGGGAATCCAAATGTAAAACCATGTCTACTCTTCAGGATTTTCTTCAAGCCAGAGCAGATACATTCTCAAAAAAGACTGTGAAAATGTGATGACATTGAGTCTGAACTCAAATCTTAGTACTTGAACATGTATTAGTCTGGGTCTGAGAGCTCCATTCTCTTGCATTTTTTGCGTAGTTGATCCTTATGTCCTTCTCTCTCTCCTTGGAGACAACTTTATTTTCCTCCACCAATAGCAGGAACTCTGACTTTTCAGATAAGCATCCAGCCATGTAAACCTCTGTGTCTAAGACAGAGAGACAATAAAACTGAGTCTGTTTTGACCACCCTCCCACAAGGTACTCCTATGTTTTTCCATTTACACTGCTTCTGCCCAACTGATCAGGGCTCATCCCTGCACCTGAATGAAATGGACCATATTTTTTGCGAAGAAACAGAGAAGACAGAAGAAAGGGTGTCTTGCTGCTCTGGCTGAAAGAGAAGGACAGAAGGAATAGAAGGAAGAGGGAGGGAAGTTGCCAAATGCAGCTGCAGCATGTGACATTGGGACAGACAGGATGGAGGGGACAAGTACTCATGGGATGAAGCAAATTATGCAGTTTGTTTATTCTGCAGTGATGAAACAGAAAGGTCAGTTTCTATACACCCTGGCTTATAGGCTGGCATATATGGTTCATATATATGTATTTTAAGTCTTCTATATCTCTACAGCTCAGGCTGCCACTCGCCTCTAGTCTTCTAACAAGCAGGCTTTTGAACAGCATTCACGCTCACTTTTTAAGTTTTGAAAGAAGCGTCTCTTGTTGTAGAGGCTGCTGCTAATGAGAAACGAGGCAAAGTGAGGAGACAGCACTACTCCAGGTCGTCTCTGTGTTGAGCCATCCTGTGCTGTGTGAGCAGATGATGTATTCCACCACTCTGGCTGCACTGTGTGGGTCAGAGTTTGTGTTAGCACACAAGTAACCATTAACCTGGCCTTTGCAGCTGGCTCCCAAAAACATTTCTGAGCATTCACCTATTGTTCTGTATATAACAGTTGCATTCAGGGAAATGTCAGTGAGCAAAAAGATATGACAAGAGTCATAGAAAAGCAAAGTCATAGAAACACAGAATTCACCTCAATCTGGGCAAATAGAGAAACTCTCTCACTGGCTTGATATGTGCACTTCAGCTCACAGTCACAGGAACAAGCTGTGGCCACAAAGTCCCTCTGTTTTTCCCACCACTGGGCATGCACCCAACATCTGGGTGGCATGAACTACAAGTTTGTCTGGTTTGCCGTGGGAAGACCTACTGAAATGGGTGCTCAGCATCTTTTAGCCCTTGGTGCTTTGGGATTTTATTCACAAAGCAGAGGAGTAACTCCTCTCTCCAGCCACATCCACTTCAGACTCAACACTAGAGGTGTTTGAAATATTGAATTCTGATAAGATCTCCTAGTACGTACCTGGAAGGGTATCTCCTCCTGTTTTATAATTCAGAAAATACAGAACTGAGAACTGTGTGTGCACAACATTATATTAATAATGCAGCAGAGCTGTCTGACCAGACTGGTTGGATGGTCCCATTAGAAGTTTTGCTTGCTCCTGTGGACCTATTTGCTCCCCTCCACCCTTTTCAAAGACCAAATATATTTTGTTCTAACATGGTTGGAGAAGTTGGGAAAATAGGCAGAAGTAGCCACTACCTGCAAGTCACTGCTGCCATCAGGACATCACCTAAGAATATCTCCAAACCTGTCTCAGTTCCACTGACACATTATAATTCCCAACCAGTAAGAACCAACAGAGACATAGAGAGTCCCAGTACCTTTCCTCTTCCTTTTTGCAAAAACACCTTTACAAGACACCTCCCCACATTAGGAGCATCAATTCAGTATCAGCAGAACACAAAACCAGTGATTGAACAGCATCTTACTAGGAAATTACCACACTTTCGGAGGACACCAGTAACAGAGGAAAACCTCTACCCAGACCTGGTATGGTTTTCATTTGTTGTGTACCCCAAAATGAAAAGTGATCTACATAGTCTCACAGAGACCTGAAAAAACAGAAGGAAAGACGACTCTTGCTCAGTTAAACTTTTCTAAAAACCTACAATGCTCGCTGCTTGCTGTCTCTTTCTCAGTACAAGGCTTCAGGGGTTGGGCAATGCACCGCTCGGTGAAATGGTTATATTAAACATTGAGCAAAAGCCCTTCTCATTTACAGCTCTCCTACCTTCAGCAACATTACAACAGGGATCAGTTCCATCTGCACTACAGAGCTGTGCAATTTATACACCCTCTTCTGTCTTAAAATTCCCAAGCTGCACTGTACAAGCAAGGAAGCAATAAAAGACATGGTGCACAGACAAGGCTTACAGCCTGCACTCAAGCTCTGATGCTGTAAAAAATGCCTAGCTGAAACAAAGATCTAAGTTTCACATTTATTTAACTTTCAAACATCATATCCTAGGTTTTACAGTGATGGGCACTACAGAAAACACAATGAGAAATAGATGGGTAATTATGGTGGTGGTTTTGACTTTTACCATCATCTAAAACGGTAGTAAAGTCAGAAGACACAGGTTTATGCTTCTTGAGATATGTGTTTAAATCTAGTTTGTGTCATAAGTGATCTGAATGTAACGGTCACAGCTTGACTCCTAACCAGTCTTAGATAAGTGACTTCGATTTAGAATTAGGCGCGATTTTCTGTATCAGAGCACGTGTACTGCAGTTTGGTACAAATCAGTGTGACTGGCAGCACGCTTGGGACTAGGAGGGAACAAGAAACCTAATTTTGGAAAGAAAGTTGTAGACAGTGAGGAGTGTGGAATGTTCCCTGGGCAGCTGCCCGCAGCCTGCCTGCTCCTGAGCCTGCAGCCTCTGCACCAGCTCCGAGCGCTGCACTTTGTGAGAGGCACTGCTCGGTTTAGGAGGAGAAGAAGGGGCAGACAGAAGCAGCTGGTGGGAAAAAAAAAAATTGTTATAAGAACAAAACAGACATGAAAGGTGTTTTAAATGGCACGTATGTATAGATCACAGGGGAACTTTGAAATGCACGATTAAGTATTGAAGTAGCCATCATACAGTCCATAACCCCTGACTGTTACAGAAACCCCACGCAGGCAGGTACCGCTCGGGCTGCAGCATCCTTTGATGCCCAGGTACATGACAAGAGCGTGAGTCACCGCACGGCGAGAGACCGGACAGAGCAGACCCAGTCCCGAAACGGGGTCAGCGCCGAGCAGCCTCACCGACAGCGATGATGGTCTGTGCTTCTTCCCGGGAAGGCTTGTGCCCTCCGGCGTGGGTGGCCCTGGTTCCACAGGAGTGTGACCCGGGGCACACGGACCTGCGTGGGGTGACGGCTCACCCCCATCAGCCACGGGGACGCTCCAAGGCGGCAGTGCCCGCGCAGGGTTCCTCAGGGTGCTGACGAGGCCGAACGCACGGGAGGGCGATGCCGGGAGGGAGGGGGTTCCCAGCCGGGGATGCTGCGTGGGGCATCCCTGGGTGGCGGTGTCCCCGCGTGGGGCCGCCTGTCCCCCGCGTTCCCGCGGCGTGCGAGCCACGAGAGGGCACTGAAACACAACCGAAGGCATGAACCGCGCTCGGCTCCTGCGCCAAACGGGGGGTCTCCGGCGGTGCCACCGCCTTCCCTCTCATTATACCTTTAGATAAAATTCCAGAACAAAGGATCAACACAAGGATATGTTCATTGCGGCACGTTTCAGCTGTCCCTTACCAGGTCCGAAACAAAACCGGTGTTGGTAAATACCTGACAACGAAACGCTTCGGGCGTCGGGAGCTCGTAGGATGAAATAGGACTTTCTGTTGCAGTTGTTTGTCAGGCTGAAATGATAAATGTATCGAAATTCATCTTTAATTAAACTGTTTGGTGTGCTCTGGGAATCTGCACTGGCATGTATGTGGTGCCCATCATCGCTGTATCGGTGGGCTTTATCTGCACAATCAGTTAAGCTTAGTATATTTTAATTGAAATTCTTTCAGTCTTTCAGCTGTTACTTCCTCCTTCAGATTATCATTCATATTATAGCTGCATTTCATGCTTATCCTATCCTGAGTGATTACACGAATTATTCTGCCATTATTTTTAATTCTTCCCTAATTCCCCCTCACTTTCACAATCCCTTTTTATTATAAACTCGTGCTGTTATGAGGGAATTTGGTGCAAATCAGTTCACACTTTTTTTTTTAACTATAAACCAGATGTAAGAAACTTCAACATTAAAAAAATGCAGAGCTGAATGACTATCATTTTTGATAGCTGAAAATATGCCACTAAGATAGTATGAAACATTTTAAAATGTAATGAGATTACGTAAGGTGTAAATACTAAAATAATTTTAATGAAATATACCCTTACAGGTTTCCAGGAGACAACTTCATCTAAAAAGGAATTAAAAGAGAGCCTGTTACTGTCTTTTTCTACACAACGTATTTTATTTTACTTCATGCAAATTAAGTTTCTTTTAATATTTTTTAAGCAATCTTAGCTCATCTTATATTAAAAAAAAAAGAAAAAGAACTAGGAGATTCACAGGTTTCTTGTATGAAATAAAAAAGTTAAAATTGAAATTATTTGAATAAGAGAGATTTTGAATCACATTTGTCCAATAAATCCAAATATTAACTTTGTTAAAAATAATTTCTGCAGATAATTGTATCAATTAATACTCTCTTAGGATTGCGTTTTTTACTGAAATGCCTGGAAATGTATTTTTTAATCTCTATTTGATATTCATTGTCTCTCATCTCACCGGTATGGCACTATTTACAGTTTAAGTATAAATTTTAGTGCTGAAAGCCCTGATCCCAAACAGCCTGCATTCCTAACCTCTGTTAGAAATAAAAGAGACAGGATACACAAGGAAGCTCAGAGGAAGGAATAGCATCAGAGTTTGTTTTTACTTCAGTAAGAAGCACCACATAACTGAGAAGAATCAGTGTGAATATGGTTTTACAGGGCAACAGTCCACATCCAATGCTGACAAGGGACAGGACTTAACCTGAAAGCTTGTTTCCATATCTCACGACCTCGAGTCTAAATAACGTCCACCACATTCAGCCTGAACGAGGCATTTATTTCAATTTCTGAGTGCTAAATTCTTTTCGGTCGTAACAGCATCATTCTGGCACTCAGCGTGGACCTGCACCTTCCATTAGCAGCTGTGAGGGCACTGGGATCGCAGCAGTACTGAATAACCCGTGGTCACCCACTCAGCAGGATTACAGGGAACTTTGCCATTCGTTTGTGAAACCTTTAGACCTCAGGAGTTCTGATACATCTACGTCCAGATCACTTATGCGAGTGTGCCTGTGCCGGTATGGTAGGGGGGGGAAAAAAACAACCTTTCTCTAAGAATATGTATTGCCTGATCATGGTTTTCTAAGGAAAAAACAGGTTTTGTCCTGTCTTGTGCTGTATCTCAGAAAGCTTGTACCAAGGTAAAAGCACATCAGGGACATGTCTTTGTGGCTTCTATGTAGGCACTCGAAAATTTTTTCTTGTGCTTCCAAACAACAGATTTGCATCCACAGTGTGTCTGAAAATACAGAGTAGGTACATAAACAGATAGGGAAAACACTTGCATATATCAGAGCAATTCTATATATCATAGCAATTCTATACAATTCTATTCCCCCACTCTTTACGTATGCATGCATGGAAATTCTGCATACTGCAGAGGGGGAACAACACACTGAAAACGCATCCCAGTTTAGTCTGGTACATTCCTGGTTACATTGATTAAGGAGAGTACGAGATTTGTCTGGCTCCTGGGCAGATAACTGGTCTGTAGCAGACTCAGTATTTTCCAGCTTTGAATCTCACATGGCCCATAAAATCTTTGCAAATATTTCCTAGGGTTAACTGCAGTATCTCACGATACAGGTAGGGCTAATCCCCTGACTGATTTCCTCTCACCAAACTACCCAGTGAAGCAAACCTGACATCAACACCCCCATCTACACACACTTCTCTCTTGCACCACTGGGAAACACACTGAGCAATATTCTGCCCGCTGGGAGCAAACACCAGCCCAGCAGTGCTCCAGACACACTCTCCTTTGGGGAGGGGGGCAGAAAAATCTCTTTTCAAATTCACAAGGAAGATTCAACTTCCTCCCCCATGTTCGTTCTTTTTTTTTTTTTCCCCCACTCTTTTAAATGTCAGACTCCTACACAGTTTCTTTGAAAGTTCGAACAGTTAGATCAGTCTGGAAGCAAAACAAACCGCAGCACATTTCACCTTTTGCAGAACTTTCCAAGGATGCATTTCAGAGCAGTGACGATTCAGCATTTAGCTCTCTGGGGTTGGGGTGTAGACCTAAAAATTCAAAGCAATTTTTTGTACATCTGTGTTGAATCAGGGCTTATTTCTGATTAAGGTGGCTGAATTTTTAATATTAAATTCTTTTCTAAATTGATCACTGTTGTATTCAGGGACATCACATGGAAATGGATAGTTCTGCTCTAACATTGTTCACTCTGCTTAGGATCCAAGTTAACAGAGTTGGAAGGTTTCTGATTTTTCCTTCAGCTGTGTTTTGCCTGAGGTATAGCCTGTGACAACAGAGCCTAGACTCTTTGACCTACTTGTGGCATTTTCTTTCACTGCACGTGAAAGAATGAGCATTACTGGGAGATGCTCAGGCTGCTGCTCTTTCCCTTGTCCTGATGCTTGATGGGAAGCTCATCTCCTCTACCTCTCCCCGCTCACGGGAGGCTGGGTGCTGGACCATATCAGGCTGATGGTACATGAGGCACAGCTGAGACAGGGCTTCCTAGGCAGTGAAGTGCTATGAGAGACACTGGTCTGGTTCTGAACCTTGAGTTTTGAAGGGGAGTTTCTTCTGCTCTATCTTGCCCTGAGAACTGGGCCAGAACAGCTATCTCACTGCATAAGTACTGGGAAGAGTGAAGGATGCAATGAGTTGTGGGGCGTCAATAAACAGCCAAACCCACTCAAACACAGGGCATAAATAAGAGGGGACAGAGGAGGGAAACTGGTTTGAGTCTTTAGTGCACCTGGTAACGAGGAGTTTGTGTTTCCCTGTCCTGTGTTCCCAAGAGCAGCCTCAAGCTAGTGGTCTGCCAAAATCAACTCAGGTGAGCACCAGTTTGGTGTGTGTGTCATCACCCTGGCAGCATCAGCCAGGAGGGTCCCTGACATTTTCGGGGTGCCCGAGTGGACACTGCTGTGCTAAAGAAAGATAACTAATGAGCAGTGATGGATCTGAAGGGCCCAGATAACGATGCACGGCGGATGCAGACGATGGTGCTGGCTTGCACATCACACACACAGGCTGTGGGAAGTGCACAGCATGATGCTCCAAGCACAGTTTTCTAACTGCTAAATGTGCGTTAGCATGTTTATACCATATCCAGGAACCAGTAGGATGCTGTCCAGGCAGCAGGCAGGGCAACAGGCTCATACAGTCCACACTAGGAAAAGAGAGAGGGCAGTAAGAGTGTGTGACCAGGGGAGTGCATAGGGCAGAAATAGGTCCTGCCTCCAAGACAAGTGACAGCACTCAATTTATGAGGAAGTGAAGAGGGCTCAACAGTGGTTTGGATTCCTCAGGACCTGTCACTGAACAAAGTGGCTCCCATTCCCCTGGACCAGGGCTGCCACAACAGCTGGCTGCCAAAGCCAGGATGTGGGGATAGGAACACCTCTGCCCTTCTATGTGACCTTCACAGACAGGTTGTTTGTGTCTAGAGTTTATGGCACATTTTTCAGATGCTCTGTGCCAAGGGGAATTGTGCTCATACCAAGTTTCAACAGCTCAGCTTATGTTTAGGGAGCTGAGGGCATAGGTGGGGGCTGGCAGCAGGCAGGCAGCATGCTGGAGAGCAAAGCTGCCTTCTGGCAGAACCACTTGGATGACCCAGTATGGTGGGAGGTGGTAGATGTGTGACAGGGATGTTAATTGCATCTGCACAGCACTGGTGACCACGATAAACCCCAAGTCATCGCTGGCAGCACTGCTTGCCTGGAGATGGCAGCTGAGTCCACCTCTACAGTATATTCAGGCTGTTTCATGTCTGCTGTTTGTATGTGCTGAGATAATGAAGAATTGTGATATTTTGTTTTTTAAAGGAATGCATCATAAACCTTAACAACCTAGAAAATACTGTGATTTATCTATTTGGGGTCACTGGATTTGCCCATCCCATGTCAAACTTTGTTATTCTCTGTCATCATCCATCACTCAAGAGGAATGGCCAAGGACACCCTCTTCTCAGCCCCCAAGCCTGTGCAGGGGCAGTGTAACATTTTGCCTTAACTCTTAGCTCTCCAGTTAGAATCCCCTCAGCTCTGAATTACAGATGACAGAAGCATTGAAAAGAAGGTTCCTTCCATAACAACTGTGACTTCAGAATAAGTGGTCTCTTCTTCTCAATATTAGCAACACAGAAACACTCTCGTTACCAAGCTCAACTCTGTGTACAGTCTGTATAACCTTTTAAACAGCTTTTGCTGTAAAACACAAGTCTGTGTTTGCTGTAACAGAAGCGTTTCATTCCTCACAGTAGAATAAAAGAGTTTGCTGAAAGAAAAAGGGCATTGCAAGTCCCTGCTTTGTGCTCTGAATTCTTTTCCAGCATCTTCCTTTTAATACATCGCAAAAGGGGGGAGAGAAGAAAAAAACACATTAAAAAAAAAGAGTGTTTTAGAGTGTTTTCCCAAGAAATATCACACACTGGATTGAAACACCTTATCTACAAGGAGGTCCTGGTGGCAAGTGTAGAAGCAACACGGGAAAAAAATCAATACAGCCTGCAGAGATTAAAAACATACTGAAAAAACATAAGGAAAATGTAACAATTAATGCCAGTTGTACATATAATACGTGAAAACAAAGCAGAAAGGCATTAGCCTCTACACGCAGATCTATTGGATAGGTAATGCTTTTATCTCAACTTGAAAATGGAAGCTTTATTAGACTGCTTCCCATCA
Source organism: Cephalopterus ornatus (assembly GCA_013396775.1). Taxonomy (NCBI): domain Eukaryota; kingdom Metazoa; phylum Chordata; class Aves; order Passeriformes; family Cotingidae; genus Cephalopterus; species Cephalopterus ornatus. Next base: position 232,202 of record VZRE01002354.1, read on the forward strand.
GGAGGCATCATACCAAGAACAGTACAAGGCTCTAACTACCTGAAAGCCTCTTCTCCCCACACCTTCCATCCCAATCACTTTGCATACGGGTGAAATTCAAATGGCTCAACCTCAGACTGAGGTGGTGTCAAACCAGGGTTCAGATTTACCAGCCTGTGTGAAAGCACACACTCCCACTCGAGTGGAAGACATGAAGTAGCCGACCAAGATGCCTTGTGATAGGTGGGAGTATTTGGTCTGTGATTTAAAAAGCCCCTCCATGAAGTCGCAGCTAGAGATTGTCTTATCATTACATTGTGTTATGCTGTATCACCTATTAATATATGCCTGACTTGAATAAAATGTCTTACACAGATTTTAGCTGTGGAGGGTTTTGTAATGAAGATGCTCACAGACAAAAACTAGGCAGATATTTCAGGTGTGGCTCAGTTGAATGATTTCTCAAATTCCCTCCAGCAGACCAAATGCTACCATTTTACCCAGTATCTTGAGTTCAAACCTTGAGAAAAAGCATCATATCAAACAACTCTTTTCTACCCCACTGCCTAATGTTAAAATACATTATGGAGTCTAAGTAGAATATTTTCATCCTTATTTTTTTGGACCAGAACCAATAAAGAGGAATATCCCCTTCTCAGAGACGTTTACCATCAACACAAATTTCAACAAAACTACACAAGACTCACAGCAGGGCTATAGATCAGGATAAGCATCGGATAGTTTGGGAATACTGGAAAAATACCACTTTAACCTTCCTTCTACTACCTTCACATAAAATCAAATCTAGGTTTAGAACCTTTACTTTTAAACCCCAGAAACCTGACTTATGTTTTACTCATCCCCTTTCTGACGCCAGTGAGTAGAGAGGCAGGTACAGGGTCACACAACTGCTGGTGGGTTGGACACGGTGCTACTTCAAGGCAGTAAAAGAGCTAAGATGACTAAACCACCTGAGAGTCCTCCCAGCGGAGGAACTTTAAGGACTATGAGAGCATAAAACAACCAGGCCTCTAACTCACGTTTTTTGCAATTTACATCCAAATACCCCCTCCATACTCTCAGCATTGCACAGAGGTCAGCAACATAGCAGCATCTTTAATGGGAGTCTGGGCTAGACAGACACAAACAGGAACAAGCAAAGGGAAAGATTTCATGGAGTTAGGAGTTCTGTTTCACATAGATTTCACAAACGGCTCTCAGAGCTAAGCTTGCTTTTTGTGGCAGGGGCACCTCATGCTTTGGCGAGGCTCCCATTTTAGCATCATATAAATCCAAATGGATAAAGAACATACTTGGGCACTGGTGTTCCACTACAGACAGGCTGCTTGCCAGCACGGATAAACAAAAGTACTTTTCATTTATTAGTTACTAGTTTTCATTCAAACTCCCAGTGTGCTGATTCTTTTACTTTGGACCACATCCCATGCTCCCACTGAAGCCAGTTTTAAGATTCTTCTGACCACATTGAGAGCAGATTAATTTGAAAAGCATTTAAGAGGCGTAGCTCTGCCCTTCTTACACAAGAAGGTGTAAAGCAAATTCAATAGGTAATTCCCGAGGATGACTTTGCACAAGCCAAATTTGCAAGATTTTAATGAGCCTTGGATAAGACAGCTAGCTTTTTTTCCAGTAACACTGTCCACTCTCAGCAATAAGTAATAAACATTCACAACACTCCACGAGGCAAAAAGTCATAGCTGCGCCTACTTTAAGATACATAAGCTGCAGCAAAGCTATTAAGGCTTCGTAGTGAGCCAATGCTGGAACCAGCACTCGGAGTGCAGGCAGTCCTGGCTCTTAATGCACATATGAACCTGTTAGTGCTAAGGTTCAACTTTGTCCTGTCAGTTGTCTTGAGTGTTTACTAAATCCAGATGGCCTGAGGAAATAAATGAGATTAAAAAGAGTCTGTTTCATTCTAACACTTCCCAAAGCCCTCTGCAAAAGTATTGAGTTGCTACAGATAGTGCATGTATGTGCAGGCAATGGTGTAACTATTACAGACATGCTGAGGACTTCATTTAACTTGTCCTCAGCAAAGCTTAACAGCCTTTAACACTTCCATGTTAGAAAAGGAACATGCCATTCTGCCTTCTCTGTTCATTTTGACAAATGTTGCCCAGTCTCTTGTTTTCAGCTGTACAGCAGCTGCAAAACATTTTCTCTGACATCTCCAAGAGTCCTTGGTGGCATTTTCCAAAATGGGAAGGATGAGGAGGATCCTAACCTCTTTGGAGGGTACAGGAAGGACACACAGACTCTGTAGTGATGGAGAGGTGGTGAGTGGAAGCACTTGAGCTCAGAGACTCTCCACCCACACCAAAGGCAGAAAAACATGGGTTTGGTTAGTCTAGCATTAAACAAAAAGGCAGAGAGGGCAAAATCTTCCACATGTGAATGGCTGTTAAGAAAGACGAATGAGTAACAATCCTCTGTGTACTGCAGAGAGGTAAACATATCTTGAGTCTGGGCCACCAGCCCCCTAGAGCAGCAGGAAGCTATAGGATACTCTTAATGGAGCTGTTAAGGAAGGGATCAGAAAGAATCTAGGAGTTGCTCAATCCCATCTCAGTGAGGGAGAAGGACTAAAGAGGCTTCTGAGACTGCCCAGAGCCTGTGCAGGGATGAAATAAGCCCAGATGCTCTTTACATGGGGTGCAGAAGGAGAGATGGGAGCCTTTGCAGTTTGTAAAGCAACACCCAGCCATGCTCTACACTGGCCTGCAGGAGAATGACATTCAGGTATGTGTCCTTCAGCAGGGAGCAGTACTACACAGGACTGACTGCTGCTATGCTCAAGGGCACAGCTGAATGGGATGCATAAACACCAGGAAGGCACGCAGGGCACTGGAAGAGTGAGAAAGATGATGCAGTCAACTTGTTCATCTCCTGCATGTGGTGTTTGTGGGCACGGGTTGGACAAGGAGGTTATCTTTGCAGCAAAGATTGGCAGGATCTTGATTTTTTACTTTTAATAGCTAGTCTTTACTAGCAAGTCCTTCTCAGATCTCCTTACCTATGACTCTCTTCCTTCTTCATTTTAAACTGATGAAACGTTTCTCTTTTTGTAAGAAAAAGGTATCAGGTGGAGAGCTTCATATAGGATGAGAGGAGGGAAACAGGCTCGGGGTAAGGGGTTGCGGCTCGGGAAAACCCAGATCGCTGCTTCTAGAGACTTGGACAGGTCTCCTGCTTGCTCCCCACTTCAACTCACTGCTTGTAAGTCAAAGATAACAGAGTTCTTTTCTTTCAGCCATTTGTCTGGGAAGATTTGGGGTTAGTGCACATCCAGCAAGAGGTGGCCTAGGCCTCAGCAGAGATGCCGGCGCTTTACCATTGTACAAACAATAGCACCTCTGAGAAGCAAGCCCTTGCTTTGTATATTTACTTCGTTTCTTGTTCAAGCTTTGTTAGGGAACCAAGGCACTTAGGCTGGTTACTAAAATAAAGAAGTGCTATAAAAAGAGATCAGCTCTTGCAAGGAAATTCAAGCTGCAGAAACACGAACAGAGATCCATTGAAAGGCAGTGTTAAATAAATATAAATTAATTTTGCATAGTTCCATAGTCCTTCGGTCAATAAACGCCCATTTTCATTATTATTCAATAACATTTAGCTAATATATTTGGATTTGCAAGGCAAACATTTTCAAACATTTTTCTAAATTAGCACAAATCTTCCGCTTCGTCTTTTTCTTCATCTACTGTCAGCGGAGCAAATAATCAGAGAACAAATAGTTCTCCGCTTATAAATTCCTCTTGCCAAAGACTCGACCTCTAGAGACTTGACTTCACATTTGCTTTTCTGTAGAATTTAACAAAATTAGTCAAGCGCGATTTGTTGTGTGTTTGTCTCTTTTCAAATGATGACAAAGCTCAGAAATGTCTAGCTCCGGTGATTAAAGGAAGAACAGAAATTTTACTAATAATGCTTAAGAAGAAGGATATTGGAATGCCAGAAATACTTATTAACATCCTCCACCTATAGGCAAAAGCTTATAAAATTTTATCTTCTGTCAAGACTGAGGTCATTCCCACTTAACTGCCACAAAGTCAAAAAAGGGGAAACAAATCCTAGCCTCAGATAGCCCTGCATCTTTCTGGCTGGGCTTTGGGCAGGATAGGCCAGATATTAAATTTCATAACAGAATAATGTGCAAAGCACCGGCATGATGTGGCCCTATCCTGAGGCACAGACAACCAGAGATGATTATTATCAAAAGTGCGTCCTTTCCCCTTTCTCATTAGAGCCAGAGGAACGTACTCTGGCTGAACCATTTGCTGCATTGGGTGCAAGAAGGAGGCATCTGTATTTCAACAGGGCACTTATCCCGGTTGACAGCTTGTTGTAATGCTGTGCACTGCAGTTGCCGCAGCCCTACAGTGTGACTCTGCTTACTGCAAGTGCACTCTCTTGTCATTTAGAGGCCTCTAAATCATGTGAATCCCCTCATATGGGTTCAAACATGTCAGAAAGGGAGGAGAAGCAGAGGCCATGGCCAGCTTCTTGAACGTTGTTGTATCTTCAGTTTTATGAAACAGCCTTTCTGGTCTTGAGTGATAATAAATGGAGGATTTGGAGATCAAAGGTAATTTGATTTCTGAAAGAAAGCTATCTGTGATAAACATGCTACCTGGGTTCATTTCAAGTCAGCAACATCAGGGAAATTATATGGTTACTGCAAAAATAAATTTTACAAAAGTCAAAAACTGGCAGTCCTGCTGTGTTCACTTTGGAGGGGCTGTACAAGCCATTACACACTGGCCTAAGTCACCAGAGCAATAGGGAGAACATCTGGGAAGAGTCCTGACTATCAACATTCAGCAAGAAGTAGTGGACACACACCAAGTGAGAAAGAGTTATTTGGTTCAATGGAATAGAAAAGACCTATGTACAGAAAATTCATACCTGTTACAGATCTAGCCTTCTATATTCTGTGTTCACAGTCTTATCAAGAACTGTATATAATAATAAGTATTACTCCCCAACCCCACTACACTGACATTTGCAACCACTGCAGCTCTAATGTGCCACATCTAAATCAAACAGGATTCATCCACTATTTTGGCATTTCCAAGAGAGAAGATTACCCTGGAAACATAGCTGGCCTCTCTTTTTGTCAGTCTTTGACCTTGTACTAAAAGGAGCTTCTCCTGAAGCTTGACGACACCCCAGATGAGCAAATCCTCTTGAATTTCACTTGAACCAGAGTCAGTATGATGGACAACACCACTGTTCACTGTCAGAATAGAGCCCATGAGATCACATTCCAGTTTTCTCTATGAAACTGTGAAGTGCTTCATTCAAACCAGGATTTACACTTTCGTTGGGTGAAGACAGTGTGTGAAAAGACTGTCCAAGCCAATAGCTTCAGTCAGATGCTCTCTGCATAATTGGAGCAGAACAGCTAATAAAATCTCTGGAAGCACATCCTAGGACCAATCACTTAGTGCCAGCTGCCTCACTATGTGCTTTTCTCTCTTCATCTCCATTTCTTCCATCTTCCCACCTACTCATCTCTTCTTATACTCTTACGTTCCACTTTTCCTCCTATCCTTTGCTTTTGAGTTACTTTTCCATCACCGCCTTTCAACATTCAGCTTATTCTCCTCTGGCTCCACTCAGGGAAAAATTAAAGTTCACGAACAGCATGCCTACAGGCTCCTTCAAATATGGCTTATCTCAAGTGGTCCATTCACCCCTGGGCCATTAAGTAATACCTTCAGAAACACAGCAAGTTCATTTTCTGAAAGATATATGAGGTAGAGAAGAGTGATACTGCCTGCTTAGTGCATGTGTGCATTTATGGGCAGTAAACTCAACAGGGAAGGCTCGCAAGGCAAGGTGAGCATGGCCATCTGCTTTCTTTTTGCACTTTTCCCCTTCCTATGCTGGACTAAATGGAAGTCGTTGGACTGCACAGCTTTCTGACAATGGTATCTACAGATGTCCATTTAACCATTTCTTTGTTTCATCAACTCTCTTTATAGAAGAGTCCTCATTTTACCAAAATTTTCTAAAGAAGCAACATTACCCCTTTTCAAAACACATGGGGAAAAGAGATTTCGTGGTTTTTTCACTAGGCAGCATTGAGCTGCTGAAGGGGCAAAAAGTTGGGGTCAGCATTAACCAGGTGATAACAAGCAAGCTGGCAAAAAAAAAAATGTCTTTTTACACTCTAACAAGACAAGCATCTTGTCTGAGCAGAATCGTGCATTTAAGAGACAAACTATGGGAGCACCTGCTCTTGCACTATTCAGAGGTAATTATTGTAATCAGTTCATTAAAGCCACCAGTAAATCAAAAGCTTTTTATTTCTGAAAGACAGAGCAAAAGAGTCACTTGCACAGTGAAATGACTCTCCCTGACAGTAATCCAGGAGTTAAGAAAGGTTAGTTGTTCCATTTCACAGTGGCAGCACAGCCCTCTCCATATATCCAAAGGCTTGAAGCAATGCAGCTCCCAGGTATGGCAGTTTGTGTTATTCCCACAACCAGCAGTGTCCCTGCATGCAGGGCCACCTGGGAATGCTGCTGGAAGGTGATAAACAAGTATGAGAGCTCAGTGATGGCTTCGCTGATCCACTATGATACTGGAAAAACTTATGTAAAATAAGGAAAAGTGACAGGAACGTCATAGTCATCCAACAGTCAAGTCCCTCAGTGCAGCTGAGCTTTTTCAAACACACGTGGATGTCCCTGAGACATGGCTTGCGGGCCCTACTTAGTCTCTCCTGATGAAAGTCTGGAATTCAGCAGCTGCCATGGTCTAAAACAAAGTTGCCTTTTGCTGGGTTAAGCCCTAAATAGTTGAGTCTCCAAGCAAATACATCACACTCCTGTGCAAGTCCCTTCTGGCCTTCCCAGGTCTTCTGATGTTCCTGAAGGCAGCAGGAAATCATCATGTGCTTGAATGGATGGAAATAAACAACAACTCTCAGCAAAAATGCACACCATAACACGTATAAAATATTCAAAACCATTTCAATAGCCTTCTGCAGCTGGAAGCCTAATTCACGTTAGTAGTTTCAAGAACTTCACCTCATGTTTCGGGTAAATTCAGAAGATATTGGATCTAGTTGTAATCAAAACCAAAACTTTGAAACTGGGCCTATTTCCACTAACCTCAGCAGGACTTGGATCAAGCTGGCATTTATGTTTGAAATAACATATTTGAGAACTGTGAGTCTATTCTAAATATTACTTCAGTCATGTTTATATGGAATTACTGGGCTCCTGTTACTTCACTGAGCATCTGTATGTGACCTAAATAGCTACTCCCTTGTGATGTGAGCTGTCCAACTCCTCATGGTGGCTAGAGGTAACCCCTTAACCTAAGGGACAGCTGCAGATGACACAGAAAAGACTGAACTATTTTAAATGTTTTTTCTTCAGGGATGAAAATTATTTGTCCTCATTCTTCTAAATAGAGGCTTTTAGTTTTTGGTAGGGTTTTTTGTTTGTTTTGGTTTTTTTTAACCGCACAATTGACCTTCTTCATTCTTACGAGAAAAAAAAAAACTTAAAAACAAAACTAAGACAAAGTAACCTGCTTCAAGCTTCACCAAGTATGAAAACCACCAAAGGTTTAGTCAGCTGCTCACAAGAAGTTAAATTTGCCTGGAAGAAATTGCTAAGCACCTTCCTAAATAAATAAAAATAAACAAAAAGTTTGCCTGCCTTAATCTTCCATGTTATCACTATGTTTGCCCACAAAGCTTCAGTAATTTTAATAATGTGAAAAATAATTTCTTTGTCCTTATGGACAAAAAGCCTTTTTTCAGCTCATTGTACACTGGAAAAATCTTGACTATAAGCTGCTTTGTAATTTAGTTCTGATATATACCTTGGCTAACAGGTGTAATTAAAAACCCATTAAAATCATCCAACAAGCAAATCAGAGCAATCCCAAGAGGAGCTGAGCTGTGAGAGCCTCTATTTATAAAATCATATTTAATGTAGTCTTATCTCTGCACTGAAAAAACCATCTGTTTAACATACTGTAAACAAAAATATTAAGGTTCTCTGTCCTTTTTGTCAGAATGACTTATGACGTGATCTGCAACATATGCAATTAAGGTATAGCAGAAGAACTGCCTAATTTCTATGGAAACAACTACAAAACCCTTGTATGTTTGCTCCCAGTTGATGCTTTCAGCTCAGGAGTGAGAAAACAAGGACTGATAGGAGAAGGAGCTGGAGGGATTTAAGAGAGGCTTGGTCAACAATTTACAGCCTCTTATTTTTATGTCTCAGCCCATACAAAATAGAAGTGGCAATATTTTTTTCTTTGCTATGAGTTTGTCTTCAGACTGCAGGGAAAAATACATGTTGCCTCAAGTGTTAATGAGCTCAAATTAAAAGAAAAAAACCCAAAACACAAAACAAACATAAACAAACGACTACCAGCACCATAAGAGAGTAATAAGCATATTTGCATAATCCACTCTCTCCCATGCATTTATAGATAATCACATCTTATATCCAGAAGATGAGTTGCAGTGTGCACTACCACGAGGATAAAAATGGGAATATAAGCACTTTATGATTTAAGAAGTTCAACTAAAATAGCACAATGAGATCAACAGAAACTGGCCATCAACCCTTGTCAGTGTCATTCTAGGAAAGTCAAGCATGAAGTTAAATCTTTTCCACTGACCCTGTGAAATCATGTCCCCCACCAATATATTGAATCTAAATCTGGTGGACAGACACTAAGCTGAGTGCCAGGATCAGGATGGACATTGATGAGCGGTGCTCTGCGCTCAGGCTCTGCTCTCTCTGGGAGCAGAACAGATCCAAGCAACACCACAGAACAGCAAAACACAAAGTCTCCCTCTTCCTCAAAGTGGGAAACCCACCAGCATGGGCAATGGTGCTACAAAATAAGGTTTCCTGGGAAGCTTCATGGACCAGCATGGGATATCACACCTGAATTCATGTGTGCGTGATGTAGTGCTCTGATCAGGTAGACTCTGGAGCCCACCACTGCCTGTGCCAGCACATCCTGTACCTGCAGCACCCAGTGCTGCTGTCACAGGCAGGGATAGCAGGAGCTCTGCTGGGAACCTGGGCACCCTGAAGCACACACTCTTTTCTGTTTGCCTGGGCCAGCTGCCCTCCAAATCTGGAGCATGGGACTTTCCTCCAGCTTGTGTGCACTGATTTTCCTCTTTTGGCTTTATTTTTGTCCCTTTGTTAGTTCACAGAGTCCCATCGCAACTACAGCCCTAGAATGAATCAGCTTCTCTTTAGGGATAAAGGTCTATTTCCTTCGTTTGTTGTGGCCAGGCTTTTATAAGGGTGGATATTAAATGCAGTGATAATTATATTTTTAAGGAAATGGATAATTGCCTAGAATTACATGTTGATAAACACAAGATGCAAATGAGCAGATTCCAAGAACCTGAGGAAATCACATCAGAAAAGTCTTCACAGCAAGGACATCGCTAAAGACAAAGGACCTGAGCCATCCTACACTGCCTGGTTTGTTTACTTCCACTTTTCACATGGAGAAAGCATCAGGCTTTCTGTGTGGTTTCCACTTTCTAGAGACACTCTTTTTTTTAGTGTGTTAAAATGTCAGCTTACAAATGGGAAGCCTCTCATATGCAAAATCCAGAAGCAAATAGTCAGATGGCACTTCTGGTTCCTTCAGAAGTGCCCAAATATGATATTTGTGTAAGGCACATAATTGCTTGCCTTGGGCAAAAAGATGTCCTTGAACTCCAGGCTTCAAAGTCATGAAATACTGCAATAATTTACTAGAATGGGAAAGCAAAACCAACACAGGGCGAGGCAGTAGCAACATAGGGTGAGGCACTAGCATGCACAAATTCACAACTGTGACATTCCCCAAACCCAGAGGCAGCAGGTACGCTGTGCTATCATAAACAGAGCCTTGCCATGTGCACTCCAAGCCATGAAACCCTATGGCTGCTGAAGTCGATGAAAAATTTCTGACCCACATAATGGCAACAGGATCCTGTCCTGTGTGACAAACCTGTGTTAATGGTCCCCTCTGCAGGTGCGTGTGATTGACTTTCAACATCTGCTCTTGTTGTCATCTGGTACAGAAGGTATCTTAATTCAGACAGAAGCCATTGACAATTGTCATCTCTGGAGGTCTCATGGCTGATCCACCTACAGCAGCAGAATTGTCTGATGTGTGTTCGTTTCCAAATGGGAAAGCTGGTAAACAGATGGTAAGTGGCTTACTTGGGATTGCATGATTATAGTTAACAGCAAAATATACCTGGTTAAGAGAAATCGCGGGACAATCCAGTTTACAAGTGCTATTTTTCCTTTGAAAACACTTCCAGTGACTCTTGCTGCAAAGCTGAGCCATTTCCCTGCTTTTCTCAATAGCACAGTTGAGTAAAAAGAGAAGGATTTCCTCTGATGTTCAGTTGAGCCAAAAAACCGAAACAACCTCAGAATTGAATTTACCACGCTTTCACAACCACCAAGTATCAGAAGGGGCTGTCTGAGATCACAACTGACACAGAAAAAATTAATTTGGTATTGACACTTCACAGTGCTTTGAGATTGTAAACCAGAGGCTGCTTGGCAGGTAACAAACACCACCTCCCTTAAACACAGGAACACAGCAGCCGAGGAGACCTTTCTGAGTCATCGAGCACAGTCCCCCACTATCATAGATTGCAGCATCTAATATCCTTGCTCCTTAATAGCTCTCATTATCACAGCAGCTAAGCATCTGCCAAAGTACACAACGTTTGCACTGTCCTCCCTCAATGATCTGAGCCTGTGTGTGCGCTAAGAGAGAAGAGATAGCATTTGTACATTTTGATATACCTCTGAACTTCTGAAAACAGACAACAGTCGCTTATAGCCCAGTGGAAACCTGGGCAGTAAAGATCTTTGAAATGTTTCTCAGATGGTTGAGAAAAACAGAAATAGAGGAAATTATTCTATCCCACTCTTATATCTGGAAGGATCAGAGTATATTTAGGCAACACATTCATTCCATGCAAAAGTTTAGTCCCAGACATTAAAAAGAACAAATAAATCTTTCTAGCCTTAAAAAGTCTATGTACTCAGCTTAGACAGGCACATGGCAGTGTCAAGTGCAATGTGTACTCCCTGTGATAATAAATCTCATAACGGAAATCAAAGCCAAGTTGAACTGCATGTTAGGCATTAAGTGTGTCCCAAACTGCTCATCTTGCTAAACCTTCATAATAAAATAACATTACAGTCTGTAATTACATGGTGTAATGATGCCACAGGAGTAAAACTCAGGAAAGGCTTAATTTTCCAGGCTTTGCAACAAGTGTGAATTGGTGTGATGCTTAAAAGGCACTCACAGTCTGGACCCAAGCCTAGGTGCAAATAGGACTATCATATGTGACACAAACCAGGCAAATGGTATGAGTTCATGCTCAGAGTTGCCAAGCAAGCACCAGGAAGGGAAGCTCCCAAAGCCACCTAGATTTAAGGGAGCTTCCTGTTGCACCTATGGTGGTGTTTCCAACTGGTCTGAACAGAGGGACTTGGAAAGTCTTGAAGATTTTTGCACTGTTGCTTCTGACAAACCATGAAACAACAGCAGTTAAAACAAGGACATTAAGAAAGACGTCAAAAATGAAAATTGCACTTTTAATAGTAATCTCCATTCCTGTGGAGAAAGGTGGCCCATGCTCAACTGCCTCAGAACAGGACAAACTGTCTCCTGGAAGTGCCTCTCTTTGCAGTGCCCGCAGAGGCACCCTGGAAGACCTGGGTGAGATTCTCAGCTTTCAAATCATTAAAGTTTGGTCAAATCCGTCCTCTTGCTCAGCTTTTCCATTCCCTTCTCATAGAACTTCTAACCCGTGCAACTCCACTGTTGTGAAATCAATAGAAAATGATGAAATATCATCCAAGAGGTCATGGAACAAATTGTTTGGGAACAAGCACAGCCAGAAGTACTAAAATGATAATTTCAATATCTGACTGAAAGAACATTTTGGGGATTATGAAAACATTTAACTTTTCTTATTTCAGTGACCTGAAATATTTCATTTTGAATCAAAGCATGTCAAAACCAAAACCAAAATAGATCAGCGTTGTACTAAGCTGCAATAAAATTACTTATTTAGACTCTGCAGAGAGAGCAGCATTTAGATGGAAAGCAAGTTTTATTCCAATCACTTTGATTTTGTAATATCATCACCTTCCCATTAAAATGATCTCCAGAATTCTATATCAAGCCCTGTGACTGTATGAGATACTAGAGTTCTAGAGAATTCTGCAGATTTATATTATACTCATGGATCAGAATTTAACTCTGAAGTCCCACATGAAATGAAGTACCTGTAAGTATTTCAGTAGCCCACCTTAACCTCAGCTCTTGTCTTTTCTTTTAAAACAGACTTGCTCAAAAGAAAATAAATCCTGTTACAAATACAGACTAAAAATATAATAATAGACATAAAAAAATAATAACAGAATATAATCTAATAATTAACACTTATTTAGGACTTAAGAGCACAGGAATTGGGCATAAAACAACACAAAACCTACCATTTTGATACTTTCTGTGTATTCTGCCCCAATTTTCTGCCCCAAACTTCTACTTGAGGAACTGGTACAGATCCAAAGGATGTCTGCTGCAGATCAGAAGGGACAGTTTCAGCCTGCACTGCTTAGATGATGGAAAATCACCATCGTAAAGAACAGAGCATGAGACCTAAGGGTTGTGGGTTTGAACTCAGGCTGCAGGCTTGGGAGAGCCATCCTTGACTCTCTACAGCAAAAGGAGGGCAGTATTACTAATCTTTCTCCCTCTATCTGCTCAAGAGTTGTATCAGCAAGAAGGAGGAAATGAACTTTTCTGTGTTCAGGCAACCTGCAAGGCAGAAGTTTATAACAATTTCTGGTTTGGAAAAAATTCAGATGCTGTATTTTCATTAATTGTTTATACAGGGTACAGTGGAAGCTGCATCTTTTGTGTACTGACAGTCTTTCTAAGGCTTTGGATGCTTTACATACTAATCACTCAAATGCTTAAGACCTTATCTATGACTTGGTTTTGGATGCAGACAAGGAGTGCACCAAGAATATGTGTGTATATACATACAGTACATATGTGGATGTTTTTAACAGTGGTTAGAGTCTCCATTTGTCAGTTCTTCTTCACTGGTTGCTATTTTTCCCCTTGTTGCATTAAAGGCACAAACTGATGGATCTTAGCTGGACTGGGGTCATAACACACCTTGGCTCCTTGCTCTGCCCAGTAACAACTAAAGGCATAGGCAGACAAAATCCTAACCTTAAGAGGTCCATTGCAAAAAAAAATCCACTGACTTCAGAAGGGCTAGGATTTTATGTCTTTCTTTCCATGGTGCTAAGGTAATGCCACAAGCACTCTCAGACGTATCCAGGGACCTAGGTTTCTTGACTACTAGTAGCTATTTTATTTACAGACATGTAAGACCCGTAATGGTCACATACATAGCAGTAGGGGAGTGAAAAGGTCATGGCTCTCCTACAAAAACTCTATCCATTACCAGGCACATGGCAATAGGTCAGTCATGGGGTCCCCTGAGCCATGTGGGACCTGCATCCAGGTGTCTGCACAGCTGCCTCACAAACTCCAGCTGGACTGGAAAAACTACTCATTATAACATCTCTATAAATGCTTTTGCACAATAGGACAACCACGAGAGGTAAGTCTCCCTGCAGACTTCTCTGATACCCTCTTCTCTTACCCACTCTTCAGAAGCTTTTGATAAACACTGGTGAAAACAGACTCTTGTGGTGAGGGGTTAATTGTTTTCCTTTTTCTGTATACATAAATATTCTGCACACTGAGAATTGCTACTTCCAGAAACATACAAATCAAGTAAAAGTTTCATATCCCCAACTCATGGATAATTTCAGAGGCTGAATCATCTGGTTTGCAGCAATTAAAACAAAGGGTGCTTGTTCTAATGCATTGTTTTCACACTAGAAAGCCCAGTCTGCCTTCAGCTGTCTTTACCAACTAGGAATTCAAGAAGAAAGAAGCTATTAAAGTTTCCTCTACCCAGTTTAAATGTGGCACAACACACATTCCTGGGCAACTTTTCAGACTAAACATCTTAGTAAATTCTTCCTGACAATAGTTAGTGACAAGCATGTCAAAACCAACAAACTCAGTCACATACAAGGCTTATCAATAATTTAGTCTTTTCCCCCCACGAGAGACTGTGTGTTTTGCAATAATGAAATATATGATTTTAAAAATAAATAATAGGCTGTTGTCAGGCCGATTGTAGCTAGAAGTTATGAATTTGATTGATTGAACATTTGAGTTCATTCTCTCTAGCAAGATCAAAGCGAAACTCTTCCATTTGCCCAAGGCCACTTGCAATTTATTTAGAGATTGTGTTCATATCCCAGCAGGTAGCAATATTGGACTGAGGTACACAGAAAATCAGCTCTTTGAGGTTTTTTCTGAGTCCAAGGGATGCAACAAATGAGATTTTTTTTTAGTTCATTAAATCATTAACCACTTAATCACTAAAAAACACAACATCAGTTGCATTTTCCCTTAGCTAGGTGCAACAAGGAAGCACTCATGGTATTGAAAACCTCTGTTTTTAACATTGATGCCTTTGTCAAATATGACAAGCTGTATTTTTCATTTGTATAGTTATTTGCCCCCTTCTCCCTTTTTTGTTTAATTAGCGTGGCAGAAGGCAATGACACCCAAAGGGGAGAGGCATATGAATTGCAATGGGAAATCCTTTTAAGAGCAACATGGAAAATAACACATATGCATAAAAGCACACAGAAGATGTTTGTATAGCAAATATTGCAAGTATCTGAGTGCAAAAGAGCTCCGAACAAGTCAGCCTAGACTAATGTGAAACCTTCAGTCACCCTGAGACACAGCCAAGATCAGCTGTTTTTTCCCTTCTCCAGATAGCATTCACATGCTGACTATAGGGCTTTGCAAGGCTTTCTCGCCAAAAAAAGAATCATTCTTCAGCTGTCCTGTATTCGTCCTACACAAGATTTGGGGATTAGCAGCATTAAAAGAAACAAAATCCAAACCAAACCAAGAAGGGTCAGCGCAGGCGGCCGAGCAGCAGCTTGTTGGCAGCGATGCACACAAATGCAAATAGGAGCGGCTGCGCACGTGGGACCTCGGTGGGGCTGCCAGCAGCACAGAGCCAGAGGCTCCAGGAAGACATAAAGATAAGGATGAATGCCAGGGGTGAGGGAAGAAGGACTTTCAGGGGTCGGGTGAACCCACCTCAGAAGAAGTGAGAGGGTTTGTAGGAGCCATAGCAGGTCCAGCCTGGGCGATCAGTAGCTGAGAAGAGGACTGCCAACACTGAAGTGTTCAGGATGCCTGGTTCTAGTCTGCAACAAGTTGTGCCACTTGTGGCCTTAACACCTTTTGACAATGGTCAAGACCTTTGTCTCCCACTCAAGTGGATGAAAAACTCTTCTAGGTCTGATGACAGCTTGGGTGATGTCTAGATTCAAAGCTCTGGTTAAATACAACTGCAAAGGGCTTTGTCTACACTAGTGAGAGCATGGATTGGGAGTAGACCCATCCATTAATGTACTGCAGTTCTAGGGTCTTCTCCAAAGGGCTTGGCACTATCACACTAAAGGGCAAAGGGTCCCAAAGGCAATTTTCATCTTGTACTTTCTCTGCAAAAGTGCTCTTGGATCTCTGAACCGCAGATAACAGAAACAGAAACCAGGCATTAAGAGATCCAAGTGTTTAAACCAAACAAAATGACCTCCAAACAAACAAACAAAATATTTAAAGATCTTTTTGTAAAAGAGAGAACTGGAAACACAAGCAATCCTAATCCTCTTGTTCCTGGTTGTCCTGCTTGTTAAGGAGAGCGAAGTTACTCCAGCTGTGGAGAAACCCAATTAGACCAAGTAACACTGTTTGCAGCTGGGCTGCTCCAGATCAGGGAAAAGCATGGCATTGAGGTCTATCAGGGAAACCTGACAGCTATTATCTGCTTCTGTTATCTGGAAAAAAAGAGGGAAGAAAAAGCTGAGCAAACACCAAAGTGTCAAAGGAGTTTCTCACATATGGTACCTTCAATATAAATATGGAGCTAAAGGAAAAGAAAAAAGGCTGTTTGCTCAAAAAACAAACTTCATTAAAGTTTCTCATAACAGACCAGTACCATAAGTGGCCAACTGTCCAGCTAAGTAACACTACAAGGCATACGTACAAAGCATTTACCAGGCTGTACCCAAAGGCTGCACCCAAAGTACAGCTCCTTACAGTGATCACCAGTCACTAGAGGGCATTTATGTCCATGAAGATGTCAGGTACAATTTTTTCACTGAAGGTATGATTAGTTAATGAGGCCTGACAATTCCTAGAGTTCAGCTAAACAGTTGAACATAATCATGGGGAAGCAAGCATATAAGCACAATTAGCAGCGTTCTTCATAGGCTTTCAGAAATGTTGACAGTGAGTTACAAGAACAAACCTGGCTAGTTTTCTTTGTAGTACAGCCTGAAGGAGAAAAAACCAAAATACCTCAGGGTCCCAAGGCAGAATTAGCAAAGATTCAGCTCTCTCAGGAGGAAGGGATAAGAGCAGAGATTCAATCTGCTTACAAAAATGACCTGAAGGGACGATCAGTTCCTGATTAAGAAACAGGAGTATAATGCCAAGAATGGAAATAGTATTTTGAATCTCAACAGGTTAGGAAATGGTCAGTCTGGGGCATCTTATCAGGTAGGCAGTTAATGAGAAGCTTACATGCATGTTCCATGGTGTCATTACTTGGAAATAAATGCTTCTTGTATGATTCAGATTTTGGTTAGCAGCAAACTAGAAGGACAAAGCTGCAGGATACCCAGTCAAAGCTTAAGAACTGTCTTGAATAACATGAAGGAGGCATGAGAGAAACATGCCAAATCTATTACCTTTTTTGTATTGTATTTCCACTACATCCAATCTGAAGGGTGGGGTTTTTTTTAAATAAATGCCAATGCCCAGGTGATTAAGATAAGAAAATAAATCAAAATAGGTCACTGACACTCTCTGTGATTCATGAAGAAACTAGATATATTTAAAATAATTGATGTAAAGCTAGATAATAACACTGTTTACCTATCAAAAACCTTTTCTCTAAACACTGTCCATCCACCACTGTCCACTATCTGTCCACAGTTTGGTTCTAAACACCCTTCTGATTTCAGTGACAGATTGCCAAAAGGTGGGAAACACAGGCTGATCTTCTGTGCCAACACGGAAGGTGAAATGAGTATTGTTAGTCAGGCCCTAAGACACAGACTTGCAGGGATTATTTCAGAAAGTCAGCCTTAAGGCAGTGGGCAGAGCAGGTGCTATCCTTTAAAGAGAGGAAAGTGATGGGGGGCTGAGCACATCTCTATGGAAGACTCCAGCATTCTTGGTTTTTTATGCTGGAAATACAGTTGCTTAGGTTAACAAAAACATTAAACAAATTGTTCTGAATATACCAAGTCTTGAATTAATGGTTTAATTAGCTCTCACTTTTCTCAAACTTGCTCATCCATGATTTGTTCAACCATGAATAAATATTCTGATTAGGGAGAAAGAAATCAACCACTGAATATTGGAGCAAATCTGAGCAAAAACCCTGTATCCTTCAAAATCACCTCCTAGCTCATGAACAAAATCATTAAAGTCTTGCCAATGGCAAAGGTTCAGTGTCATTGCAGTCCTGCAAGTCTAAAAACACAAGCAAGACAGTAGCACTAAGGAGGAAGTTACCTTATGTTAAGATAAATGTTCTTGCCTTTCCTTGTAGCCCTTTCTCATATACTTAGAGAGTTGTGGCCAGAGCATGGAAGGTAAAGTTCACCATTTGAACAGATGACTACCAAACATGAGATAGATTAACACCAATATTGATTTCTAGCTGCTTTAGTAAGAAGTTTTATTTACTCCCACAAACTGTGCCTCATTACTAACACAATGTAATGTTCCCCAAACGTGTAGTTTTGCTCCCTTTAGATCCAGCTTTCTGCATACATATCTCATGGTCAAAGCCAGAGGAGGAAAGTTTGGGGTTTATGATTGTCTATAAATGCAAAAAAAACCAACCAACCAAACAAACAAACAAAAAAAAACCCACAAAAAAACCCAAAACACAAATTCCAATGCAGAGAGGAGAAGATTTTGCCATCATCTAAGAACAGCTGAAACTACACAAAGGCTGTTCAGCATTCTGTGTCCAAGAAGGTATATGCAAGTGTAAAACAGAACTTCCATCAATGAAACACAACTTCAACCCAGGAAAAAAATTATAGGCTTAAGGCCTGGTGAAAGTTCCTGCCTCAAAATATAATTAGAAGTTTTGTAACTGAGAAAAAAGAAAGAAAAGTCACACTGTACATCAATGAGGTGGAAGAAAGTTCTGGTTATCTACATTGGCAGGGAAATGGTAATTACTGAAAATCACTCACATTCTCTGCCCACTGCCAGAAATGGTTGACAAGCTAAAATTGGCACATAATGATAGGCTGAAAAATTCTGCATATATTGGCAGCTCTTCCTTTTCCTCTTGGTATCCCCCAGCTGCTGAATTTATTTTTAGTTTGTTTAGAGATTTTGGATTCCTCCCTCAGTCTCCTGTTCTTCCTTTGGTACTAGAGCCTGGTGGAGCCCTAGAGTAAGTTCCCAGGCATTTAAGAAATGAGTAAATAAAACAGTTGTAGCTGTAGCAGGAGGTCTAATTCAGAGTAGCTATTTGTGTTTATCATGTGACAACAGCTGGACTTGTTTAAAGCAGTCATCTTAAGCATGGTGAGACAACTTAGAGCTAGCTCCACGAAGAAAATTGAGTCCTGGACCTGCAACTTCTAAATTCTTAACCATCTAATGAAGGCAGTAGTCCAGAGTTAAGCCTGCAGGGAACACTAACCACCTGAAAGTATGAACCACAGAATTAAGGGCTGTGATCACAAACCAGGGGCAAGTGCTAAGGAAATATATAGGAGTCCTGTGTAATACCAGTAAGGTGCAGCAACCATTTCAGAAGAATACTTCACCTGTGAACTACTGAAGCAGGAGCTTCTTGTCAGGTTTGCTTACCCTTCCCAGACTCCACATCTTTACTATTCTTACCCCACATATCTGTACAGTTTGCTTTCCATGTCACATAGCAACTGGAGGCTGCTTCTCCTCAGAGCATTTGTTGGTGTGATAGTACAGAATTTCATTAATTGGTTCAAATCAGAGTCACAAATACAGCATCTTTTAAGAAAGCTGTGTATGTGTAACAGAGCCAAATTTACCCTTAACATCCATAAAAGGCCCTGGAACATTGAGATAAAAGGCTTTAAAGAAGTTGACAGAGTGATAATTAAAGCTGACTGCTCCTATTTCAGCTGAAGACACCCTGACCTTAAGTTCATGCATGGAAAACTGATAGTCAGAGCATACCTAGATAGGTGCTGCACTAACCTTGAAGCCACAGCAGAGCCCACAGCGGAATTCAAGTGTTTTTCCTTCCACCACGTTGTGTAATGTGAAGGAAAACCAGCCACCATGCTTGTGCTGAAGACCTCAAAGGTCCGTGACAAATCACAACGTAGGATATGGATCCTGTCTCTCCACTTCTGTTTTGTTTTCCTGAGCACACTGAAAAGAAATCAGTGAATCTACAAATGTGCTGCTCTGACCTCTTGCATTGTTCCCTTGGGCTCAGACACCAGTGCTGCTATGAAGCAGCTCTGTGCAGGCATGGCATTGTGGCACTGACATGCAAATAAGCAAAGCCAATGGAATATATACCAGTCCTTATGAATGCTTGATTCTGGGGGTGGTTTTTTGTCTTTGTTTGTTTGTTTTGGTTTTCGGGTTTTGTTTATTTGTTTTTCTTTATAGGTTGTATTTACTTTTTGATGCTTTCATAGTCTCCCAGAATAACTTAGATGTATTCCTACTTCAACTGCTACATTTTTTTTCCCCCAGCAGACTTGGAGTGTTAGTATGTGTTTGTTTATATATACATAGAGATGTGTGTAAATTCAGCTTACTTTAGGAACAGGAATATTTTAAGCATTTCAACTACAAGAAAAAGCATATGACGATTCTTTGAAATTCCTTAGTGTAAAACAACTGCAGCTGCCCCTGTATTCCTTTAAAATCATCAGAAAATCTGAGACCTAACACCCAGCAATGATTATTCAGCTTGCATGAACTGACAGTCTGTGTGCCACTCAGGAGAAAAAAAAAACAAAACATTTCCCCCTTCCTCTTTGGCTCATCAGGGATGAGCCAAAAACACTACAAGTAAAACTCTGACTGAAACTTTTACTGCAGAATTGTTCCAGAAATGAACTTTTTGCATAGTTTAATTTTCTGGGTTTAGATCCCCCAGAGTCAAAAACAACTCCCCCAACCCCTTCTAGCAGATATCTAAAAGAAAAACAGAAATCTTCAGTGGGCTTAACTTGCAATAAAGGTACAGAGCAGGCTTTACCCAATCTTCCACGTGCTTAATCCAAAGTTCTGGCTGATGTTTGAGAAGACACTGAAGTTCTGTGAAGAGTTTACCTTGGAGAGGCACATTGGACAGCTGCATCTTTTGTGTACAGGCTACAGAAGAATGGGGAACACATTCATCTCGTACGGTTGAGTCAAAAAACTTGAGTGGGTTTTTCCCCCCCCCTACATTTGACATCAGGGGACATTGTTAACAATTTAAGCAAGAGCAAGTCTCTTCTGCTGAAGCAGCTCACTCGTTTCAGACACCGTAGAGATGTAGGTTGCTGTAAAAGGTGCTGAATGCTGTTGTGTGCTGTTTCAAAGAGAAGTGACATTCCCTCACAGATGCTTGCTGAGTGCCACTTCTATTTTCTTCTACCTATTCCTGCCTGAATTGTAACTTTTTTACGTTTGCCTCAATTATCAGAAGTGAAACTTGACAAACATTGTAATGAACCCCCAGGACAGATTTCTCATGTGACCTACCAGTTTGTGCAAAGATAAGGAAGGACTTTTAGAATTTGGCCAGCAAAAGGACCTCAGTACTAAGACACGTATTTTAAGATTACTCTGTGTGTGTTTTTCTTTTTTTTAAATGTATATAGCAATGGATACTAAAGCACTCAGAATAGCTGACATTCTAACATTCTTAATAATAGCATTTATTTTAACATCCTTGGTTATATATAGGATCTTGAGGTTAACATCCAGAGGGAGGGTTTGTTTTGTTTGGACCACAGAACTGTGGTGCAGTGGTCCAGACAGTCCTTATTTTATTTAGCCCTAATTTTATTTAGCTTGGGAAAAAACAGGAAACAAAGTGTTTACATCTCCAAGTATCTTCAGTAAACCCATGGTTTATTGCTAATACCAGACCCATGTGAATCTCATCCCCAAGCCCAGTATTGCCATTGATTACCCTGAGGTTTTCAACAAGCTGGCAGCCCATGAATCCTCCAAAGGATGAGAACAGAGAAAAATAAGAGGGTGGGGTAGAAAGGAAGGGAATGTTTCAATTCAGAGGATGATCTGCTAGGCACAAATTGGCTTGAAAGAACAGGAACGTAAACAACGCACCACCCTTGGCAATGAGCAAGTCAGCAAACAAAAATAGCCCAGGACTTTTGTAATGGTGCCTGATAAATATCAAAACGGCTCTAGATTTCATTTGAATGTTAAAACTGAATTTGGATCTGAAAACAAAGGATAAACATATTTCTTCTGACATTTAGTGTTGTCTGATGACATGCAATTTCATTGCTTTTTCTTTATGATGTAATTTTTGTAAGTGATACCAGTTGTCATCAAACGTCATAAAAGCCAGACTTGCCTCAAGTCATCAATATTTATTGTTCTCTCACAGCAGAGCCTGTTTTGAGTTTGGTGTGCATGGTTTTAATTGTTTAACGGAAGAGTTAAGTCCAACCTTTCCTGGTATAAAACATCAGGCTGAGATGGATCTGCTGACATGATGCAATTGAGATCTTCTGGCAGCTGGTGCAGTAAATGCCCTTTGAGCGGAAAAAGAAAAAAAGAAAAGGAGGCAAGAGATGGGGATCTATCTGGATGACTGGATTAGTAAGAGGATGGGGCCAGTCATCCAAATCCTCCCTGGACTGGAGCTCCCATCAGCCCCTACCACTGCAGGGTCACTGGGCCCCCAGGGGCCAGGTCAGCAGGTCCCCAGCAGTACACATGGCATTAACTAATGCCATTGTTCTCTGCAGAAGCCAGGAGAGAACAGTGGGAAACAAACCTGCCCTGGAAGTGTGAGTGTGTTGAGAGACAGACCAGTCTGAGCCACTGTTATGCCTATGTTAGTCAGGGAGACACATCCAGCAGTTCCTGGAAAGATAGACCCTCCAAGCAGACTTCTGCTCCTTCAGCCTCTACTTTGGGACTCAAATCCTGTATGTTATGGGGCTACAGGGAAAAAAATCAACAAGAAAACCCCCAAAATGAACTCTACACCCTCTCTTCACTACTACTTGTTCTTCCACTGTTGTCCAAACCCTACATGTTATAGGAAATTATGCCACATTGCTTAGAGACACTGTGAGGGATGCTCATCTGGAGGGACATCTTAACCCATGGACACCTATAGCCCCAGTCTCCCATGGACACATCCTGCCAGTTTATTCAGGAAATTTGCAAGTCCTTGTGCCCCTTTCCTTTTGTCAAAGGGAAGGAAGTTTAATTTCACAGAAAAAAAAGAAAAACTTTTGGCTCGGTGCAGTCACTAAAGCACAAAAATGAACAGGAACAGCCCATTTAAAAGAGATGGGGACTGGAGCAGTGGAAGTTTGACAAGGAAAGGGATGTAACAAAAAAAAGCAAAGATGACATTTTTGGAAGGAACTCTCTAAGCTTGAGCCTCTGGAGAGCTGCATAAAATTCACTGGAGCATCTGAAAGCAAGGAATAAAATTCGCCTGACTTGTTAGGAGAACACTGTTCACAAACCCCTGCTAATTTGGCTCTTAAAGCACACAGACTAACTCACATATGCACAGGCTCAGACTTCTGCTTGCTTGCCACATTAACTTGGTGGGTTTTATTTTATTTATTTATTTATTTATTTTGTCCACACAGCTGGTAGAGGGAGCCTGTAGTAGCTTCAGTTCACACTTGTCTTTGTGAATCTTTTATGTTACCACCCAGGATATCAGTACTAGATCACCAAACCTCAGTGCAGCACAGGTGCTGTACAGCTCAGATGTGCCTAGGATTAGACAGCCTAAAAAACTCATGGAAAAAACAATAAAAAAGTTAAAATTTCCAGACTTTTCTTACAGTTTTAATTGGCTTTCTAAGCCTCCTCACACATGGCACGAGGCAGACTGCATTTTACTCACAGGCCCGCAACACAGTGAGGTTTGGTCAGGATCTGTTAAAACCTGTTTTCGTCACATGCTTGGCTTCCTTTAGCAGTGCTCCGAGACTCCATGATTTTATTTACTTGTTATTTTGCATTTATCCACCCTGGGTCCTTCATGTATGTTCATTAAGGAAGTCCCACAGCTTGCCTGTGAAGTGGGTTCCTACTTCTGCTCATTACATTTCATAACTAAGGTGAGAAACAGCTTTAATTGCCTCCAAGGGGGGCATCAGGACAAGGTGAGGAGTCCAGTCTGTTAGAGGAGGCTTTTGGGAGAACAATCACCTAAGTGCCTTCCTCGCTGTGCTCAGGGTGTCACCATGCCGGGGGGAATGAATTATGCCACTGTGTTGCTTATTGCTGCCGCTATACCTCTTTCTGTGGCTGTGAACCCCATCAGGGTGTAATGGAGCATGTTTGTGTTGACCTGATGTGGTGACCACAGGGGGCACTCCTGCCAACAACCACCCACTGGAAAGGACATGGGGCTGAGCCAGGATGCCAGTGTACTAATGGGTGCAGGAGAGATTGTGCTTGATTTCAAATTATTTTAATTTTGGCTAAACTATCTCAATTTTCTACTTAATTGCCAAACAGAAGTTCTACTAGCCTAGAGGGAGAAAAAAATGGCCCTTTCTGGTGTATAAGATTTTTCATCTAATTTTCAAACTCGAGGGCAGCTATGTTACCTTGGAGAATTCTCTATCCATGACACTGGAGGACAGCCCCAGTGGAGAAATGACTTCATAAATACCATGAAAGAGACTGGATAAAGAGTTGGAAACATGCAGTATGGACTTGAGTATAAGTTTGAATGAAAGCATTAATTGGGTGACGATGTGCATACTGGCTGCTCTTTAGTGCAATGTATGTATCTGTCCTAATGCCAACATTCAGTCTGGTTCCAGTTCAGCATTTCTGATGATGAAAGGTCATTATGCAGATTTCTGGTAGTTACTAAAGCACTGTCCAGTAGAGGCAATATCCAGCAGTCTCTCATTTGTTACAAAGCTCTGGGGGTACTAAGCTTCACAGAATAGCACAGTGAATTTTGGGTGAGTGTTGTATGATGTAGGGGCTGGGAAATTGTGGGGCACAAAGGGAAGAAAGGCACACTGACTGCTTTTACTTGCTGATGGAAATCAATATTTTCCTTCCTGTTAAGAAATTGTGGCCGTGGAGACAATGTAAGGAGATCTTACATATGCACTCTGCACCTCCAACAGGTGTGTTCGGTCATTTGGAGCAAGAGCGTATGGCAAATATTTTCTTTTAAAAAGAGAGGAAGAAAACTCATACTTACACAAACCTATTCAACAAATCATCCTCCAGTAGGTGCAAAGAAGCCCATTTTCAAATAGGTTTTTCATCTCTTGAAGCAACATTAGCTGTCACCTGTTTGTGAGGAGACAGGCTGCCATGTCCATGGGGAGATGATGAAGCATCTTGGGATAATAGCTGGCCTTTACTTAAAAAACTTATTTACCAACGTCGGTTTAGCATTCCTTGCTTAAGAGAGCCTGGGTATCACCAAAGACAGTGGTGTTTAATCAGGCTAAAGAGCTGTTTAAACATACTTGTGACTGGAGTAAAGTACAACGTGGCCAGCCAGCATGGAGCAGGCAATGTGTTAAGAAGCAAACAGTCCCTTCTTCTCCTCCATGCTTGCAGACTGAACTGGGGCTCATTTATCTCCTGATACAACAGTGTTCTTGAATCTGGGTTCTGTGGGCTGACTCCCAGCTGAGTAGTGGAAAGTTTAGTTTGTATTGGCAGATGCTGGCTCCAAAAAGTAAACTCTGTGCCCTGCTTGCTTTAATAAAACAGACCTGCCTGTATGCATGTAACCCTCCCAGCTTCTTCAGACCCTTTCAGTTCTTTGGATGACACTGGCTGAATGCCAGACTTCCACTGCCCAACAAGCATGTGACTAAGCCCACAGGAGAGGCTGGAGCACCTTACAATGTTGATAAAGCCAATTCTGCTGAAGCATTCAGAATTTTATCTTTATCTAAAACATCACCAAGCTGGGCCAAAAATACCATTAGCTATTTCCATCCTTATCCCTAATATTCACACAATGAAAAGAAGTGAAACGTGATGTTAAAAAAAAGATTTCTTTTTTTTCCAGAGGTAAGAAAAGAATTACTCTGGGAAAAGGCTCATTCTTGTTGTCATATCCATCTTCTGTTTTGAGGACTTAATCCTGCAGAGCTCCTGGCTCATGCTCACCTCCACCTTTGACTGTCAAGTTTTACTTATATAATGAAATGAAAAAAGGAATCCTGAGTTTTCCTTAACCTTAAAGTCATTGATAACATGCAGTTAGACATCCCCTTTGGAAAGACACAGCACTGGAAGGGCACCAGATGTGAGCTTGGGAGCTCCAGCTCTGGTCCAGATTCCCAGTGGGCCATGACCGTAGTGTTTAGCCTCTCTGCCTTTGTGCCCTGCCAGGGAAGGGGAGAACATTGCACCACCACAGGCAGCATTTCCCAGGCAGCCACGCAGACTGATTTGAGCTGTTCTGTCTGGTATTGGGGACTGCCACCATGACGTAGAGCAGCTGCACCTTCAGCAGTATAACCACTCATTAGGTGCACAAACACAGATTTCTGGATGTGTAGCAGAGATGAGTCCAAGTGTGCTCTTCAATGCTAAATGCACAGAGAATTCCACTAAAATGAGAAGGAGGAGGGAAAGACAGCAATGTGCACAGCTGGAGATGAGAAGGACAAATCAAGAAAAGTCAATGACATCAGTGTTTAAATTCCTGGAAACTTTACTCTGTTCAAGTCAGCTGGTGTGAGTGGGAGTGGTATGTCCTATCAAAAAGATACAGAGTTTATAACATGAATCCAGGAGCACTGTTCATTAATAACCTCCCTAGTTCCTCCACACAAAGGTGTGAAACATTCCAGCTGGATGCACTTTATGGCAATATCCACCTTGGATAAACAGTACCTAATGTAGCGTTCCTGTAAACCCCTTGGCCAAATAATTACTGGGATTCTTGTCAGTGATCTGAAGAGGGGGAAAAAGGTCTTCCATGAAGAGAATTAAGAGGCATTGACCTTCATGCAAATATTTCTTTCTTCTGCTTTCCTTTTTCATCTCCTGTTTTCCTACAATAAGACTATTTTAGATGGCCATTAAAGAAGTTGTTTGGGAATGGAGGTGTTGCATTTTGTTGTGGTTTTGGTTGGGTTTTTTTTAAGAAATGTCTATGTAATTTCACAATTAGCCTACAGCAAAAATTAGCCCTTCATGTAGATTCACACAAAAAAAATAAACTGTTTTTGCTGGGACTGTAGTAAACATTTTTAAAACAGACATAGCCTGGGGTGAAGCTATTCTTGTGCTTGTGTTTGGAAAGGAAAGGATAAAAAAATTGCAAAATTAGTCATTCCTGAGTGGATTAAAACTGTAAATGCCTGTTAAAAACACAGTCTCTGATCATATGGGCAGATGGTGCATCCTACTATATAAGAATGTCTCTACCTGAAAAAATGAAGTGCAATTTAATTGACAGACATTTTCAAATCCACAATAATATACCTTACAAAGAGTAAGTCAGAGCCTGATGCTGTAACCCTTATTCTTGACAGTAATCTTTACTCACCATAGTGGTCTACTGGTTTCACCTTTTACCAGCTTTAAACTGGGGGGAAAATAAAGAATATCCATGGATAAGTTTTTATCTTTGTTAAGGTGACACATTCTCTTCACCCATTCAAGAAATATCGTCCTCTCTTATCACCCTCTCAAGGTCTTCAAGTACCTACATGGGGAAGAGATTTCTGATGGAAGAAGAGTCTTTAATCTAGCAGAAAAAGGCATAATGAGATCCAGTGATTGAAAGCTGAAGTTAGACAAATTCAAACTATCTTATCTAGGAACTTGGTAGATTCCCCATCACTTTTGAAGTCTTTAAGAAGATATCCAGTCTTGATGTAAAAGATATGCTCTAGATCAAACAGAAGTTATGGGTTTGATGCGAAAATTATCGGGTGAGGTTCTGCAGTCTGTGTTATGCAGGAGGTCAGGCAAGGGAATCATAATAGTCCCTTCTGGCTTTAAAATCCGTGAAGCCCAAACACGACTTCAATAAGGAAAAAGCAAGCCACCCTGACGACCTTTTCTGCCCACAGAACTTTAATTTTGGAAACAGAAGCTGGTTAAAGCAGTTCATCAGCCTCACCTGGACTCTGCTTAGCAGAGTATTCGTAACACCTCAGGTTCTTTCAAAGAAAGAAATTTAAAAACACTCTAGTTCTCTTTAATAAAAGTAGTTGGAAAATGCTGACTGGTTTCTCAACCAGCATACTGCTACTTCTTTTCAAACTACGACAAATTTATTTTAAATTTTCACAGAAAGCCTTTTACGTTGTTTGTCATAATTATAAGCATCTATTTATTTGATGTTCCCTATGACATATTCCTGCAAATGAAAAGGAATTGAACTAATTAGGTAAGATTCCTATTTTTAATAGCATTTATATAGATGCTAAATTGGGAATAAATAATACCTTAAAATCTTATAATTATTTTTATTGCTTTTCTACTATGTAGCTAAGTTACAGAACAGCTTTCAAATCAAGTCCCAACAATACCAGCATTCACAGTTTTATCTTGAGTCTTGGATAATTTGTCTTAAATTGCCAGCTTCAGGAATCACATGAATATAAGAAAATCTTGACATTTCTTTTCCAGAAAAATCATTCGCAGTGGTTGCCAGTAAAGTTTGAAAACATGATACTCACTCCTCAAAAGACCTAAGCAAAGAAGTAAATTAATAAACACATCCATGTCCTTTTTCATCTCATAATTTTAAAACAAATCCCCTGATTCTGGGATTTAAACATTTGAGGTTGGCAGTTCCCAGGTGTATTGAGGCTTAACTTCTCCCACGTAGAAGGAAAAGCTGGCTGGGGTAGAAAAGGCCACCTCAGTTTAACTGACATTGGTGGAGGGTTAAAAATCTTTACTTTTCATAAATAAACATTCAAAATTCTAGGAAAAGCAAAGACCTGAGCACAAGATGAAACCTTGGAGATGCTGGTGGCCTGGTCCAGACCACAGACTTTGTGTGGCTTCTCCCAGCAGCACCTTTCCCTCTGTAGTGGTTTGGAGGGCAGTCACTCAATCACTTTGAGCTATGATGACGGGGTGAGGATGCCATAACACGCCACAGTGCTGCTCCCATTCCTGCACCACTGGCAGTAACTATTCGCTCAGCATCAGCCAGATGTTTCCTGCACCAGTAGCCTCAAAGAAGCTAAAACCAGTTTTCTGTGGCACAGAATGTTTTATCCACTTGGGGCTGCTGCCGTGCTCCGAGCAGATTTTGGGCATGAGGTTGGTCCCCTTCACTGTTCCTGCAGGTTCCCATGTGGGTGTGGGGGAATGCAGGGTGTGCCCACAAAGTCCTGGCAGTGCTGGGAGTCATCACCAGATGTGTGTGTGCGGAGGAGGGTCTGTGGGGGACAGAAGAGGCTGTAGGTTGTAGGAGAGGATGGTAGCGGGACTGTCCTCACAGCAGGGCTAGAGACACAATCTCAAACTTTACATTGTCACACCTTTGTTTGAAGAGTAACGGTATGGATCAGCAGTAAGGTGGGCAGAAACTCAGGGCCTAAATGTCTTAAATGACCATGTGAACCTGCTCACACTGGCAGCAGCAGGGTCCCCAAAAGGGCTGTGGTGCAGAAGGCATGGAAAAATGGCAATAATATGTAAAAGCCCCTTTAAAATCTCCAGTCCTTAAAGAGGCATAGACACCCCGCTGTCTCTCCAGCTCTCTTCTGTTGTCATCTCACTCCAAACTGTCACAAGATGTCAGTGTTTTCAGATACTCCTGCTATGGCTGAGCAAACAGCCTCTCTGCACTGCCTGGCTGACTTTCAATGGCATAAAATTCATCCATAAAATTGAGCCATAAGGTTCTCAGCAGAGGGGCGTTATCACAAAGAAACTTGGCGTGGGGACCATATCAGCCTCTGACAGCGAGATCAAGGTACAGTTGCAGTTTGCCCTTGTCCCTGGTGTAGCTGTAAGGCACCTGGGCACTTGAGCTGAGGTGGGTGATGCTTATTATGAGCTTGGTGTTGGTATGGAAATCCTCAGGGCATAAACACAGCAGGGTGAGCCAAGAGGAGGAAAGGTGGCAAAGATGCAAATAACTTTGTCTTTCTGTGTGTGGTTTGACATGTGCTACAGGATTGCCCTTTTGGGAGGGTCCTGGAGACTAGGCCACAGTCTTGTCACAAACTCCCCATGCTGGCAGTGTGATGGACAGAGGGACACTGCTCCAGCAACTGACTTGCTCCTATCAATGAGCAGAAATGAAGCAGGTGGGAAAGGAAGTGGCTGAGACTGTTAATGTGCTCTTACTTAGCAAGAAGGTGCCCAGGCAGATCTCGGGGCTAAAGCATTAGGGTTATTGCAGCCCTGGTTTTGAACCAGATGTTTCTTTTTTCTTTTTTCTTTTTTTTTT